>CM045557.1:3076129-3376129 GCA_024721245.1 Mitragyna speciosa | reverse complement strand
ACCAACCCGATGGTTCAACCAGTCAACCTAATGAATTGTTCCTTAGTCAGGTGAAATCACTAATATAACAAGACAAGAGAGTGATCTGTTTTCTAGGATCTGGCAATTCAATTAGCGAGTTTGGACGGATCATATTTTACAGATCTCTTTAAATTTAGGAAATTTTGTAAAAGTCACAAAATTTTCAAAATTTTTTTCTAATCCACATGCGTGATAACAAGCAATTTCACCAGTAGAATATGTTTGCTATTACTGTTATTATTATATTTATTTTTATATATCTAATCTTTGAACTTTATTTTTATTATTATTTAGTGATCCATCGATTAAACTACCTTACCCACTGGTTGAACCAATAACCCATTAACTTACATATATGGGTTTTGCCTGGGTTGGCCTTAATAACTATGCTCTTGACCACTTGGGCCAACATATGTTCTGTATAATTATTGGAGTTAAAGGTCTGTTTGATTGGGCGTAAAAATACTATTTAAAAATATATATTTTTTTTAAATTTTCTCGTGTTTTGTTGCACTAAAATCTTAGAAAATGATTTTAAAAGGAAATTCTTTTTTACCATCTATGGGTGTAAAACAACTTCAGTCATTCAAAAACTGAAGTTATTTTTCTAGGGACTCAGAATTAGGTCACTTGTTCTTTCAATTATAATGTTTCCGACGTTGAACTTGAGCCCACTAAATAAAAAACACAAATACCTTCAACTCTATATAAACCGATGATCTAACCAACAGTTTTTCAGCCATTTCGTCGGTGATTTGCTAACATCATTCTGTTTCAACTTTCCGATAACATTAGAACTTCTTGGTGCCCTTTCCACCATTTGACTTCCATGAATCACCACTTGAAGTGAGTGGTGGTGATTGCTTAGGACGGGTTTTGGAAAGGTAGGGAGGGGCTATGTTGCCAGGGTTGGAGCTAGAGGGTGGATATGGTGGGTGAGATAGGCAGGGATTGCGATGGTTTTCAAGTTGGTGCAATTTCATTTTGATGGTTTTCAACAGCCATGAGAAGATTTTCATTAAATCAACCAAATAATAGAAAATGATGGGGAAAATAGTTATTTTCATTAGAAAAGAATTTCCAAGGAAAATATTTTGTAACTAGTCAAACAGACCCTAACAGCTAGTTTGGGAAAAAATGAAATGAAGAGAAAGAAAGGCATTGGAAAGATATGACACCAATTCCATTGTTTTGGAGTAAAAAAAAAAAAAGATTTTGAAAGAAGAAAATTTTCCTTCCATGCTTTAAAAACTTTTTGCCCAAAATTGGGTAGGGAGAGAATGAGAACTAATTTTTTTTTATATGACAATGCTACATTTAGAAAGGTGATACAATAAGTTTTTATTGACCAATGAATCCCCCTTACTTTCTTTATTCTTCCTAAATTTTTAAACAATTTAGAAAGAAACTTGTATAATTTACTTCGTTTCTTTTTTTTTTTTTTCCTTTTCCATTCTAAACTCCCAAACTAGCAATAAGTGTTTCCGAAGTTTAGAAGTCCTAGGCTATCCCCTATTAAAACACTTGATTAGTTTACAAGAAATTAAAAAGAACAAAGTAATGTTATCGTACTTTAAAGCTGTCGAGATGTTACTTTATTTTATTTTTTTTTGAAACGGTAAAGAAAAGGGAAAAGGGAACTTAAAATAGAACTCACTAACTCACACTATCTAAACAATTGTTGACTGGAGGAGGAAGGGCTGATGTACCTATTTCTTTGTCAAGATGTTACTCTATTTCTCTGTGATAAGGATTTCTTAGCAACTAAATCATGGCAGTTGGCAACTCCTGTCGTAAATTAGCCGGTAGATAAATGTCTAATGCACATCCTACATTGATAACAGCATAAATTAGACTTTTTAGCATACGGTACTAGAAACTTCAAAAAAAAAAAAGCAAACGGTACTAGAAACCTGCCAAGATTTTCTGTCACCACTGACTCATTCCTTGGGTTTCATACCCATTTTCAAACTAAATTTCCCAGTTTTTTTTTTAATTCCCTTGGTCGATTACTTTACCCTGGATACATAATAAATATATACGTGTGGACCCACTAGCATTTTTCCTCTGGATCCAACCCATCTTCTTATTATATACACAACAATTTGTTCCCTTCTTCCATCAAGATTTATATCAGTTGTAAAGTAGTAATCCCACCAAACTACCTCTCAAGTCATAAAGGAACAGTACTGGGAACCTGGTGCATTATTGGTTATGTACAGCTAGAGGTAGGTTCCATCCAATTATGTATCCATAATTGACAACTAAGCTGCTTTACACAAGACCAATTCACCATCCCTGTAGACTTTCAACTTTTCCAAAGCATTACATTGCCGAAAGGCAGTTCTCACTGCATTCTTTTTTCTATTTTTAAATCTCTGCTAAGGCACCAAATTTCAAACATTCACCCAAAGGAATGCATCCCCGCTATTGATAAAGAGCAATAAAATACTTGTTTCCAAACGTCAGCAATTTTTTTTTTTTTGAATTATTTGAAAGTCAAGCTCATAATTAAGTAGACTACAAGAAATAAAAAGAAAATGTCTATAACCCATATGGGCTTTGTTCAATTCTTCTGATAACTTCAAGTTGCATTCAGTTGCGTGCCTTGTTTGATAATTGCATTTCTAGACTTTTTTTTACCCAATCCTAAGCGTGTTTCTTTTTTATTTTTTTTTTGTTTTTTATCCAATCCTAAGAGTAGGAGTCTACATTCCATTTGAATTGCTAAGTTTTTGGAAAAATTAAAGTAATTTTGAGAAAAAAATAATATTGCAATAACTTTAAATTTGCATGTATATAAGATAAAGAGGAGACATTCTATACTAGATTAGATCCAATAGAGTGAAGATTAGAGCCAACAAGGCATCGCCGCCAGGTCTTGGGACGTCCACGTGTCCATTTGAAAAAAATCCGATAAAGAGGTCATTAGGCTTTTCTTTTTCTTTTTTGAAAAAATCTTCAATTCCCAACCCACTGTAACTCTTCCAGTTAGGATTTTGCTTCCCATTATGTCCTCTCTCTCTCTCTCTCTCTCTCTAGATACACACACATACATAGAGCAGGTGATTATGATATAAATTAGATGTTTAGTTATAAAATGAAAAACCAACTTCCCCGATATTTAGGAAAAAAATATAACTTCACCAGTAAAAAACGCGAATCTTTCTTCTGCTTTTGTGATACTTGATTTTATGTCGCACTATTGAAAAAATTAAGAAATGGGCATAAAAAGAAATCAACAAGCAGTGGGATCTAGAACAAAGATTGTGCTAATCTTTTGTCATTATTCCAATCATAAATCATTATTATTGGAATTAATGTAGGTAAAACGTCCTATTCTCGTTCCATTTGACTACCATGATTCTTTAGCTAACCTTTGATTATATTTGGTAAACCAAGTAAATAAAACCATTAAAGCCCTTCTTGTTTAACGAGCAAGCTAAGCTTTCAAAAGTTAAAGCTTGTGGATAAAAGCAACAAATTGTGTCGACACAAACTTTTGGTTGTTTTCTTAAACTTCACAAGTAAAATTCATGATTATACTTATAACATCAAAAGATATCTTAAACTTCAATATTCCTTGAGTGTTTTAGGTGAAAATTGAATAGTAGCACAATAGGTGAAAATTCATGATTATACTGATAAGATATCCTAGACATAATAAGCTTTTCTGTGCTGAAAACTTTTCCTTTCCTTTTCTTTTCTTTCTTTTTTTTTTTTTCCCCTCTAAGACATAACTTAATTAGTTAGAGAATGCGGTAGACATGTCATGATTCTTGAATAGAGGTATTCTAATGATACTTATGCATGCAAGAATCTAAACTAGGAGTTGGCTAGTTAAAATAAAATCTAATTGAAATACCAACCCACCAAATTTCCTTTTTTAATTTTATCCATGTCAATTTTTATTTAAACAATAAAGCCTTTTCATTGCATATAAAGATTTGTAACTTTTTCTTGATCTTTATATAAGATAGTTTACCAAAATATTAGTTCAAAATTAATATTATTTGTACATATTTTAAGTATTTATTTCATGTCACCTCATTTGTTTACACGTCTCATATCCAACATGCAAAATACATACACTTTACTATAATTAATTTGTTAGCTACATATTTACTTTGTTTCAAATTGAATGTCTCATTTACCTTTTTAGTTCATTTAAAGAAATGTTCATTTTTTATACATGAACATTTTAAATTGTTATTAACTATTTTATACAATACTAATTTAAATGGACCTACATATATGTTCCCATCATTTCCTCACAATTCAATTAATTAATTCTGTTGTACTCACATATTTTTGTCAACTATTTAAACTATTATTTTCAACTCCTACTCTTTGAATCTGCTGTTTCAAACTAAGATATTCAATTTGGAGAGATGGTAAGAGGTCAATTTCAAGGTTCCTACATAGACTCTAATATTAATCTAATTATCTTTTGATTTTCAAATATATAGAATATAGTAAAACAAAACAATACAAGCAAAAGTATTTATACAATACCTATATTGGCTCATGCAATTTGTGAGCAATTATTCATGCCTCTCCCCTCCTAATTTATTTCAACAAAAAAGGAAAAACATTAAAATAGAAGGGAAAGAGGGATATTTGACAATTTGGTCCCTCACATTTTCATAAAAAACTTTTTTAGTTCCTCATATTTAAAATCAATCAAAATAGTCCTTCAAATATATAAACTGTGTCCCCATTAGTCCCATAGCTCATTTTTACTTAATTTTTCGGTAAAATCAAGAACAAAAATACAAACACTCGTTTTCCTCTCTTAAAAAAATGAAATTTGCCAATTTGATCCAAGACAATTATTCACGAGTGCTTGTCAATGGATTGAGAATTTAATGATTTTGAAATAAGGGAAAAATATAAGAAATTGGTAAATTTTACTTTTTTATTATTAGAAGTAAATGTGTGTTTTTATTTTTGCCTTTGAATTTGTTGAAAAATTGAGTAAAAATGAGCTCTGGGAGCAATCAGGGACATCTTTTATATCTGAGCAACAATTTTAGCTTGTTTAAGATGTGAGAGACTAAAAAATTTTTTTGTAAAAATGTGTGTAATCAAATTGACAAATTTCCCAAAAAAAAAAAAAAAAACTGAAAGTACATTAAAATGGTAAATCATAAATCATAATCAAAGTCCCAAACCACCAACCAATCACATTCTATCTCCCTGCCTCTTACACACAGTCACACACACAACACAAAAACACACACAGTGTGAGTAGTCATCTCTTCTCTCTCAATCTTCTTCATCGATTGCTATTTCTCACTACTTCTCCAGAACACTGCTCTAATAAACTCTCTCTCTCTCTCTCTCTCTCTCTCCCCCCCCCCCCCCCCCCCCCCCCTTTTATTTCTTAAAATAAAAATAAAAAATAAAAAATAAAAATGGCGTCTTTATTTAGTAGGGAGAGAACTTTTGGCCACTCCAGGAGGGACTCCCATTCCTCCACCACCGCCACCACCGACACAATGCCCTCCTCCTCCTCCGGCGCCGCCGCCGCCAGCTCCCGCTTCTCTACTGCAGCAATGACCACCGTATCTCTCTCTTCGCTTCCCTCCCCATTTGGCGACCTCACCTCAACTCTCTCCTCGTCCGACCTCCGCGAAACCGCCTTCGAGATCTTCGTCGCCGCTTGCCGGACTTTCACCGGAAAACCCCTCACCTACATCTCCAATAACAGCACCACCACCACCACCAGCAGTTCTACCACTGCTACTGCTGGCAATAATAATGGAATTAATCATTCGCCGAATTCGAACTCGAATTCGCCGTCGTTGCAGAGATCGCTGACGTCGACGGCGGCGTCGAAGATGAAGAAGGCATTGGGGTTGAGATCCAACTCTAGTTTAAAGAAAGGGGAGGGTAGCCCAAGTTCGGGTTCGGGTTCGGGTTCTGGTGGGAAGGGGAAAAAGGCGGTAACTATTGGGGATCTAATGAGAATTCAGATGAGGGTTTCGGAGAGTGTGGATTCAAGAATTCGAAGGGCTTTGCTTAGAGTTTCAGCTGGACAGGTCTGCTTTTTAGTCAACATTCTTTTACTACTAACTACTGCTGCATTTTTGTAGTAAATGTATTTGTAGACTTTAAATATGGAATTTTTCAGGTGATGAATGGGGAAAGTATGGTTTTTTTCCCCTTTTGTTTGTACTATTTTTTTTTTAGCATTGAATGGGGGTTTAGTTGTGAAGAATTATGCTTATTTGAAGTGGGATGGGATTGATTGTCTGTGATCTGGGTGATTCTTTGACAATCTTGGGAATAATTGAGCATTTGGGTGTTTGCTTATTGTTAATTTTGTCATGATTGGTTGCCGAAGAATTTGTAAAAAGTCTTTTGCTTTATGGTAGTTATTCTTTTTCTTCTTTTTTTTTTCGGAATTTTCTTCTGGGGTTGGTTTTTGAAGCGAATGGATTGATGTATTTTAAGGTTTTAGAATTGTATCGAGGTTTTCTGATTTCTTTTGATCCAGATGACCTTTTCTTTCTTATGTTGACTTCTCCTCTAGAAAGCTGTCAAAATTCATCATCTTTACTTTTAGATTAAGTTCCCTGATGGAATTGTAGGAATCTAACGTGACTGGCGATGGGTATCTGTGGATAAATATGGGTTGAGTTATTAAATGTGTTGATTTATTGTGAAATCCTTGTTATCATTTAATAACGCCTACATTTTGTTTGTTTCATTATTCATTAAAACATTTAGTATTAAACTTCAAAATGAGGCAGTGGTTGTCTTTGTCTGAGTACCTGGTGTATTTATTTTCTACCATTTGTCCCTTTAAAACTTTGGTTCAGGATGATATTTTGTCATGAATGTCGTGGACAAATATGTCCTTTTGGTGCTGAATTTTTTTTTTCCCATTTACTGGTCAAATATAACATCTACTCAAGTGAATATTATAATCTAAACCTAAGCACCTGAGTGGTTGGTGGCAACTTCTTTCCTTTGTTATTTTCCAAAGATTTGCTTCGATGTTGGAGCTCTATAGGTTACTAATGGCTCTTCTGGATTGACTGATATTCTGAGCTCTCTTACTTTTCTTGCAATAGGTTGGCAGAAGAATAGAGTCGATGGTTCTTCCGCTAGAGCTGTTACAGCAGTTCAAATCATCAGATTTTACTGATCCTCAAGAATATGATGCGTGGCAGAAGAGAAACCTGAGACTTCTTGAAGCTGGGCTTCTTTTACATCCTCAAATTCCACTTGATAATAAGTCCAATGCTGCTGCACAACGACTGAGGCAAATTATTCAAGGGGCCTTGGATAGGCCAATAGAAACTGGTAGGAACAATGAGTCAATGCAAGTTCTGCGCAGTGCTGTAATGGCTCTGGCGGGCAGATCATCTGATGGACTCCTGGATTCTTGCCACTGGGCTGATGGTTTTCCATTGAATCTCAGACTTTACGAAGTGCTTCTTGAAGCTTGCTTTGAAATTAATGATGAAACATCTATCATCGAGGAAGTTGATGAGGTTATGGAACTCATAAAGAAAACATGGGGCATTCTTGGATTAAACCAAATGCTTCATAATATTTGCTTTACATGGGTTTTATTTAACCGATTTGTAGCGACTGGGCAAGTCGCAAATGATCTACTATATGCTGCTGATAATCAGCTTGCTGAGGTAGCAAAGGATGCAAAGACTACAAAAGATCCATCATACGCTAAGATCTTGAGTTCTACTTTAACTGCTATACTCGGTTGGGCTGAGAAAAGGCTTCTTGCTTATCATGAAACCTTTGATAGCGGAAATATTGATTCCATGCAAAGCATTGTTTCTCTCGGGGTATCCTCAGCTAAAATCTTAGTTGAAGATATATCTAACGAATACCGCCGCCGGAGAAAGAATGAAGTTGATGTTGTCCGCAGCAGGATTGACACTTATATCAGATCTTCACTTCGCACTGCTTTTGCTCAGGCAAGCTCATATTCTGTATTGCTATTACTTTTTTTCTTTTTTCCCCCTGTTCCCAGAAACAACGGGCAGCCATGGATGAAATCAAGAGTTGGTTTTTCACATGCAGGAATTTTTACAAATGATTGTTTCCTCCAGTCATGCATGTTAGTCAAATGAAACAATACGATAAAAGTTTAAAAAGATTTGAAGGTATCCAAAAAATCATAATTAGAAACGGGAGGACAGTTTTTTTTTTTTTTTTGGGGTGTGGGAGATCGAAGGAAGTTATGCTGCTAGTCATATGGCTTCAGTATCTCTTCAAAGCTGCAGAACAGTGGTACTGTGATTATAGTATTCTGTGTACATCCATGAATCGATAGTGCTGGTATTATCTAATGTTTCTCTTTGGGGAGCTGATCAATTCTGTATCGACCAAATTCATGCCAAGTACTTGGGACTAATGACATTTAAATGAATAAAAGAGATACTAATATGAAGTTATGATGTTGATATGCGATCGAGCAGCATTTCATCCTTGTAACCTAGCTGGCGGAGATAATTAATCATAGATCATGCATGATTGATATTCTGATCCCAAGTTAGTGAATGAGCTGCTCAGCTCACTAGTGTGGCACACTCCGGGTTGGTGAAGTCAGTTGGTGAAGTCAGGTTTCAGCTGGACTTTAACAAGTTTTACCATTTGCATGACTTAGGTATTATTGTATAATAACCCTGAAACGAATGTGGACTACTCCGAGTTTGATTGCTCTGATATGGATTTGTTATCCAATACTCATTAATTTCAGGAATGGAATAAATTGATGACATTTGGTTCAAGGACCATAATAAACCTGATAAATCAGCAAAATTGTATACTGAGGGTACATTGAGTCCACACTGCCCTGTATTAGCAAAAGACACAAAGTGGGCTCCAACTTATCTGAGATCGTTGCATGCAACTTGGGCTCGAGCTATTGACTCAACTGGGCTTCCAAAATAAGAGAAATCAACTAGGCCATCAATCTTGTGCCTAAACAGTGTATAGATTATAGTATGCAAATAATCAGTAAAGGTTTTAGTAAATTGTTATTGCTATTCTCCTGCATTACTTGTAATGAATAGCTCTTTATTCAAAATGACTTAAATAAAGAATGTTAATTCATGCTATCCTGCTGTTTGTCAACATAAAATAAAAAAGTGCTTGACTATTATAAATGGCCTGCAAATTATCTAGTAAGTAAAAGGATATCTGAAATTTTGACATGCAGAGAATGGAGAAGGCAGATTCAAGCAGGAGAGCATCAAGAAACCAACCAAATCCTCTTCCAGTGCTTGCCATTCTAGCAAAAGATGTTGGTGAACTGGCTAGTAACGAAAAGGACGTCTTTAGTCCCATCCTGAAGAGATGGCATCCTTTGGCTGCAGGTGTTGCTGTCGCCACCCTTCATGCTTGCTATGGAAATGAGCTGAAGCAATTTATTTCTGGCATAACAGAGTTGACACCAGATGCTGTTCAAGTATTGAGAGCTGCAGATAAGTTGGAAAAAGATCTTGTCCAGGTTGCTGTTGAGGATTCAGTGGACAGTGATGATGGTGGGAAGGCCATTATTCGTGAAATGCCCCCTTATGAAGCTGAAGGTGCCATAGCCAACATGGTGAAAGATTGGATCAAGACGAGAATAGACAGGTTGAAAGAATGGGTTGACAGAAATCTGCAACAAGAGGTATACTAATTGCTCTATATTTCAGCTTAGATTTTCCCTCTTGAGGATAACTTGTGATTTTTGCAATCTTTCTTGGATTGATCTACTCCTTAATATTATAAGCAGACTTCTGTTTTGCTTAACAGGAAAAGAGAAAGAAAAATCTTTAAATATGGTACCAAAATAAGGATGAAGAATCTCAATTTTTCCTTGTTAAATTTGTTATTTTAACATATTAGCAATGATAAAAGTGGATATGCTGACTTAAAAGGAAACTAAATTAGTTTCATATACTTCATTTCATCTCCCTCTATCTTCCTTTATGGCTCACTTTATTACTAGTGCTTTTTTGAAGATTGGACAGCTTTATTTCCATGTGGATCTGGCAATATTTACTACTATTGCTACTCTACACACTGACCTGAATGTGTTTGATTTTTAGTTGCTAAAGTTTGGTGCCTTGTTCCCTTCACCATACAGGTTTGGAATCCACGAGCTAATCAAGAAGGATATGCCCCCTCTGCTGTTGAGGTCTTACGAATAATTGATGAAACCTTGGATGCATTCTTTCAGCTGCCAATACCAATGCATCCAGCACTCCTTCCTGACTTAATGACTGGCCTTGACAGATGCCTTCAATATTATGCAACCAAGGCAAAATCTGGCTGTGGTAATGATTTCAGATCACAATATCCTTGTAGCAGAATATTTTAAGCATAGAATCTCCTCTGACGATTTTCTTCCTTATTTCTTTCAAATGCAGGATCAAGGAATAAATATCTCCCAACTATGCCAGCTTTGACAAGGTGTACAGTGGGGGCAAAATTTCAGGGGGTGTTCAAGAAGAAAGAGAAGCCAGTACACTCCCAGAATAGGAAGTCGCAGGTTGCTACAATGAATGGGGATAACTTATCTGGGATACCACAACTTTGTGTGCGTATCAATACTTTACAGAAATTAAGGGAAGAGTTGGAAATTGTGGAGAAGAGAACTATCACCTTGCTACGAAACTCTGAATCAGCTCATGTGGAAGACTTTTCAAATGGGTTGGCCAAAAAATTTGAGCTTACACCAGCTGCATGTGTCGAGGGGATTCAACAAATTTGTGAGGCAGCAGCCTATAAAATTGTCTTCCATGATCTTGGCCATGTCCTATGGGATGGTTTGTATGTTGGGGAGCCAGCATCATCCAGGATTGAGCCTTTTCTTCAGGAGCTTGAGCAGAAACTGACAGTCATAGCTGACACTATTCATGAAAGGGTTCGTACACGTATGGTTGCTGACATAATGAGAGCATCTTTTGATGGTTTCCTGTTGGTTTTACTTGCTGGAGGACCTACCCGTGCTTTCTCCAGGCAGGATTCCCAGATAATAGAAGATGATTTCAAGTCCCTCAAAGATTTATTCTGGGCCAATGGGGATGGATTACCAACAGATGTAATAAACAAATTTTGTACAACCGTCAGGGATATCCTTGCTCTTTTCCAAACAGACACAGAAAGCCTGATTGAGCGTTTCAGACGGTTGACTCTCGAAACATATGGTTCCTCTGCAAAATATAGGCTTCCACTACCTCCAACGTCAGGACAGTGGAACCCAACTGAACCAAACACGCTTTTGCGTGTTTTGTGTTATCGGAATGATGAGGCAGCATCGAAGTTCCTTAGGAAGACTTATAACTTGCCCAAAAAACTCTAGTGGATGCATAGTTCGCCGGGATTTCTAGTGAGACTACTATGCAGAAGATGTTGGCAGCATGTTAAATACATTCAAGTTTGTAAGTAGTACTATACTTACCTGGGATGCTTGTGTCATGTGTGGGCGTAGCTAGTGGAATTCCAGAGTTCATAGTGCCTTAGAAAGTAGTATCTCTTGTATGGAAAACTGATAAAATCTTGGTTGTTTATCTCCAGCCCACTGCTTTCTCAGAGGATCAAGATTTGAAGGTTTGTCTAATTTGGGGGTAGTGGGAGATGGTATTTATTTGTTTTGATCATTTGTAGATTATGGGAGAGAATTTTGTTCTTTTGTTTGCAGCAATTATTATCATTCGTTTGATTAACATTATTGATATTCCCATGTTCATTTGTTGGAACCCTGTTTATTGTGATATCTTGTAATGCAGATATGGGTGCTTACGTCCCTTAATGGCAGAAAACGTAGTGATATCGTGTAATGTTGCTCTTGGTATTTAGTTGTTTATTGTGTTTTTTTAGTTCATTCATTGTTTTTATGTCTTTAGATCTTAAGATTAAAACAGTAGACAAGAAAGCAATGGAGGATTTGTAATTTTTGGTCAAGGTTACACTGAAATTTGCAAGCATGGTCTTGCTTTTCCTGGGTTAAAATCCTGGAAAAGAAATTGTAAGTTTGCGCTTTTTGGCTTGCGAGGGGGATGTCAGGGGTACTCTCTGTAGCATTAAAGTCATTCACAGGGAACATACGCACCGTATCAAGAAAGAATATTACGTTTCAACATCCCGTTTTGTTGACGCCCTAAGGCTCTTTGAACTTCGTATGCTCCAATCTATCATGGACACACAGGTTCTTTAACACACCATGTCCTATTTCGAATCCATGCATTACTTGTGATGTTAAGAAGGTAGTTTACCTTTCCTAAAAGCCGAACGATATATTTTCTTCATTATTTTTAAACTTTCGCACGTGTCAGTTACGAATTACTCCTCCATTTTGGAAAATATCAAATTAACTCGCTGCGCTTAATGGATTTATTTTCTTGTTGAGGACATAAAAGCCAGTATATTAATCCACTCAACAAGTTTACTTATAAGTTCCCAAAAGCACATCCATTGGACAGGTTTATTTAAGGTTCCTAAGAGCAAAATTGATGCCGGAGGATATTCATACTCTAAAACGACTTTCTCGATCGCTAAGCCACTAAATCAAATGGAATTGTCGCACATGTTTAATATGAAGATTATCATGCGACTTTTGAACAAGAATGTACAAGGAGCGGAGCCACACTCTACAGTGATGTAACAACAATGTCAATAACTAACGAAAGTACACGGAGAAGAACCTTCACCATCAGCAGTGTCCATAAGATCTCTTTGCTCTGAGATGGCTTATAAGCAAAACCAACTTCTAATCCTGGATTCCAAGAACATTTCTAGATTAAAACATCTCTCCTTTTCAAAAGCATCGCTGCAAGATTCTCAGCACATAATGATCATTCACCGCTGGTCATAATCACTAGGAGCAAATGTGAACGAGGCTTTACCTGCTTCTCTATTTCCAAGAGCGTAACAGTGGATGATCTTGATGATCAATGGAATATGTAGCAGAATTAGACTGGGATAATTGAATTCTGTGGCGGGAAATCATTGGATCTCACTGAACAACAATCCTATAAATGGACACCTGCTGAAGTACATTACTGAGTTACCAAATTAACGAACCCAGCGAAGCAAACAGGACGAGAGGGAAAAGCACCACAAAAGGAACTCTACAAGGAATGAAACCGCAGTATAAGCGCCACTAGCATCACTCCTCTAGAATAGCACGCCCTAGATTAGTGGCAATAGCTAATCTGACAGAACTCAAGGCTTCAGGCGGCAAGTCAGCATCAACAAAATCTGGCCGCAATCTCGCCATTGACAGCTCTTGCAGTTTATTCAACAACAAATTAGTTTGAGAGACATTCAGCAATGGACGCTCTGGCCAGTTAAACAGCTTTAACTGTGAAAACACCACAAAAAAAAAAAAAAAAAATTCAGTGGGCTTTCTATAAAGAGTAAAACCATGATGAGTTATGCATATAGCATCTTAAACTATTATCTTGGAACTGCATGACCACCAGCAAGTGCCGACTCGTAACACAGCAGTACTGTTTATCAAACTACTTCACAGAAGAAAGTGCCGGGGGCAGGGGAAGCCCTGCACCAATTAAGACTTGCAAGGCCGCTAAACTCAAGAATACAGCAGAGGAGCAGCTTACCGAGTCGTGTAGAATAGGCAGCCAAAATCTCTGAGGTGTGGAAGGGTTTCTCATAAGCTGCAGAAAAAATCTAGAGTGAACATTACTCGGAATAATATGGAGTTGAAATTGCAATGTGCAAGTATCTTGTTTAGCAATGCAGAAAGATGAACAAAGTTTACTCCAATCTAAATATCTCTAGAATAAATTACATCCTAAATAAAATTTTGATACTTGTGAGGTATCTAAATTGATTTAAAAAAAAAAGGGAAGACTGTCCCCGGGCTTCGCCTAGTCTAACAAAGAACATACTTGATAACAGAACTTCCTAAAGATATTCATTTTCAACAAAATTTAACTGTACAAGCGCAGAACCTTACCATGCTTCATCCGAATGTCTAAAAAGGGGCACAAAATACTGAACTCTAGTAAACCTAGGATTTTACAAAGACTAATTTCTTTATTCTTGGTTTACCCAATCATCATCTCTGCAATGACTGCTGATGCAAATCCATGATTTTTTTAAAAAATGTATGAAACATACAGATACAAGAGCTTCAGCAGCTTTCTGAGCAGCATCAGTAGCCATTCCACTATAAACCTGATGTAGAAATCGCCTGAAATCCCTGTACCTGTCAACACCAGAGATAGAGTAGAATGAAATGAAATTAAGAATAGAGGCTACTAATTTGGATTATGGTTTGCACGGTACCAAGGAACCACATAGATCAGCAAGTGCATACTTGTTCAAAAACTCGAGGCCCCCAGCAGTCCCCGACTCAGGTCCCAGCAATTCAATAAGTCCTTCCCATTGCTAGAGAAAAGACACCACCAATGCACAATAATTAGGTAAGTAGATCACAGTTGTTTGCAAAAACAAAATCAAATTTAGTTTCTTTCTGAACGAATGCAACATGACTTCACTTGATTGATTTATTTTTACAATAGCTAAGAGCCAAAAAGTGCAGATAACCACCACCAAAGTTGGCTAACACTCCATCATGTTAATCTAAAATTGAATCCATACTAGAAATGCAGAGCATAATTCCAGGGAAAATTAATTATATGATTTACGTTAGGTAAAACACACATTTCAACTTTGACATTTGTCATAGTTGCAGAAAACACCCATCTTATCTCAAAGGAATAATGACCTCCATTCAAATTTTATCCTGTCATGTAATAAACCACCTCACCCCCAGATGTTGATGTCAGCCAGAAAGACGCATTTATAATTCTAAACCAGCCTTATGTATATAATAAAGAAGAGGTATCACATATATTAAATTTAAGGCAACTAAAATATATTAGCTTGAAAAATTTTGTAAGATATTCATCATTTGGCATTAAAACATCATCTACATAAACAACTAGTAAAACCATTAACATTGGTATTTTGACTAAAATAAGTGATCCACCTCATAACTCTAAATCTATTGTAATTTCAGAAATTGCAGAGGAAGTACACCAACCAGAGAAGATGCTTCAGTAATTTACCCCTAATGGTACTTAATTATTACCTTGAAACTTTCATCAGATAGAGACTTCCCAACAAAATCAAACAAATGTTTTGCAATTCTATTTAAACGAACTTCATCTCGAGCTTGCTGAAGCCAGAAGACTCCTGAACCTTTCTTTCCATGTTTCCAATCATGCACTCCAACTATCTGATTAACGAAACAGCATAACATTAATGAAGAATATAAATGCATTTTTGGTTGTATTCCTCAAACTAGCTCTCAACAAGAAAAGGAACTATCCTAAGTTGCAAATGAAACATATTGTTTGGATGTGCTTGCTAATGGCATGGAATAAATCAATCATTAACTGCATTTTAGCGTACCTTCATTAGGTTTGAACTAACGTTATCAAGGTCGTACAGGCGGCAAATCTCTATGCTCTGCTTAAAAAAGGATGCAATTCATTATTCCATCAGAATAAATGAATCATAAAAACTGGTTAAACCTAGAATACAAAACTTGGATACGTCAAAAGCAACCACAAGAGAAATTTTTTTTTTTTTTTTTGGGTGGGGATTTGGGGAGTGTTTGGACATTCAATTGAAGCTTAAGTATGGGTTAGTGACCTTTAGAAGTACTTGATTATGTTGTAGAGCTTGCTTGCTCAGTACAGTCTCCAACAAGCCCATTCCTTGTTTCATACAGGAAGATAAATATATTGGAGCAATCTGTGAGAGTATCGAAGTCAGGAAGAATACTTAAGACAAAGGATAAGAATTACGAGTTGACAAATGAAGAGAGAAAAATTAAACACATGTACAGGCTTGATCATAGTGGAAAAGGTAAAAAGAAAATACACTAGTGCATCCTAGCAATTCTCACTTTTATGCTGTGAATAACTACAACTTGACAAACAGCTATGAAAAAACTAAGAAAGAAGAACCACTGCGGAAAGTTAAACAACTCCAGAGATATCTCATGAATTAAACTTGACATGCATATTAAATCAATTCCCTTCTAGTGGCTATCTGATTGAATCCAAGTCAATGTTTAGCCGTCTTTTCCCTCAAATAATAGAATTCTGTATCTCCTTTACATGTGAATATGCATCTCAAAGGAACACGCGTCTAATATTCAACTGAAAGGAAATAAATAGGCCGAGGAAATGAAATGCTTAAGGTTAAATATCTATTCATTTTCCCACTTACTTGCCAGGTCAAGGCATGAGAAGATAGAACTTGGGCATATATAAGTCGATTCAGCTCTTCAATGCAGATTCCCCCCAGTTTTATCTGCTCCTTGCACAAAAGAATTTCAGCTTGAATGTTCCCAGCTGTCAACAATTCTGCAGCATGTGCCATCATCCTGTTGAATTACAAGTAAAAGATGCAGGTTGATGTCATGTGCATTTGGTCTAGCCATCTCAGTGGGGTTGGTATGGACGCTGACATAGACACAAAAGGTCCACCACCACAGTTTTATTAAAAAAGTTGTCATGTGTTTTACCACTTACTACTTGATGCCAAGCAAAAATACTGAAAATGACCCCACATTGTGATGATTTATTTGACCTAAGCCAAAATTATAATTTATTCGATCACTACAAAAGAGAATGGCTGTTGTTACATTATCATGCTGCCCAGGACAGATGATCAGATATTGTGCAAGTTTCCAATGCTTTTTCCAATCTCTTGGAGTAAAAACATCTACAAAGACCTAAAATTAATTCATTGAAAGTTTTTCCTGCAGATTCCATCAAGAGAAAGTAAAATCGACTAAGTGAATCCTGCAACTCCAATATTCAAATTTTTCTCAAACAACCCCAAAAATGAAAATGATTGCTGGCGTTATAAAAGAGGAAAGGCTAGCTGCTCAGCTTTGAAGCATCAAGGATTCTCAAGCTCAACATATACAGTACAAAAGTTGAATATTAATATTTTCAGAGGCATGTGATAACTGAGTTCCTGAAGGATCAACAACGGTTACCAGTCCATCTAACATGTTCAATATCAGAATATAGAATAATTTGCTTATCAGTTACGTGTCTGACAATGGCTTCTGAGGTCTTGTTCAAAAAAAGAAGTTCCTTAGGGTGCTATTCATGATTAAAAACATCATAAATTACTTGCAGAATCAGCCAAAAAAAATGAACACAGCATCTCACCAGGATCCGAATGATCTTGAGCACTCTGCTAAGACAACCTGAATGATTAACAAAAAACAAATGATTTGTCTTTAGATGTAAGGCCTCAATTCGAACACAATGTGGCAACATATATATGGAAATCCCACCTCTGGATTTTCGCCAAGAATTCCTATTAAAAGTCCAATCAATTTATGGTGATAAGAAACTGGTTTTATCTTCATACACTTTTGAGCTAAGTTGTACATGCTTTCTAAACCCTGCACCAGAAAAAATGATCAGTCCCTATTCAACCTACTGAAAATCTTCTCTATCCCTCTTTCTAAGCGTTTGAGTGAGTATGTGCATGTGTATAAATTTTCTATCATTTTCCACTGTACCATTGAACAAAATTCATAACAAATACAAGCAAGCTGGTAATGGTAAAATTAACACATCTTGAATCCAGAAAATTTACTAACAGCAGTGAAAGGTCTGATGTATAAAAAGTGAGCAATGTACAGCTCTATCCAATGGAATGTTGCATTTGAGAGACTAGTGGAGTTTCCGAGCATGATCTGAATTATATTCTTCAGCCCGTCCCTTGTCTGGTGATGTTCACATTGCAGCCAAAATGCACTGCAGTCCAGCTTAGTTATTTGTGCTCGCCATTTCTCCCAAGCCTAGCAGAGAATAACATATTCATAATCAACCGAAGATTATTTATCTTCTTAAATATGAGTCACATTACAACCAAAAGATCCAACTTACCTTCATAAAATCAGGCTTCGTCTTGTAACATTCACCTAATTTTTCTGCTGCCATATCCGAGCGCAAACGTGGCATCTTTGATATAAGGACAGCAACTGCTTCCACCAGTCCATTTTCAGTCTGTTAAAAAGGATACGAGCCATGTGAAATTATTTTTTATATCACTATGAACGCTATCTCCTGCAACTTAAATTATACTCATAATTATAGGTTGACTCCTTTACATGACAACGCAAAACAAAGGAAAAATCACTGTCAATTATGAACTCCAAATTTCAATGATTCCTCCCTCTCTCACTCTGCCTCTGACACTTCTTGTCTGAAGAGGTAAAGCTTTAATTCCTATAGCACTAGAATAAAAATTAAAAAAATTTATGGTAAGTAGTTGATAACAAAGAGTGGCTTTGTACCCAAAGATCTAGGGACATGATAGAAATGTCATGGTTGAATATAAAAAAAACAGTAGAGTGTGGGAGATTTGATTTCTTTCGTTTTGGGGGACATGTTCAAGTTCAAGGAAAAATGAAACTTCTTATTTTTCCACCTCTTTGGGTAAGATTATGGAATAAGAGAGAAAAATAGCAATAAGGCTCAAATTTTCATAGACTAAAGGAACACCAAATGGTTGCCCTTGTTCATTCAATGCCTTTCTAGTGCTTATTTTTCATTCCATTCAAAAGGATGTTGTGAACTATGAAAGCAAATGTCAAGCACTCCAAATACATAAAAAGCATAAAAACATTAAAGGTGAAGTACATATAGTAACATAAGTTTTATGGCAAATTTTGTCATGTAGACAACGAAAAGGCAACTATTATGCGATAAGTTACCAAGTACAGTCACTTACCTCACGTCTCCCCAGCTGATCAAACTGATAAGATCCATGTAAACGTAGCAATTTTACCTGCAGCGAAACTTTAACATTATGCACATTCCCAACCAGAATAATGAGGAAACTGCTATTCCTGAATCACACATAATTTTCATGTAAAAGGAAGCATGGTAAAATTCCCAACAGAAGAAAAAAATATGAATACCCCAATCTCCAGCCAGCCAATTGCCAATGCTGAGGAGATTGCTTCCCAATATTTGGGGTGATCTTCAACAGCCTGAGACATATCACATGGTTCACCAAACAAAAATAAATTAAAAGAAATTAAGGTATTTGAAACAGAGTATAATGAAGCTGAACAAGTGTTTGTTTATACTTGATCCAGAATGAAAATTTTTTGCTAGTTCAATAAAAGTTGATGCACAGTTAAAACCAAAACGATAAAATCTATCTGGCATCATCTTGATGCAGCTGAACAAAGGATAGTAATACTGTCAAAATATTTAACTGAAAAAATTAAAACCAAAATGACGAAATCTATCTGCCGTCATCTTGATGCAGCTGAGCAAAAGATAGACTGTCAAAATATTTAACTAGAAGGAAAGGAGTAACGGCAACATTCTTGAGACACTGTGAAAATCAAGAGCTACACAAACTGTCTCTGTTTTAGACTAAAAGTGGAGAACAGAGTCTAAAATAAGAGAATGGAGAGTAAGGGCAAGGTGTTATCAAACCCCTCCAACCCAAAATAGATGTGACTCTGCCAGTATGACTTTTGCTTAAGAAATTGGCAGTGAAAATTTCATATCCCCCATTCCCAGTCACGTGTAAATCAAGCTTATAAAACTCAATAATGATTCAAACAGTAGGAACCGAAAATTAGTTTCTAATGACATGGCAAAGCGATAAATTCCTAGTCAATTATCAGGGCAGTAACCTGCTGTGCAACAAGTTCCGTTTGAAAATCCACAAGTTTTGAGTGCACAGTTGGCTGAGTTCCAGAAAGCAGACAATCGTAATCCTGAAAGAGAAACCAATCGTTGAATCGCCTAAACTTTTCATACGGCGGAAACAAGGAGAAAGAAGAGAGAGGTGGGGGGGGGGGGGGGGGGAACAAACAAACAAAGTCCTTGTCACAAGAAAAAAGAAATTTCCTTACAGCCAACCAATCAAGAAACCTCTCAGGAATATAAGCTTGAGATGACAGGTCTGCATAAAATATTTCCATAAGCTCCCAGGCAGCTTTCAAACAAGTCGGCTTTTGGACAGCCTAAATTTCACTGACACCAGTTAACTAAGGAAGCAAACAGCACAAATGCAGCTATAAATGCACGAAACTACCCAAAAAAATAAAAAAGATTCACCTTTAGCACTGTCTTTGAGTCCTCAATGGCTGAACTAGGAGCCAACTTCGGATTACCAAGGAGAGAATTTATCTCCCTACTATAGTTTATAATGTATTGCGACCTGATTATTCAAAATCTTAATTTTGCAGGATCATTATCATAATAAAGCTCATATAATTTAACAAATAAATATCAAATTTCTTGCATTTTTGTAGTAGTAATTCCTTTTTACCATTCTACATTGTCCAAAGCGGAAATTTTTGACAAAGTCGAAATCGAATTTTTCTGGCTCTGAAGCAGCGCAAATGGAGTTACCGAGCCATAGGCGATCCTCCGCCACTGAGCATCGTCAATTTCGCCGTCACCGTTGTTGCTGAGCTTCACTTCCACAACTCTACCGCCGGCTTCGTCCTCTGCGTCGGGCCGAGGTTGACGGAGAACAGTGACCCGAAGCGTGTTGCCACGCGCCCATGAAATTGAGAGACGAGAGATTGGGGGTTTAACGCCGTGATGGAGAGGGTAGGTCAGGGAGGCTGGAACTAAGGAAATGGTTTGGTCGCCGGAATCCGATGCCATTCCGGGCATGTTCGCCGGAAAGACGTTGGAGCCTGAAGGATTAAAAGCTTTGGTCGGTAGGTTGATTGATTGATTTGCTAGGGTTTTTGGTGCTTTTGGAGGGAGGGGTCTTTTTTGCCTGTTTAAAGGGATAATTTCACATACCTCCCTTGAGGTTTTATATAATTACTCTCACCTCCCTTCAGGTTTTGAAAATTACACTTACACCCCCTATTTTTATATTTTTATAACAAAACAAGTCCATCTTAATAATGTAACCCAAAAACACCAACCAAACACCTTAAAATATGCTTAATAGCTTTTAAAAAAGATAAATAAACCTTAAAAATTAATTAATTAGTTATAAAAATATCAAAAGTATTTATATCTTATCTTAAATTTTAATTCTTACCAAATATTACTTCTTCAAAACTCAGTTATCTGATTAATTTGAAATAAAATTTACTTTATCTATTAAAATTTTACAAATAAATATATTAATAAGAAAGAGATAACCAATTTAAAAGCAATTTAGGATATTTTAAGGTATTTAGTTGGTATTTTTGGGTTACATTATCAAAATGGACTTATTTTGTTATAGAAAATATAAACACAGGGGGTGTAAGTGTAATTTTTAAAACCTGAGGGGAGGTAGGTGTAATTATGACAAACCTCAGGGGAGGTATGTGAAATTATCCCCTGTTTAAATTGCCGGAAATGTTTAATTTGTACTTAAGGGATAATTTCAGAAACCTCCTTGAGGTTTCTAACAATGACACCTGGCTCCCCTCAGATTTTTGAAATTACACATACCTCCCCTGACCATGTGAGATGACTAAAATAACCTTGACAAATCATTTTACTCTCACATGTGAAAAAAAGAAGAAAAAAGGGAAAAAATTACTCTCCACCAACAACACTCCTTATTTCCTTTCTCTTATTCTTCATTCTCCAAAACACCATCCTTAGCCTTCAGTCAACCTTTTCTCGTCTACCTAATCATATTTTCTCTTATTCCCTTCCTTAATCATTTTTTTAAACGTTGGATGTTTAAAATGCTGGTTGTTTAAAAGTTATAGGTAAGCAATTGTGAAGATATGACTACAGAAAGTGGAAGAGGTTAAGAGAAAGAGGAAGAAAAGCATTTAGTCTATTTGAAATCTAGTTGTTTGACTTTTTTTTATATAAAAAATAACAAAATGTTAGTAGTGGGCTATATATCACAGTAGTGGTGATGATATCTGCAAGTGCTCTCGGCAATGGTAGTACAAATGGTGGAGATGGAAGATTTTGTTTGTAAAGATTTTTTTTTTTTTTTGTAAAATTTTAAAGGGATCATGTTTAACGATTTTTTATTTGCTTAACAAAATTTATAGAGGGGTAGTTTAGGGTATACATTTAGTTTTTTTGCTTGTGTAAGCAAAATGGGCCTATTTTGTTACCGAAAATATTAAAATAGGAGATGCAAGTGTAATTATTCAAAATTGAGGGGAACTACCTGTAATTATTCAAACTGGAGGGGAACTACCTGTAATTATGACATACATTAGGGGAGGTATTTGAAATTATCCCTTGTACTTAATGCATATTTTGCTTCAAAAGAGACATTTCTATTTTTGAACAGATTATTATTTAAAAACTTCATTTGTGTTGCACTTTGTGAAATATAATTAGATGAATAATACTGTATTAATTTTTGAGATGTGACATATGTGAGATAAAATAATAAGAAGATAACTGAAGGACATATTTACAAAATATTTTAGAATAATTGTTTTAAAAAATGTTGTTCCAATTGACTCTTGTTTTTAAAAGATTCAAAACAGTTAAATCTGGACCTTGGTTTGATGTAGTTTTGTATGGTTCATCTGGATTATTTTGTCTACTATTTTGTTGATACCGATTTTGATGAGATATTTTAAGATATAATCTTCTTCTATTAATGGTTCGAAATTATATATCGATTTCATTGACAAAAATACTCTTAAATTTATAATATTATTTTTATTTGGTAATAATAGTGGTGCAAAATAGTACATACCTATGGTGATACACGATAATAGATACTAGTACTTTATGATAATAGAGGTGGTGGTGTTGGTATATGGTAATTTTAGTAGTGATGTTCGATGTTGGTAGTGCACAATGGTAGACAGAGATGCTGCACGATGATAGTAATGGTGGTGATGATGTTGTATTGTAGAGGTAGTGATTGTGCTCTGTGATGGTGGTACATAGTGATAGATGGTGGTGTTGGTGCAATATAATTAATAATGGTGTTGCACAGTGGTGGTGTAGTAGTAGTGGTGTTTCATGGTAGCAGTAGTAATGGTGCTCAATAGTGGTGGTGATGCATGGTGGTTGTGATAGTCGTGCTTGATATTTGTGATAGATGATAAATAGTACAATTTGGAAATAATAGTGGTGGTAGTGATAGTGCATGATGATAATGGTTATTGTACACGATTGTGATGTAATGGCAGTTTGCATAGTTATGGTATGATCAGATTAATCTAAAATCTTATCATCTTATCTAAGAGTTATTTAATAGTTACTATTTCTACATTCTCAAATCCTATCTTCCTCATAGAATTATTTAATCCCATGCAGAAGGGATTATTTTGGTTAAATAGAATGACTAATCCAATTTGTAAGCAAATAAACACAAGTTAGAATGAAATTTATAAATTATAAGTAATTTGATATGTTCAAAAAAATCTATTTTCTTAATAAATAATGTCCTTGCCGAAATACTAAAATTTTCATTTAATTAAATTTGCCATATCAACTTTTGTTCATGTGTTTCACAAATCATTACTTTCTATTGATCTCAATAAAGAACAGTAAGCCAAACTTTTAAGATGTTAAAAGAGCTTGGCCCTTCAACTCTTTTTTGGCTGTGTGGTTTTAGCCCTTCTATTTTCTTAAATAATACTTGAACAGCAAAAACAGATTTTGTCCGAGATAGGACATTAGTTGGCAAGGACTTGAATTAGATGATAAACTAATCACATTAATCATGTCCTACGAACTAAAGAATGGTAATTAAAATGTCCATGGAAGCCTTCTCCATTATAATTTATAATATATTTAGCAGTTCAATTAATTCCTACATTGGTTGAGAAACATAAATTATCTTGTATATAGAGCTATAAACAAGTTGAATCGAGCCATAAATCGCAAGTTTAAATTCTACTCATTTATTATTTAAAGATCGTTTGAGCTCAGCTTACTTATTAAACAAACTAAAATTGTTGTTTGAATTTGGCATATTTGACAAAAGTCAAAGTTCGAACTCGACTCGTTCATGTTACACAAGTTAGGTTTAAGCTCAACTTGATTTCCAGTTCAAAATAACTGTTCTTAAAAATAAAATTTTTAGTTTATTTTTTATTTTAAAAAATATTAAAATAATTAAAGTACAAATATAAGAGATAGACTAATAGGAAAAAAATAAATTCAAATACATAAGCTTAGAAGGTGAAAATGATGATTAAAAAGCAAAATGCTACTCCATTGTTCTTGAGTTTTTTTGTAGGTGTTATCTTCTTCTGTCCTGAGTTCACCTTCAAGCAGGAAATCCTTGTATTTTATAAAAACAATATTTAAAGAGTCTATCTTATTGTTTCTCATCCTCCGAATCTTCAAGCATCTCGTTCTTGTGCCCTTCTTTGCTTTCTTTCTTTTCCTCCTCCTTCTTCTTGCTCTGCTACCATTTCTTTTTCATCCATTTCTCAAGATCTTTCATGGTTTTTCCATGCAGATGTGGTCCACTAGGGATGCTCAATCCCTGGTTCTAGTGCCACATCCGCATTTATGTACTAAGCAATTGAACACATTTCGAGAGTTTTTCTGATGTTGGGAACAAAATTGTTTTATACATTTGAATCCTCTGTCCTAACACTTAGACTCTAAAACGCTTGAACAGGGCTTCATCTTCCTCCTTCCCAGTCTCTTAGATTTGCTAGCCTTCCATCTTATCTGCTGAGAAGATTGGGTGGGAGTAGACAGAGGCAGGAATAAGGAAGAGCAGAGGATGGAGAAGTAGGGATGGAAACTGCAAGAAGAACTCTTAGTATCGATATATGGGTATGACATTGATGTATTTAGATGAGGGTTTGAGCTATAGAATCAGATGTTGTAGGCAAAAAAATAGGTAGTGAGGATGGAGGTAAAGAGAAGATTAGGTCGGGTACGTGTCACAACAGGAACACCACTGGAAGAAGAATATTTGACTGGACAGAGGTCAGTAGGCCAGATTTTTAGAATGGGTGTTGCGGTGGTGGATGGGTGAGAAATGAAGGAAAAGGCAGAGGTGGAGGTGGTGGAGCTCGGCAGATGAACATTTGGAAAAGCAAGCGATATGTGTTGATCATCATCGCATGAGGAGGCTTTGAATCTTCAGTAACAAAAATGGCAATTTCAATCTCCTTCTTTACCTCTATATATACGTGTATAATAAGATTGTGGACCGGGGCTTCACAATTTCCACCATTTTAATTTCCCGTAAGTTGAATACAATGTAATTATCCAGTATCGTAGTGTAACCATTTTTCACGCCAAACGATGTTATTTTTTAAACCTATTTTTGACATTGCTAGTTCGATCTCATTTGTCCAATTTTTACTCTTTTGGTCTGGACCTTGAACTTGTGGCAATAACCCTTGCGAGGCCCCATGTACTGCATGATCTTGGTAAATCTTCATTGATATATGCCTGATCACAAAAGCATAGCATGCAAGTGTCAGTTCATTAGATATGCAACGCCTAAAGCCGATCACAATTATTTCTTCTTTGCAACAAACACAACATTGTAAAAACTCATATGTTAACAAATGAATTTAAAAATTTTTATTTTTGGGAATTGACGTTTGTTTAAAATGTAAAATTCATCATAATTTTTATAGACTTTTTATATCAATCATCAATGAGATAATTTTTTTTGTATGACAAGAATTCAGTATCCACTACCCATAAACGTAGCCATGCAAAATGTTTTAGTGCTTCATAACCTTTCATGGCGGCAAATAACCAACTAGCCAATCCCACATTTTTGCATTGCATTTCAAAGTAATCTTTTCAAATTAAACATAATTCAAGTTTTTCATTTCTATTTTGTATTCTGTCTCCTCTATTAAACTCTAGTGTCATTTGTTTGATTTAACAACAAATAAATATTTTCTGGAAAACCATACGTGTGGTTTTGTAACTATATGTTTTTTAGGAGAATTTGTTGTAATTTGTACTTAAAAGGGGAAAAAAATCAATCCTTAACGTTCCCAGTGTTTGCCTTGGATGTAGTTGTATAAAAAATTATACTTTTTCCTCTAAAATTCTATAAGGTTTAGAAAATTAAACTCAGCAAATATCTACCAAATTTTGTCTTTTCTGCTTATAATTCCTACACCCACTATTCACAAGGAAAAATAGGTCCTAAACAAGTTGGAAGTTGAACACGGGGGATGGAGCCACCTTAATTAAAAAAATAAAAAAAATTACATTTGCCTCGAATTTGTACCACTAAAATCTCTATAATTTCCTCCATCATTTACATTATTTCCCGAATTTTTGTGAAACTACCTTTGCCCTTTACAAATTCACATGGCTCTGTAGAGAATTTAAACTTTACCTTTGTCCTATACCAAAATTAAAAAAAAAAAAAAAATCACTTTGGGGAAATAGAGACTTTCAAAGGTCACGAACAAAAATACAATTAGCAACACTAATATTTATGCACGAAAGACATTAAGATTCTACGAAAATGCTTTTGGATGTCCCCTTAGGCCTTGCTACCCTTGCTATAAATATGTGTATAAATGCACACAAAAAGAAATCATGAACAAAGAAATTAAATGGAAAGATTAAGATGTCTCTATATATATGTATATGTGTGTGTGTGTGTGTATATATATATAAGTCTAACAAAGCAACATAAATACCAATAAATTTATTGTCATGTGAGATATAATGTGGCGATCAAAAACAAAGACACATTAGTCTAAGAACAGTGTTTATATGTATTGGGTACGATTTTGTAATCGTATGTGCTTTATCATGATGGTATATTTGTGGTGCTTCGCATGATTTATACTTGAAATACTTTGAAATCAAGTCAAACATGAACATCGAAAGCCACTCAATTCAATTTTCAACAAGGGCCAAGCTCTAAATGTTCCAACACAAAATAATCCTACACTTCTAATGCAAGCAAATTGGTGTCTAGCAAACTACCATTCCAAAATCTAGATTGACATTCTTTTGGTTGTACTTCATGCGGCCTATCCACATTGCATTTTTCTCTTCAACCACAGTTCCCAGCAGCTCGTTAAAATCATATTTCTCATTTCCATCTTTGGTGATAGGTGTGTCTTCTTATTCTTCTTTAATAGCCTTCTTAATTTCATCTTCACTTTTGTTCTCGAGATGTACAACTTGAGGTCCTTCAATCTCCTTGCCACTTTTGAGAGTCATTGCACTTACATTTTCTGGATTTGCCTCTGGCTGAAATGGCTAGTTTTCTTCCATTTTGAGCTTCCAAAAAACTAGCATCTGTCGCCAATTGGCTCATTTGTTTTGCCAATTGGAGATTACTTTTTGTCATAGCCTTTATCATATCTTCTGGAGACATGCTTAAATTCGTATTGGAATATGATGGTTGAGGTTTGGGCTGAAATTGTGATTCAAATTATTGTGGAAAGAATGTGCAAGGTTAAACAGTAAGGTGATATGTGTATAGATTCCTATAGTCAAAATTTATATGATTTCTGCATTTTGAATTGTACATCTCTGTATTCCTATAGCTAAAATTTGCATGATCCTTCCATTTTGAATTGTAAATATCTATACAAAGATCATACATGGTGGAATAAGAATCATATTCCCTCTACGGTTGTCTTGAAAATCTACCTGCATCCAATTGACAAATAAGAGAGGTAAGTATAGCCATTGATTTTTACTAAAGAAAGAATCACTTACCTCATTTACTAGAGGGATAATCAAATCTTGTGCTAAAATGTTGAAAATTTGCTACCATGTCTCAAGAGTTAAGAAGATATAAATAAATTACCAAAAAAAAATTCAAAAATCAAAAGTAAATTGTTTTGGATATATACCAATTCACTTATATGAAAAGAACCAGAGATAAACTTGAAAAATTAAAGAATTAAAAATTAAAAAGAAATAAACAAATCAAGTCACCAATCCTTGGCAATGGGGCCAAAATTTTGAACGAGTGTCAATCGAACAAAAATTAATAATAAAAAATTGCTCAAGAAATATAATTTTAGTATATAACAGTGAGTAGGGTCATCTCCTTAGGGATTGGTTGATTTATTTATTTCAAGTCAGAAGAATGGTGGGTTTTAAGTAAATTAAAAATAATAAACTATATTAAAAGAAAATAAGCATGCAAGAATTATAGTGAACTAAATCAATAATAACGAAACTCCAGCCAAAAGATTAATCTTAAAATTGGTCCCTACAACTGACCTTCGATGTAATGATAAATCCTAACATCTAATGATAAATTGGTTTTTTAGATGAGACAATCTAACAACCAACCTTTCCTCACTTTTTTGGTAATTAAGGTACAACCATTAATTACTTCTCTAATTGAGGACAACCCTAAGTACAACCATAGAATTTAACCTCATAATTGTATTAAGAACTATAAAAATCCAATTCTAATCAACAAATACCTACAAGAGTTCATTTAAGTTAGATTGTATATCTCCCTAACACAAAATTAATTACGCCAGTTGTCACATGTATCAAAATAATTGGACAATTATGAATCCAATTATTTTGGTTGACAGTAAATAAATTAATAAATTAAATACCCAACCCTTGATATTTAATTAAACACCATAATTAAAAACATATAAATTAGCAAATATACGAATACCAATAAATAAAAGTAACAAGTAAATTAAATTATAACTCACAGTTGTTGTAGAACCACATATTTATGAAATTTGATTAGAAAAGTGCTTTAGTTTCTTCTCACGGAAAAGAAACTAATCTAAGAAAACAAAACAATGTATGGTGAAGATAAAAAGAGAGAGACCATTCCCTAAAGTGGAGTATGAGCATTATTGAGATTGAGAGGTAGTTTCCATCTTTATTCTTATCTCTTCCTACTTTTTTTCTCCCCTATTCTTGACAAATTCCATAGCAATAGGAATTATTACTTTTAATTAGAATTCTAATTACTTTTCTAAATGAAAAATGATTCTAATTGACAAAAAATAAAAGGTAATCCCTAAAAATCATTTAGAATTTGGAAATTCTGTAACTAAAGTGTGCAGCTTAAGCCACTAATTAGAAATCCTCTATTAATCCTGCAACTCAACTTCTCTGATATAGCATGCCCACCCCTTGTAAGAAGAAGGTCTTTTAAAAATTTTCTTTTCTTGTGCCCAATTTCATCCAATCACCTACCAATGAGACAAAAATATAAAGCATAAATAGAATCCACTCATAGACACAATAGAATACTAAACATAATAGAAAAATTCACAATTTATACTAACTATAAACGTAATATCAAATTCCTAAGATACAAATTTAGGTACAATTCCAAAAAAATTTACCACTTTAATCACTTTTGAGATTAACCAACTCTATACAATGAGGTTTGGTTAAGAGTATAAACAAGTTTAATCAGTAAAAATTATAGTATTCAAACTTGATTCAGTTTTTCTCATTAGAGTTTGGCCTCATTTAACATGAACCAATTTCATCTTGTGTTTTTAGTTGGGAGCTCAAATCTTGATCTCTCATGTGTAAACTTCAAAATTTGCAGTTTAAAAAGCTAAGCTCATGTCAAGGTTTGAAAGTTAATTAAATATCAAATTTTGTTCGAACTCGGTTTACTTAGTTGAAAAATTATTTAGGGAGCTAAACTAGATTTAAATATCATATATGACTCTTCTTTTCTTAAATATTAAGAAGTCTCAAATATTCCGTATTCTGTTTAAAAAGATTTTATGCATTTTGATATGCAAAACATTATTTGAAATTATTTTCCATCTTGTCCTTTTCTTTGAAGAAAAGATTCGATTTTGATTCATAGATTTCTCTTTTTTGGTTCTAGGATTTATGTCTTTATTCAGTCTTGGCAACTTATGGTATCAATTAAAACCCATTTTGGAGTTAGATTTGAGAATTTTTTATTTTCGATAAATCAATGTTTGAATATTGTAGCATTGAAATGTTTTGTTATATGTTTAATTTTGTAAAGACAGTCCGTAAAATTTCAATTTTAGTTAGTTATATGACAGTAATATTATGAAAAGATATAATTAGAAAAAGAATGGATTGTAATGCTTGATTTTATGAGTGATAAATCTCAATCAACAGTTAAAACTTAAAAAGATATATTAACTAATGCGAATACGGGTCAGATATGCGAATATCCGAACATGCGGATGTACATATGAATCACATTTTTCATGTTCTGCATTTAGTGGGTTGGGTAAAAAAATACTCCTTACGGGTCGGATACCCGACCCGTGTACACCCTAACAAAATCCAAGACGCAAGATTAGGGATCAGATTATGAAAATGCAAGTTTTAGTTAACTAAACTTTCTATGCGATTGGTAGTGGAATTGTTAAGTGCATACAATGTTACCATTCTAACACAGATTAAGCTGCAAGTTTTCACAATTTATGGCAAATGGAGGTTGCACGCAAGAATTGTCCAATAGCATCTCAAAGTCTTGAGATTGACTTGGAATCTTGGTTATTTGTGAAGGCAAAGGCCATGTGTTCGACCTCGATCAGAAGAAGGAATCACTGAGTTTTGAGTGATTGAGGGACACTCCAACATTTGCAACAAAATATGCCATATTCCAGGCATGCAACTGGGGTAGCCGTGCTAGACTTAACGGCATCTATAACTTAATAGTCACTTGATTTTTTTTCACTTTTTATGGCCTATAAAGAAAGCTGGCCGTTATCATGCACATTATGAAAGCAAAGATTAATCAAAGCAATTAGTAGTACTTCTTAAGTGGCTAATCAAGAATTCCATTAAGAATCATGGCTCAAGCCATGATTCGCCTTCTTGCATGCTTTATCTTGCTTACGGCGGTCATGGCTCAATGGCGGCCAAATAATTCACCACCACCACCACCACCAAAATACAATCACTCTCCGCCACCTCCACTTCGTAAATTTCCTACACCACGACCTCTTCATTCTCCCCACCTCGTTCACCACCACCGCCGCCACCGAAACTGGTGTACTCTCCACCACCTACTACTTCTTCTCCACCTCCGTTAACTCCAACGTCTAGTCCTCCTCCGCCAACTCCTACTCTGAGTTCTCCACCACCACCTCCATCAATGCCAACTTTGAGCCCTCCAACACCTACCCCCAGTCCACCTCCTCAACTGTCCGGAAAGACAGCCTATTGCAAGAACAAACTCTACGGCAAATGCTACCGCTTGGAGCAACGCTGCCCTAGCGATTGTCCAGATAGATGTGAAGTTGACTGCGTCACCTGCAGCCCCGTTTGCAGTAAGTTTCTGATGTATTGCATATTTCCAGTGTTTCGGTTCACATCTCTGTCCCCCTTAGGCTGCATGATAGATATAAATTTTAATGCATGCTACTTGTTGGAAAAGTATAGAATAATCAAAATAGATCATGTAGCATGGATAAGTATTGTATTATCAAAATATGTTTAGCATTTGCTATCGGAGCGTAATTGTAATTGTGCACTGTTACCTCTACTCGAAAAATTTTTGGTTGATCCATAATCACATCCATGAATCTTATGGTCTAAAAGATCTGAACTCGTTGCACGGAGGTTGAGAAATAAATCTGCTGCTTTATTGCTTTAAAAAATCTACTCAATTACATGGTACTTTTGTCATACAGCAAATGAGGTCACAAAATGGTGTTGGTCCGCTCTGTGTGCTGTCATCATGCAATAATAGACATATTATGTCATGCTTACAAAGTTATCATCATTGTTATAGCCATCGCTAGAAGCAATTAAAATTCAACAATTGGATAGGGGTAGAATGTGATACCCAAATTGATACAAAATGGATATGAGAACAATTGATGAGTTAGTGCTTAAAGAGAAACCCTATAAAATTCTATCATTTAAGTGGGAGAACAACTTTAGTTCATGTAAATTTTCATAGTAACTTGTTATCATCATTTAACTTTGATGCTTCTTTAGTTTACAACTTTTTAACGTTGTAATAATTTATCATATAATTTGCAACATCGGTGAGCAGATTGCAATAGGCCAGGAGCAGTATGTCAAGATCCTCGATTTATCGGTGCTGATGGCATTGCCTTCTACTTCCATGGCAAGAAGGAACAAGACTTTTGCATTGTTTCCGATTCAAATCTACACATCAGTGCCCACTTTATTGGTAGGAGAAATCAGGACATGAAGAGGGACTTTACATGGGTTCAATCCCTACGCATTCTCTTTGACAACCATCAAATTTTTGTTGGTGCCAAGAAAACAGCAACCTGGGACAATGCCATTGACCGTCTAGACCTAAATTTTGATGGAAAACCAATCCACTTATACGAAGGAGAAAGTGCTAACTGGCAATCAATAACAGCACCTCGTGTTTCAATCACAAGGTCTCGCGACACGAATGCTGTGATAATTGAAGTAGAAGGGAACTTCCAGATTAAAGCAACTGTGGTGCCTATCACCAGGAAGGAGTCATTGATTCACAAGTATGGCATCACTGATGAAGACTGCTTTGCACATCTTGATTTGGGATTCAAGTTCTATTCATTGAGTGGTGCTGTCAGTGGAGTTTTGGGACAGACTTACTCCAGTAACTATACTAGTAGGGCGAAGATGGTAGTAGACATGCCAGTTTTGGGAGGACAAAAGGAATTTGCTTCTTCAAGCCTCTTTTCAACAGACTGTGCTGTTTCTAAATTCAGTGGAATTGCTTTGCCTTCTTCAAAGAACTTTGAGTTCGCCAATTTGAACTGTGCAAGTGGGATTAATGGCCGTGGAGTGGTGTGCAAGAGATGAATCAATGCTCCTAAATTTCTTGCACATTTCTGTATGTGGTCAATTCAATGTTGTCATGGTATGATGGAAAATAAAGGTCAGTTATTAGTACCTCCGTTTAACTGGCCAATTTGTTTTTTGTAATTGGTTTCATGAACTTGATAACTAATACTACATATTTGTATAAATAAAGGACTCCAGCATTTACTTGGTTTTAATTTTTATTCACTATTTTGTGCGAGTATTTTTCTAGACTGTACTGTTTGCCCTAGTGAAAGAGACTAATTCTCATTTGGATCCTCTCTCCACCTAGAGCCTGTGGAATTGTTTTGCCAAAAAAATAAAAATTAAAAGGAATGTATATTTTGGAAAGTCAATCCCTACTTCTAATAATTTTTTTTAGAAAATTACCAAAAAAAAAAAAAAAGGTATTTGAGTATGTTACTGCCAATCATATTTCACCAATATAAGCATCCACTACCTTCTCCCTAAAAGCATGAGATGTTTTCAGTTGCATGTTCATCGTTTCAATTGCTCTCACAGGGTTAGGACCATAAAGACTTTTAGACTTCAGATTTTGGCCACGTGAATACATTACATGATAAGTTCAAGCACATTCCAGTTTTTGTTCCTCCATCAATTTATATACCTACTCCTATGGAAATATGAAACGTTCCAGAACAAAAATACAATACGAGGTCAAAACAAAACCTGGATGCATGTCCACTGGCAGGGGCCTATATTGTAACATTGTGACCTCTTCAAGCTTCATTTAACCACAAAACATCAATTTTGAAAGGACCAATAATGCGAAACTTCCATCAACGAGACACAGTCAAAATTTCTTCTAGTACTGCTACTTGTTACCTAATCCATTTCTCTATTAAGAACTGTGGGATAAGGACAGTAGAGCAACCCTTTCGATGTTGACAATAAAGTTGGTATGAAGGCTTTGGAAATTTATTTCGAATAAAAATTTCTAGTTACGTGTGTCTCTGCATATTTGACTCTGTATACTTTAGATTTGTCAACAGGTATAAAGAATTTGTTTAACAGAATTTCCTCCATGCATTTTGTTGGACCAGGTTGATTAATGATTAATAAATCAACTTTGAAAATCTTTTCATTTGCTAAGCAAGTTGCAAAAATGCCCTCGATGAAAAAATTAAGAAAATTAACTAGCAGGTACTCTTATTATAAAAGTTTTGAAAAACTTAAAGTCGATAATATAAAAATCAGAGAGATTTTTATGTTTCCATTTACTTTTCAACTGTGGACATATTTAGAAGAACTGAACTCTATTCTTATCCTTGGTAGAGTGAATTCACTTGGCATGTTATGCATTCTTCGGTTAACTTTTTCAAAGGGCATGTGCAAAGATTGATTCTTGCTGCTACAGTTTACAACTTATGGTGGGCTATGAAACTAGATAAGATTCAGTCACGCCAAATGGCCTGTAGAAGCAAGGAATTGGCAACTAGATGTAACTTGGAAATTTGACCATGTATCGTCTTTGATTTTAATATAAGTTGTTTGTCTTTGTCTAAGATTAGAGATGGCAAATGAGCGGGATGGACGGAATTTGGGCAGAACTTAATTGGAACTGTGAAATATGGGCTAGACCCAAATAGTCGCATATTTATTATGGAATTAATATGGGTGGGACTAAAATGGGTTAGTCCCATTTTGATCCCACCCAAATACCCAGTAAATCCCATTTTATTAAAATTTTTAAAACTATCTTTCCTTATTAATCAATTCCTGTTTTTTCTAATATCATTTAATTTTTTTAATTTAACCTTAATATTTCTTTTTTATATCATTCATATTTTTAGTTTATTAACATCAATAAATTTCCATTTTTTTGTATTATTCTTTTTTAAATCTCATTTTTTAATGTTTTCTAACCTTTCAATTATAAACTATAGTTTTTTAATGCTTTATTAACATTTCAATTAAAACTATAATTTTTCGATGATTACATGTAAAGAGGATAGATTGAGAATATATAGAGATCTAATTTATCTACCCCTAAAAACTATTAATTTGGATGTTATTTTATTAAAACATCTGACACTTAAATTCATCACTTTTGCTCGTGTATGTTTTGAATTGATTGGTGAATCTCAATTTCCTACTGCTATTCCTATGGTTAATAAATTTGGAGTTAAAATGTTGTAAAAAGAATCGAGTATGAATGGTTACCACTTTGACAAAAAAATTTGACCATTTAAAAAAAATTACAACGCTTAAATCAAAGCCTTAATTTGTGTGGGTACAAAAAGACAAAAGTAATTGCAAACCTATTTTGGAGAGTGAAGAATCTAGTAATATGGCATGCTTTTTATAAATTAAATGATAATAAGAAATTTCCTTGTAATTTTGCTACTTAAAATAGGCAAATAATACTACAACAATTTTTAGAGTATAATTATGTGACATAAAAAGATGAACTTAAAAACTTTTAAAAGTGATTGAAAAACATCTTTAGAGAATATTCTAAAATAATTTTTTTAAAAAAATATCAGTTTAATTAAAGCACTCTACATATGAAATCTACATGAATTTTTTTTAGTACAAATATCAGTTTAACCTCACAGAATTGATGTCAAGAGGTAAAATTTAACATTAATATTCGGATGAGAAATAGATGAATTGAATAGGCTAAAATGAAGAAGCCAAAAATAGAAAAATAAAATTACAACATGCCGATCATTGTATCAAGGATGTTAGAGACCACCATATTCTACTTGTCATTGAAAAAAATGTTAAAAGTCAATAAAACAAAGAAAGGATGAAAGATACTTTGTTAATGTAGCTTAAAATGAAGGATTTTTCTCAAGAGAGAGTATGGAAGAGGTAGATTTAATCAAATATAAATTATTCAAAGGTTTTTTTATATTTGGGTATGGAATCCCAATCAATTCCCAACCATACCCATATTTAAATGAGTATTAATGGGTATAATCCCAAATAAGCTTAATTCCATATTATTGATACCCATCCCGCCCAAATTAAATATGGACATGGGATCCCAATGGGTCTTGGAGCACATTGCCATCAGTATCTAAGATATTAGAAGTAACCTAATACATGCAAAAGCTCTAAATTTACCTAGAAATATCAAAATATTAGATAAGATTTTTTTTTCAAATAACACTAGCAAAATTAAAAATTAGAGCAAAATCAACATACAATAACTGCTACGAACTAACTCTAATTTTCAAAGAAAGTTCGAGAACTCTTTTTTTTTTTCTCCCCTTCTTCTTTAATGCATTGAAAGGAAAAATTAATATTAATGGGGACAAAAAGTATGCAGCAATCATAAGAGAACTTTTACTTGATTATCATTTATCAGGAAAGAAAATTTTGGATCTATCAGCAATCATAACATACTGGTTTTTGATGACCAAACCAGTATTGCATGGGATAACAACTGTATGATCTCTAAAAAATGTATGGTCTTACAGTACAAATAGAGGTAGAACTAAAATAATTATTGATGATACCGTCCGGTCTAGGTATTCTACGCGAGCGCGCGCACGTATGCTTTTGTATTGTAAGGCTTTACACACATCATCAGTCTGAGTAGAACTAATATGAAGTCAAGAAATCAAATATTCTTAATTAAAGTCACGAAAAAAACTTTGTCTCTGAGATCTCTTGACACAATTTGCAACCTCCAAGTTCGGTTGATTGCGAATTTGCAGCTATATTTGGATTGTAAATATCATTCTTTTTGTCAGCTACTTTAGCACACAAATTGAGCCACATTGTAGTTAGTAAATAAATAGGCGAAAAATTTCATATATTTCATAAAAATTTAGGGAATGGGCTCTAATTTCTACAAGGGCGTAACTGAAATTCTTTTTAGAGGAAAATTAAAGGAGAATTTATTTTAAAAGTTGGAGGGCAGTCGGCTAACTCTTGCCCCTTATATGTCCTTCAATTGATTGTAATTTGAGATCAAATCCATGCTTTTGTTTGCTGAGAAGGAATTTAGACCTTGACTTACCCCTTCAATGGATAAAAGAAAACAAAGAACAGTATCGGCATCAAGAAAGGTTTATTTAATGTACCTAAAAAAAAGAAAAAGAAAACATAATAACAAGCATTCAAATATTAATTTAGTCACTTTGGCACCTGTACATATGACCATCAATAGCAGCTGGATTGTCATCGGTGTCCGCAAGACAGCCGCCTTCAATATTTACCGATTACTCTCCACAAGAGTGCAATTCCTACCCTGCCAAACTTCCTCCTAGTTAATGCATCTCCGACTTCTAACCAAAAATAAAAAAATAAAAGTTGACATTTCATCAGTGATAGTTCTTGTAAAGTATTAGCAACGTGTGTATAAATCATAGCTTCTAAGTGTTTCAATGGCTAAGAATTAACTTCCATCCTAACTTCTTTTGACTACCTGTTCCTTCACTTGAGCGGCCCTCGAGCTTGAATTTTATTACCATTTTAATTATGATCTTTACAACCATGCAAACAACTGAAAATTAAAAAAAAAAAAAAAGACTTAATTTAGTCTTATGAACAATTTCACATACATGACTGGGATTAATAGCAGTCTACCAGAAGTTCAATTAACTATGGACAAATCAAAATATTTGTCGCTTTTTCCACCATCAATGCATTTCTCCGTTTTTAGTTTGCACCATGAATTTTTATTCAAACACTTTGCTCCTTCACATTCTTACATTTTGTCAATTAGCTGCCCACAGTTGCATACAGAATTGATTAAATTGGAAGGAAATACACCCTAGAATATGCTAGAGCTAGATGTTGACCAACAAATTTGAAGATTTATATTCTTTATAGTTCTTCATGAGTAGTATTCCCAATATTCTCATAAAAATCAAGGGAGAAAAAATGTCTTCAATGCAAATGCTTAAATATTTGCATGCCCTTACTACTGGCTTTAGTTTATTTTTCAGTCAGATTACCCATGTGTATTTCTCTCTCTTCCAATTGGATTAATCCGATAAGCAATTAGAGCAAATTGAATGGTTTGGGTATCAATCGAGTCGAGAGTTCGAGTTGTTAAATTTTATACCCGACGAGTTTGAAATTAAATTCGAATATAACTTTATAATTCCTTTCTGAATTTCGAAGCTTATATAGCACCAAAGTTCTGATAACTGTCACAGCACTCTTGACATTAATCCAATCCTCATGTTCATCTACTTATTTGTTGGACTGTACAAAAACATTAGATTCTTTTTTTCCCATAAAACCTCATATTCACTGAGTTGAACGTCCGTTCTAAAGGCAAGGGTCCCTCTTCCATAATCCAACGGCCAGTCGTTGTCAACAGTATAATCAACGTCATTAATTAACCGAACCTATGACTCGGGACCAACTTCTGCACAAACTATTCCAGTTCTGTACTACGTTTTTTTTATTTTTCTCTCTCTCTTCATTCTTTTTTATTTTTTTATCTAATTGCATAGAAGCATAGATTATTACTTTATTATGTTTATTGCACAAAAAAATTTTATATTTTGCGAGTCTTTCAATGTCCTGTTACTTAACACTATCAAAATTACACACCAATTTGCGCTATTTTTATTTAGTCTAGCAATTGCAAATTTGAGCATCATTTATCTTTCAAACATGTTTTTAGGCTATATTTAACCCCTTAGTTGTAATTATCTTCAATGAAATCTTATTCTTTAATACATCTTTTACGGTCTCTAAAAAGAGTAGCGTTATTATCAGAGCAAATATTATTTAAGCAGAATATATTTACTTGTTATGATAATAAGATGACCTTTCTTGGTTTTAGATTAGATTCCACTCAATCTTTATATTTATCTCTCTGAGATCTTCCTTTTTATTAGCGTCGACTCTGAAGATTAGTCCTCCTTATCACCTCCATCTCTCTTCTATCAAGTTGGCCGCGTCGCCTCTACAGATTAGTTTCTTTCCTTACCTCCATCTCTCTTCTATCGAATAGCCGCCAACTCTGCAGCCACCCCAATTTTCCCATCTTCCAAAAATATTCAATTACCAAAAAAATCATCCTTTAAGCCTTACAAGTTTCGATCTCCTGACGCATCCCTCTGTCCCTTCTAATCCGATGGAATCTCTCTCCCTACCTTAATTGCAATGGTTTGGAAGTGGTTCGAAATTGTAGGATTTTAGGTTAACGGAAATCAAGAACATATACCCAAAAAAAAAAAAAAAAAAATTACTCGCTCAAAAAAAAAAAAAAAAAAAAGGAACAAAAAATAACTAGATACTCCTGTTACATGCTTTGATTACTTAACGTTAAAGTTGTTTCTTAAAGAAAAGCACTAACTATAATGATTTTGTTAGATGATATAGGGGATTAGGTTGTTTCATAAATTTTGTGGAGTTTCTAAATTAGCAAATAGTCCACAGGAATGAGAAGAAAGCGTTTCATTCTGGAAAATGATGATTATCGTTTCCAGAGAATGATGATTACAGGAGTAATCAACTCAATCCAATCAAAATTAGGAGAGGAGATACAGACTAGAAAAGGGTATAGTTTAGTAGGTTTTATAAGGAAATAAAGAGAAAAATCACTTTGAATTAAAAGGTAAATCTTGTCATAATTATTAAATATGCTCCGGTTGGATAATTTTTCCTCTAGCAATAACAAGAGCCTCTCTAAAAATAGTTGATATTGAGCTGATAAACTATCAAACCCTAAACACAATACTGCCGCCAGTACGTCTTTAGGCTTCAAAAACTGATCTTCTTTTACCCACTCTAAAATACTAGATTTTGTGCTGATAAACTAGCAAACGCTAAACTTAGTCTTTAGGCTTCAAACGCTGATCTATACATGGCTAGCTCCTTGCTGCGATGGTCACCGAGTTCTGCGGCATTTGGCTTTCTCCGTACCATGGCTTGTGGTTGTATTGGAGTTGGACTTGGGCGTGGGATTGTCACCGGAACTTTCCAGGAAGAGGTAACCCTTCGCCCATCGGCCATGCCTACAAAATCCTCCCCTTGGTTAATGATACCTTCTCAAATGGGAAACAACAATAAAACTACCAATACTGCTCCAGAAAACATGTTTTACAAGTTCTACAGCGTTGCTGAAAATAGAGTTATAAACATCAACAAAAATGAAGCGACTGCAAGTACAGGACCTGATGCTGATGCCTTCGTCCTGGGATCGTCTCACGGATGGCTAGCTTTCATCAACCGTCGAGATTGTGCTGTTATTCTTTCCAATCCGGTACAGGGGCGTAACATCAAGCTTCCCTCGATCCAAACACTTCTCGACACCAAAGAATCTGATATCGAGCCCAGCTGTTATGATGTAGAAAGAGTTATTCTCTCATCCCCATCTCCAGATGCAAAGGATTGCAGAGTACTAATCATCTATGGCATTAGTTGTGCTTCAAAGTTAGCCTTTTGTAGTCCAGGTTGCGGTGACCAGGCCTGGACATGTCTCGACAGTCCTTTAAGGAACTATACCCACATTGCATATTCCAGCAAGAACAAAAAATTCTTTTGTGTCAACCAACGATTTGAGTTTGAGTCTTGGGATCTTCAGGAACCTTTGTTCCCAAAAAGGTTTCCTATCGAAGGCTTAAAGATAGATGGGGAACGGCATCCTAATGATGACTTTGATTCCGAAACAGATATAAGTATGACCGAGGAGGAATATATTTTTAGAGCTGAAGCTTTCTGCAGGCCTTACATTGTGGAGAATCCATCTTCATCGGGCAAACTCTACTGGATTGATAGGTATGTAGCCGTGAGTGTGAAGGAAGATGGTTCAGTTAATCGTCTTATTGAAGATATAGATAGCAGATTTCCTTATAAAACTCAGATTTTTGATGTATACGAGCTTGATCTTGCCAAGAATGTCATGACGTATATGAAGGATTTGCTGGATGATCTGGCCTTTTTTGTTGGTTTGAATCAGAGTTTTGTGCTGCCTGCTAAAGAATTCCCCGAATTGAAGCCTAATTCAATTTACTTCACGGATGATTATACTCCCTATGACTATTTTGAAGGGAGACCTTATGGAGGACATGATATCGGGATTTATAACTACAAAGATAAGAGTTTTGGGAGATGCTATTATCCATGTGATTTCAAGAACATTTTCAAGATTGAGCCATATCCCGTTTGGTACATTCCTGGTACGCTGTAGCTAACAAGGTTGCGTGGAATGAATATTGCCTCAATCTTATTGATTGAAAGAATGCAGACATATAAACAACATATACACCAATTAGGAAAAACTAAAAATGAGGAAAGTAGAATATTCTAAATAACTATCTATCATAATTTAGAAGATTACGAGAATAAATCAAATATACACCAAATATTCTACAAAGTCAATATACAATGTATCTGGTCTGATAGTAGCTTGCTCCCTTTCTGCTTATCACTGATACTGCTTCTCTACCTTCTGAAGTTTAGCTATTAGGCTTTGATTACTGTTTATGATTCTCTACCTTCTGAAGTTTAGCTATTAGGCTTTGATTACTACTTAATTCTTCGTTATTCTTCGGTTTGAAAATTAGGCTTATACATGATTATGTTTATCAGAACCAATCATCACTTTTCTTGTTCCAATAAAGATTTACATGCCACGGACGTAGATATCTTCAATTGCAAAGCAAAATTCATGCTGACCAATTATTACATAGACTCGTGATATCAGGCTCTGTCAACCGATTTTTTTTTTTTTTTTTCATTGTTTTGCAACATGTGAAAAAGAAGAAAGTATGTAGTAACTTCACACAGATATCTAATGTCTAAGAGTGAAGACAAATTCTGTTAAGTGCAAGAGTTTACTCAAATGAGTAAAATTTTTTTTTTTTTTTTTTAACTTGAAACAACATTCCGTCGTTGTACTTGTACCACGTCCTTCCTTCCCAAAACAATCACCAAGAAACCCCAAACTCGACAACACTCAGATCCAAAAACAACAATAATTATGAGGTGAACAAAATCATCAGATTTTCATTCAATTCTCTCAGAGATAGTAGATATATTTTAGTCTATTCAATTGGAAACGCAGAACTATATTGGAAAAATGAATGTTTGAAAAATTCTCCTTTCTCTCTTCTTATTAGAACTAGTGTATCGAAGTTGCACGTTGGCAGACATAATAGTAGTAACTTAATAATTTGATCTTAGTACTCCATATTAGAAATGACTACATAGATAAAATTAACGTTTAGGGAACTATTTCATGATGCCTGTAAATTGGCATAGGGAACTATTCACTAATAAAGACTTAATTCTAACTAAATAAATCACTTCTCTTTTTATCTTTTGGTACAGTTTTATACCACTTATACAACTTATTTGGAGTATTATAATGAACAAGGCATAAAAAAGACTTAATTGAATTCTAACTAAAATAAATTACTTCTCTTTTATTTTTTGGTCCAGTAGAATTCTATTTACTCAGATCAAGAGTAGTGTGCGTAGGTAGGCAGGTTGGTTTTTCAATTTGCGTTTTTGGTATTTCCAATTTCCAGTTTGTGTGTCCAATCCAACCACAAACTGTACTAACCATCACAAAACACCGCCACCAATCCAAGCCGTCATTCAACTGTTAACCTTCTTCATTTCGGTCGCTAAATTCTACCAAGTATTGTGTAGAAGGTAGGAAATGAACGACGCCTAACCCAATCCCATGCATGTATTTTTAGCAATTCCGAAATATGACAACACAAACTCGAACATTTCCGAATTGAAAAACCTAAAATTCGAGTTGACAGCACCATAGTTAATATTCCAAATAAGAAAATAAAATTGGCATATAAACTCAAGTAAAACAATGCACGTATGTATCATATATTTCTGTTATCAGTCAATGTATTTTAAATGTGTAGGTTAAGTTTGAAACATTGGTGTAAATAATTCTTATGATTCAATTTATAGAAATAACTTCGTCCAACAATAAAACACTAACTTGACATATCTTTTTCTTGAATAATTAGCTTCGACAAGAATTTAAAAGAGAATTATGTCGTTAAAACATGAATTACTTAAAACTCTTTAAAATATTGTTATTGTAGATATAAAATTACAAGTCAGAAACAAGAAGCGATAAACGAAGTGATATTTTACGTGATAAAAGATAATAAAGCTAAATATTATTTTATCATCTGTATCACTAAATTAGCCTAAAATAATGGCTGGTAGTTTATGTTATGCATCCGCATCACTAAAAAGCATAAAACAACTGGTATTTTTGTTATGCGTCTAAATTAGCATAAAACAACTGGTAGTTTATTTCATGCGGACTAAATTAGCCTAAACTAGTTGGTAGTTTATATTATGTGTCCGCATCACTAAATTAGCCTAAAATAGCGGGTAGTTTATGTTATGCGCCCGCGTCACTAAATTAGCTTAAAACTGCTGATAGTTTATGTTATGTGCCCGCATCACTAAATTAGCCTAAAACAGTTAGTAGTTTATGTTATGCATCTGCATCACTAAATTAATCTAAAACAGTTGGTAGTTTATATTCGCATCACTATGCTCCCCTTTGACATTGTAATGAAGCTAAATATTATTTTTTTTCATCAATTATATGATGTATTCCTTTGATTCCCTGAGTTTTATACCTAAATTTTATAGAATCATTACATGATCATATTATGCTTTTATGTACAAAATTATAACTAGTAACCACTTATGATTTTTATTGTAACTGAGATTGAGAAAAATAAGTTTCTAAATGAAAGGAGAAAGGAAAGCAACAGAACTTTGAGCATCATTACGGTAAGTACTATTCGAACAAGTGTCCTATAATTCTCTGGATGAAAACCATTTCAAGTTTAAAATACGTTGATAATTAACTACAATGAAGGTTTTTAAATTATATTTTTGAACTATGTAGTTCTAGATATGTTCACATATCTCTTATTATGTGCCTGGATATGTATAACAAAGAAACAAAAACTCTCAATAGCTTTGCATATAAGAGAAACTAAATAATTGAAATAGAAATGCTTTTAAGTACGATTTCCAAAAAATGTCCTGTAACTCTCTTGATGAAAAATATTTCATTTTTATAATTAAAATGATACCTCTCAGTATACGTCTAGATATGTACAAGAAAAGCCAAATTTCGAGAACAGAAATAATTGAAATGGAAATGCATGAAAGTTGAGATACAACCACCAATATTTCTAAAAGTTAATATATATTCGTTCCTGTTTGATGGAAAAATATTGTAAGCATACTTTTTGAAATTAAAAAAAATAAGATAAACTAAAGTTGAAATGCCAGTATGCGGATGATTGATTGTTAAAGAAAGGGTAAATTATTTTACTGGAGATAAAATTGCAAAAAAAAAGTAGCACGAAACCTACAATTCTTTTTAGGAACAGTCAAATTAAATAAAAATTATCAATCTATTATACGATAAATATGTGACAAGCTTGAATTAAACTTTCATATTATCAAATGTTTTGCAAAATATGTTATGTAATAAATCATCAACTCAACACAAAATTTATACTGTTATTCTAAAGTAATATAAGAAGATGCAGACAAATATATGCTACAAGTATAGACAGATTATAATACAAGTTATTCGTTACAAGTAATTTTTGGTAACTCTTTTTCTCAATTTGTCAACACGTATATAATCTAAAATCAACTACATATGATTGGAATTTTTTAATACTTTTTATATGATTGATGTGACTATCTAAATTATATTAGTGGAATTACTTTGGTTCAACTAGGGTTGCATTGTGCTAAAAAATTTTGTGACCTTCAAAAGCGAAAATAATTGGTGCATTTTTAGAAGCATTTAGTACATGTAGTAATACACCAAAGAACATATGAAGTCAAAATTTATTACAAAAATTAAAGGATACAAAACAGTCAAAACATAAGGAATAAAAAACGAATATATTATTTCAACAGATTAAATAACGTGTCTTAAAGAATAAAGAAATTTACAAACTTAGCATTTATACTAATTTTTCGTCAAATTTCTCTATTTGAATATCAATTGGGTCTTATTTGATATACAACAATTATCTTATTTAGCCATTTGGATGAAGCTTCCTTGGAAATCACGATAAGGTGGGCATCTAACATGCAACCATAATGCAAGTCCTATTTCTTGCATCGATATAGAAGTCGTTATTCATTTCTTTTCTTTTGATTATAGTTTTTGCGAGTTTGTCAATTGATTTTTCTTTCTCAATACTATTCCATCTTGATTCTGTCTGAATTGATTGCTGTCTCTCGCGTGTGCAGTAGAGCAATCTTAGTTATTTTTCGTATGTAAACCAGTCATCACTATAATTACATACTTAACTGATGCAATAGAAAACAAGAATAACAAGAAAATTAAAAAACAATGAATTTACTGTGAAAACACAGATAATACTTTCACCTATTTGTAGTACGGTAGTATTAAAATATTTTCTTTTCTAGAACTTTAGGAGAAATTTGAAGTGGAGAACATATATAACACTTTCAGATATTTGTAGTACGATAGAATTGCAATATTTTTTTTTTCTTAATTTTAGGAGGAATTGGGAGAAGATGCCGTGGAGGGGATGCAAGATGCCATTGTTTACTACTGTGTATAAATAAAGGACTCCAGCATTCAGTTGGTTTTAACTTTTATTCACTATTTTGTGCGAGTATTTATCTGGAGTATACTGTTTGCCCTTGTGAATGAGACTAACTCTCATTTGGATCCTCTCTCCATTTAAAGCCTGTGGCTTTGTTTTGCCAAATAAAAATAAAAAATTAAAAGGAGCCTGTGGTAATGTATACTTTGGAAAGTCAATCCCTACTTCTAATAATTTTTTTTAGTAAATTACAAAAAAAAAAAAAAATTAGGTATTTAAGTATGTTACTACCGATCATATTTCACCATATATAAGTACAGTGGGTCATCCTTGTAAAGTAATGATAATATACCCCATGAAATTGCTACGTGATACAAGCATCGATTCACTGCCTTCTCCCTAAACGTTTGAGATATTTTCAGTTGCATGTTCATCGTGTCAATTGCTCTCAAGGGGTTAGCACCATAAAGACTTTTAGACTCTAGATTTTGGCCACGTGAATGCATTGCATGATTTGTTCACACACATTCCAGTTTTTGTTCCTCCATCAATTTCTATACCTACTCCTATGAAAATGTGGAACGTTTCAGAATAAAATACAATACGAGGTCAAAACAAAACCTGGATGCATGTCCACTGGCTGGGGCCTATATTGTAACGTTGTGACTTCTTCAAGCTTCATTTAACCAGAAAACATCTGTTTTGAAAGGACCAATAAATGCGAAACTTCCAGCAAACAGACATAGTCAAAATTTCTTCCAGTACCGCTACTTATTACCTAATCTATTTCTCTATTAAGAACCGTGGGATAAGGACAGTAGAGCAACCCTTTCGATGTTGACAATAAAGTTGGTATGAAGGCTGTGGAAATTTATTTCGAATAAAAATTTCTAGTTACGTGTGTCCTCTGCATATTTGACTCTGTATACTTTAGATTTGTCAACAGGTATAAAGAATTTGTTTAACAGAAGATTCCTCCATGCATTTTGTTGGACCGGGTTGATTAACGATAAATAAATCAACTTTGAAAATCTTTTCATTAGCTAAGCAAGTTGCAAAAGTGCCCTCGATGAAAAAATTAAGAAAATTAACTAGCAGGTATTCTTATTATAAAAGTTTTGAAAAACTTAAAGTTGATATTATAAAAATCAGAGAGATTTTTATGTGTCCATTTTCTTTTCAAGTGGGGACATATTTAGAAGAACTGAACTCTATTCTTATCCTTGGTAGAGTGAATTCACTTGGCATGTTATGCATTCCTTGGTTAACTTTTTCAAAAGGCATGTGCAAAGATTGATTTTTGCTGCTACAGTTTACAATTTATGGCGGGCTAGAAACTAGATAAGATTCAGTCATGCTAAATGGCCAGCAGATGCAAGGAATTGGCAACTGGATGTAACTTGGAAATTTGACCGTGTATCTTCTTTGATTTTAATATAGGTTGTTTGTCTTTGTCTAAGATATTAGAAGTAGCCTAATACATGCAAAAGCTCTAAACTTACCTAGAAATATCAAAAAATTAGATAAGGTTTTTTTTCAAATAACACTAGCAAAATTAAAAATTAGAGCAAAATCAACATACAATAACAGCTACGATTTAATTCTAGTTTCCAAGAAAGTTCGAGTACTCTTTTTTTTTAGGAAAAATTAATATTAATGGGGACAAAAAGTATGCAGAAATCATAAGAAAATCTTTACTTAATTATCATTTATCAGGAAAGAAAATTTTGGATCTATGGAAGTGCTATAACATAGGAGGAGTCTGGCTAGTCCAAATTCCTATTTTGTATCAACTACTTCTTCAAATAAGATGACTAATACAAAAGAACAAGTCAGGTTTTTAAATTTCAACAAGAAAAAGTCAGGTTGTTAAGCAAAATCATGATAATCAGCTGGCACAGTAAATTTGGAAAGTAACGTGAAGCAGCCAACAGTGACTGCTGGAACCAAGAAAGAGAATGGTAGCTTCGACCTTTAACCCCTATAAATATTGCTGTTCTAATCTTCAATTCTATCAACAGACATCTTCTGCTCTTTTTAGGACATTTTCAAGCATCTTTTGTTTTCATTTCTAGTAACATAACAAAATATTGGTAGCAAATATAATGGCTTCTTTTGCAGCAACTGCTCTTGTTCTTTCAGTGCTAGCACTCTTGCTTGCTAACATTCAATGTGAACCACAACTATCTCCAACATTTTACGATAGTACATGTCCAAAAGCACTAAGTACAATCCGCAAATCCATTCGACAAGCAGTGTCCCGTGAGCGGCGCATGGCAGCATCTCTCGTTCGCCTCCATTTTCACGACTGCTTTGTTCAGGTTAGAAAATGCAAATAAATATACTGATACACGTTTTCAAGATTTCGATGAATGCTGAGTAAAATTTAAGACAATTTTGAAAATTTACAGGGTTGTGATGGATCAGTATTACTTGACGAGACAGATACTATTCAAAGCGAGAAAACGGCAAGGGCAAACAATAATTCAGCAAGAGGTTTTGAAGTCATAGAAGCTGCTAAACGCGAGGTAGAAAACATATGTCCCGGAGTTGTTTCTTGTGCAGATGTACTTGCGGTCGCAGCAAGGGATGCATCAGTTGCTGTAAGTACGCCTTGAAGCTGATATTGTTTCATTCTTTTCCTCTAATATGATCAATAATTGACACCTGAAAAAAACTACGCTGAAAAAAAAAATTTTTTTGAAAGAAAAAAGTAATAAATTTTTGTAGAAACTTACCAACTTCTTTTATGAAAATTTACCTTTTCTTTTTTTTTTTATCAGTATTACAGTAACAAATAGTCACTGAATCGTTAACCAACTTTGATTGACAGCTGATCTGAAAATATTACTGATATGCATGATTAGGTTGGAGGCCCAACATGGCAAGTGAAGTTTGGAAGAAGAGATTCAACTACTGCAAGTCGTTCTTTGGCAAATAGAGATCTTCCAAGTCCTTTAGCAAGTCTCAGTGATCTCATTGTCAATTTTTCAGCTAAGGGTTTTAATGCAAGGGAGATGGTTGCCTTGTCAGGTGGGAATAAACATAAACTATATGCTTATGATTTTTCCTTTGCTATTTGGGTTGGGTTTGATTGTTTCTGCGAACAAAACAAGAATCTTGAATATAATTTTTCAATCCAAAATATAATGCAGGAGCACACACGATAGGCCAGGCTCAATGCTTTGTCTTTCGCAACAGAATATATAGCAACGGAGAAGACATTGATGCTGGCTTTGCAAGCACCCGTAGGCGCCAATGCCCAAAACCTAATGGAGTGGGAGATCATAATCTTGCCCCACTAGATTTGGTGACACCAAATTCATTTGATAATAATTACTTCAAGAATCTGATGCAAAAGAAAGGTCTCCTTATTTCGGACCAGGCACTTTACAATGGAGGATCAACTGACAGCATTGTCGCTGAATATAGCAAAAATCCTAGAATCTTTCTGTCCGATTTTGCTGCTGCCATGGTGAAAATGGGAGATATTGAACCCCTCACAGGCAAAAATGGGATCATAAGGAAAATATGCAGTGCCGTAAACCACCAATATTGAGTTCAAATATCTCATGTTTCAAAATGGACATGGAAGATTAATTATGTTCATTCACGAAAAGTTTTCTTGTTTGTGCTTGCATAATCCAGTCGTTCATTCATTCGTCCTTCTGGCAACTGGACATACACTTTCGTTCTATTCTCTTGTATTCTTGTATTTTGTTTCGACTGTGTGATAATAAAAATATTTGTTTTTTTTTAAATATTTTGTCAGCTAGTTTCCTAGTATGTTACTCAGTCGTCACAGAAATAATACTCGAATTGGTCTCGACAAGCTTAATTTCTTTCAATAAAATTTTTTATTCTGCTAATATTTGTAGGGTGTTTCTCAGAAGATATGTTGCAAGAATTTCGTACCAGCAATCTTCGGAGAAAAGCTGGAAGATAAATATCCTAGAACAATACTCCAGCTCTTCTTTTTGTGAAGAGAAGAAAGGGTTTTTTTTTTTTTTTTTGTGGGGGGGGGGGGGGTGATTTGGATTAAGTTGCACACAAACATATTAGTTATAATAGAGAATTAAAGAAAATAAGAATCAAAATTGTCTAGACGAGCATTATGTGATATAATTTGTAATTTAGAATTATCTAGAAAAGTTTATAATCATTGTTTCAAAATATCTAGATAAAAGTAAACATCTAGCAATAATTCACCCTAGTCGAGATGCTAGGATGAATAGTTGAAGTGAACAACGGAGTGAATTTTGGTCCTTATAAAAAGATGTAATGTGTGGTTTAGTAAAAGAATTTCGAGGCAGTAGACCAGTCTATAAATACATCTCTAATCCATCTAGTGGAAAGCAAGCAAGAAAAATTTGAAGTACATTAGCATACTAGGTAGCACTCCCAAGTCCTCCACTGCGTGTCTTTCCCCTATGTAAAAAAAAATTACAAGTCTACTTTCAACAAAATTAACTTGTTTAAGAAAATCCTTTTGTACATCTTATCCTATATAAACTTATTTTTATACCTTTACCCCAATATATTGATCGAGGAAATTCACATTTTCTATTCTTTTCTTCTTTCTGCAAAGGAAGCAAGTGGTGGAATGCTTTACTTTCAATAGAAAAAATTGTCAAGATCAACTGAACCTTTAACAAGTGCCAACTTCTTTAAATTATCCTTGAAGTATTTGGATCTCCATGCCAGAACTTCAGGATAACCAGAACCAAAAACATAATCTGAACCTAAATCAAGCTCTCTGTAGTCCATAATAGCTGCCCGTGGTCCTTTCGACACATAAGGACTCATAAGTTCATATAATCCTAGCCAATTCATTGATAGTACAACTATAGATTTACGGATTTTTTTTTCTTTTTTTTTTTTTGGAAAGGATGTTTGATCTATGGTTTTTGATGCATGGATTTTTCTTATAATCTTGTAGAGTTAATATCCATATGATAGAAGGTTAAAACTACTTTTAACTAATTAAATTGCAAACCAAGTTAAAAAAGATAACATAATCAAACGCATGTAGCAACACAAACTAATTAGATAGATAGACTTGAATACGTGTATTATATGGCAATTTTCTCTTATTATTGCCATTTTAAAAAATGTCCCCATTTTGGGGTCCTTTTTTTTTTAGTTCCTCATTTAACGTCGCCGCACACATGGTGGCTTGTGTGTCAGTGTGTCAGACTCAAATACAAATTTATTTTTAATTTACTTTTCTTGGGTGGCTTGAGGGGTTAAATGGCAATTAAGTGGTGATTGTGACAGTCACCGCACAAAGGGTGTGCGGTGACTCTCACAATTACCGCCTAATTGCCATTTAGCCCCCCAAATACAATTTTTTTTTTTTTTTTACTTTTACTAGTGGCTCGGGGCTATATCTACTTGTTAATTTTTTACCTCCAAATTTTAAAAAATATATATATTTTTTAACTCTTGGAGGTTAAAAAAATTTGTTCTCCTACTTATTGCATTGAATGATAATTAATTACAACATTATTATCCTAATTAATTATTTGAATCACAATTTTTCCTTAACATCCAAAAGTGATTTTTTTTTTTTACATTTGGGGGCCTAATGGCAATTAGTAACTTTTTGTGAGAGTCACTGCACACCATCTGTGCGTTGAGTCTCACAAAGTGCATCAAAAAGAAAAAGCTGCTTTCGAACAATATTACTCTTGAACCATCACACACATTTCTTGGGTTAAGCTGCTAATGGTCCCACACCCCAGTTAGTGAAAGTGGGCCAAGCAAAATTTCCATTACGGTAACCATCAAAACAGGACAAAGCATGACTACGAATAGTGCTGTAGTAGTGTTTCTGAGAGTTCTGATGGAAACATGTTCTGGTTCATGAACTTTACTAGGTTCGACCAACCAACAAAAAAAAAAAAAAAAAGTTACCACGTTGCTAATTTTTCAAAAAAAAAAAAAAATTTACCACGTTGCTAATTTTTCAATCATACGTCGAGTGAAAAAAAATAATAAGTAGCATGTCTAATTGTCATGTTTATTTTTTATTGCATTTAGGGCTAATTCAAAAGCAACTTTTTTCTTTTTGATGCACTTAGATTATTTTTGTGAGAGTCACCGCCCAGAGGGTGTGCGGTGACTCTCACAAAAAGTTACTAATTGCCATTAGGCCCCCAAATGTAAAAAAAAAAAAAAAAAATTCACTTTTGGATCTTAAGGAAAAAATTGTGATTCAAATAATTAGGATAATAATGTTGCAATTAATTATCATTCAATGCAATGACTAGGAGAACAATTTTTTTTTAATCTCCAAGAGTTAAAAAAAATACATATATATTTTTTTACATTTGGAGGTAAAAAATTCGCAATTAGATATAGCCCAAGCCACCCAATAAAAGTAAAAAAAAAAAAAATTGTATTTGGGGGGCTAAATGGCAGTTAGGTGGCAATTGTGAGAGTCACCGCACACCCTCTATGCGGTGACACTCACAATCACCACTTAATTGCCATTTAGCCCCTCAAGCCACTAGGAAAAGTAAATTAAAAAAAATTTGTATTTGAGCCTGACACACTGACACACGATATTTTAAAAAATTAAAATATTCATAGTCGCCGCACACATGGTGTGCGGCGACGTTAAATGAGGAATTCAAACAAAAGGGACCCCAAAATGGAGAGTTTTCTTTAAAATGGCAATAATTAGAGAAAATTGCCTGTATTATATAGTAGACTTGTGCATCTATATTATGTATATGGTAATGCAATTGGCATAAGTTAATTTTAGTTTTATAAATATGCATTTTTTTTTATTTTTTTTGCTATAATTACAATTGGATTCTTGTTATTTTGTTTTGTAGTTAGTGAGTATTTAATCTGTTTCTTTGCATTGTTGTGTGATTTTTATGTTTTTCTTCTGTAATTGCAAGTGGGTGCCTGCCGTTTGCTTGTTTCATATTTATTGTAAAATAAAAAACAATATACAGCGGTGTCTTTGACATCAATCAAAATAAATAATCTATATTCACACCTCAAATTAAAAAAAGAAAATAGTTTGTCTTTGACATTTGTCCACTTCTCTTGTCTCGTATAACAGTCACAATAATACTGTGCGTCATATCAAAGTTATAATGATACTATGCCGAATACACTAAAGCAATGACACTTAATTTTTCAAGACATAATTATAATAATTATTATAGGGTAGATGTCCTTTGCTTCAAATTACTATCTATAATCAAATCAAGTGATTGTATTCTAAACTTAAAACAAAAATCTAATTGGAGATTCATTTAAGGTTATATTTCTACGAGACTAAACCGTCTTAGCAGTCAAACAATTAGCACCATGAATCACATTACTAATGATTTAATTAAACCTAAATATTTCTTTCATAAAATATTTTAGGCTAATTAAGTCGAACTCATACCAGACTGGATGCAGACAAACAAGAACCAAAGATACGCAAAATAATAAAAAAGAAAAAACAAAACAAAACCATGCGTTGATTTCGTTGCCATAAAACCCCCCATTTTTATAACAATCACAACAATGAAGAGAAAAAAAAAAGCTAAATAATCTAGAAATACAATGAGTATGATGATATACGGAATCAAGGATTAGAACTTGGAAATACTTTGTGGATTGTGCTTCTTTCCTTGTTAGCCCTTTTTGTCAAAATTGACATCTTGGTTATTTATAGGTCCGATACGGTGTCTTTGTAGGCAAAAAAAGGCTTTGTAAAAATGCCATGTTAAACAACCTTTTCCCCCTGGCTCTTTTTTTTTTTTTTTTATTTGGTCAAAATTATCATATTGGTTATCTGTTGGTCTGATGCAATATCTTGGTAGGGAAAAACAAAAAAGGCTGGGTAAAGAATACATTGCAAACAACCTTTTTCTCCATCTTCAATTGCAGCAACAATTACAAATTAAATGAAGTTACTGGAGTTTGATACAAATTTACTGAAAATATCCAGTTTTATAATCATCTTAGGAATTTTATTTGGTGTTTTTTTCAGAGTTATAACCTATTTGAAATTTTACGTAGTCTTGTGTGACTCAAATTATATCATAAAATATTTTATTTGTAAGTCACGTTGGTAAAACAATTATAGTGGTTTAATTAGCTAGGACTTCTATTAAGTAAATAACAATACTAAGTGTAGAGGTATGTTAAGGGATAAGATAAGTTTACAACACTAAGGGTAGAGGTATGTTAAAAGATAAGATAAGTAAGGGTAGATTAAGAATAACAAAAAAAAGAAAGAAACATGAATATATTATATAGTAACAAGTAATAGATTTATATGGAACCTTCTACACGCTAAATATTTTATTGCATATAGCTTACTTTCTCGAATATTGTATGACTATCTATACATAGACATCCTACTTTCTCTAGAATATTCTACAACTTGCAAGATCCTACCATTCTTACTAGTCAATTCTAGAACCTTCTAGCGCTCGGCTAAATATCTTCTCTCTAAAGTGTTCTTTGACCAAATGTCTTGTATTATTCTAGAGCTACCAAGCCATCTTCCCTGTAAACCTCACTTGATCTTCCAAGAAGTGTCTTAACTCTTGGCAAATGTCCCTTGACGTTCCTATAGAACCAATCTTTCTCATCTTGTTAACTGAACCAAATTCCTTTTTTTTTTTCCCCCTCATTTTTCCTTTTTGTTTTCGGAATCAGCTCTTTTCATTGATAAAACCGGCGAAGCCTGTACAACAGGAAACACGTTCCAAATGTCACTCCACAAATCGCTTTTTACACTGCAAGGTATTATCATAAAATTAGGCTTTGTTTGCTTGTTGGTATATTTTAAAAATATATTTTTTAGAAACTATAAATACATTTTTTAATTACTTTTTTATCACACATCCACATTTATCAAAAAAAAATATTTAAAACTATTATAGTTATTTTTAAAAAACAACCATCCAAATGCAAAAACGTTTCTACATTTACAACTCTAAAATGACTAAAAAATATATTGGAAACTTTTATATCAGCCTTGAAGAAACACGTTATCATCCTTATGAGGTGATAAGCAGATTTAACCTGGAACTCTCCATTTTTAGTAAAGTGCCACACCAGTTCATCATCTGGCCACCATGGGGATAAGGGTATCTTTTTTATCAGATCAACCTCCTCCTCCAAAGATTGTAGTATATCCATTTTCCAAACACCTTATCATCCTTAGTATATCCACCGCAGCCCCTATCAACAGTACCATATCAACAGATTAAGTAGTAAAACACCTGCCTACACCTTATATAATGCTACCAAATACTGATAATATATTGAAAACTTCCACAACCACCTTAAAGAAACCGGTAGATATAACTTCTAGTATGCCTTACGGATAAATGATAGTAGAAATACAAATGTAACTTATGACAAATAAATACTCAAAAGACTGAATAAACAGAGCAGGATGCAAAGTTTCAACTTGGATGAATGACAAGCCAGCTTTGTTTAGATGGAGCTACCATGATAACATATTTTAAGAAGACACACATCTTAACATTCTTAACATCAGGTGCAGACTGCAATAAGCTAGAAGCTGTCCAACAAGATTCACGGTTTACTGGGGCTGATGTAATTGCCTTCCACTTCCATGGCAAAAGGTATCTAGACTTTGTGCAGTTTCCGATCTGATTGACACATCAATGCTCACTTCATTGGTAAGAAAAATAGAAACGTGACAAGAGACGAAACTTGTGTGCTGTCCCTTGGTATTTTCTTTGACAATCATCAACTATTCATTGGTGCCAAGAAGACAGCAACTTGGAACAATGCAGTTGACCACCCAGACCTAGCTTAACAACACTCCTATCTGAAGGTGAAGGTGTCAAATGGCTACCAACTACAGCATCTGGTGTTTCCATCACAAGGCTTCGTGATACCAGTGCTGCAGTTATTGAGGTGGAAGGAAACTTCCAGATCAAAGCAACTGTAGTTCCAATCACTGAGAAGGAATCAAGGATACACAACTCTGGCTTCACTGATGAAGACTGCTTTGCACATCTTGATTTGAGCTTTAAGTTTTACTCATTGAGTGGTGCAGTAAATGGCTCAGATGTGTAGCAGCAACTGTGTCAGTAGGATTATGATGGGGGCGGACATGCCAATTTTGGAAGGACAAAAGGAATTTGCTTCTTCAAGCCTCTTTTCAACAGACTGCCCTGTTGCTAGATTCAGTGGAACTCCTTCAATCACTTCTCCAAATAATTTTGAGTGTGCTGACCTGAATTTCTGCAAGTGGGCTTGATGGCCATGAAGTGGTGTACAAGAAATAATCAATCTCTCTTCACTCTTTGATTATATACGGGTCAAGACAATGTTTTCATGTTATGTAAAAGATAACAAGGCCAGATCTAATAATAGTACATTGTCGGCAAATTTGGTGATTGCATTCGTAAAATTGATTACAAATAAAGTTCTTGTAATAGTAAATCTCAATCTATCCCCACTCAAAATGCTATTTCAATAAAAAAATTTGTTTCTCTGAAAAAAATATATATCCTATTTTTCGTCAAGCACCAATGATGTAATTGTGTTAAGTTTCTCAAAAAGAATAAAGGACATGCTAATTTACTTCAGCAAACTGAGTGGCATAAGTTATACATTAACACCAACACCACGATTATCGAGCAGCGTTCTTTATACAGCAGTATCAGAAATAAGAGGATAACGAAATGGTCCTACAAGCAGCCTAATGAGGATAACAATGCTTTCTGGGGTAGAATCCTGCATTTTTATCCTCTTTGTGTATTTCAATTTGTTATATTATTCATCAGTTTCGGTCATGAGATGAACTAATAGAACGGCGAATTAAGAAATGTATAAGGAAATGCTTTAAATCACTTTGTTTAATTTAAACCATTGCCCGAATAATTCAAAGAATAAAACTAAAGATGATTTTTAAAACAAATTAAAAGTTAAACATAAGTTAAAATTCCATTACCTGTAATGATTCTAGACACCAGCCAGAAATAGGATTTACAGAAGAGGAAAATCTCAAAACTGAAATATGAAATTGTAGAAACAAAATTTATAAAGAAAGCAACCAGAAAAATACATGTCATCCACAGGTGATACCTTCATTTGAATACTTCAACAAAGATGTGACACAACTTCAGAATGCAAGGTACAAGTTCTTTGTCAACCTTCAGTATCCACAGGTTCCAATGGGCACCAAGACAAAAGCACATACTGTAATATAGGAGCTATGCAGTAATCAAGTCTTAACATTGAGGACAGCAACCTATGCAAAGCATCAGCTGACCAAAACAATATATCAACGTAAAGCAATTACATGGAAGGCAAATTAATGGATCAGGAATCCTCGTCCATCTAGATGAAATTCCTCAATTATCATATATGTCAACAGCCACAAACGTACTATCATTACAGAACACCCAAGATGGATAATTCAACAGTTACACAATTTAAAGTTGGAGCTAGGTTATGGTTGCTCTATCCACCTAGTATCTAACTTAGCCGCGATATACATCAGACTGTCTCTCCAAGATGAGAAAGATAAGTTGCAAACAATCCTTGATGATTCCTTTCTGCCACGTTGTTATTTCTTTGGTCATAGCCAAGTACAAATTTCTAAGTGGAGAATAGCATAACGAACGAATGACAAACTAAACGTGTTCCATAATCAAGAAGTTGTAAATTTAAAGCGCTATCTTACATGCAGGAAATAATAAATGAAACTGGACTTGCCAGGCATCTCCAATAATTAAAAATTGTGACCTATTGAAAAGAACTTGCTCACAAGTTCGAAACGCAATATCCAACATAGGACCAGGAATTAATTATTTAAACAGTAAATATCCAGGGCCATTGATCATGTGACCAAATATAACTAACAAACACTTGATTTTCATATTATTAACTACAAAATTCTAAAATATCTCAAAAAAAAAAAAGAAAAAGAAACTGATCAAACAAAAACTGTTGTAAAATATATCTATGTAGTATAATGTCCTGACCTGCACAAATTTGTAACAAAGTTCAAATTATCAGCATTAAGCTAATACTGTCTTTTATTAGTTTCCATTACTTGTAGCATTGAGGCACTCTTTGATTAATTCCTCAATCCTCCTCTTCATCAGCTTGTCTTTAACACCTGCAAGCATGTTACGGTAAAACATCTCCAGTCGGAGAAGCTTGTTACGATCTAATGACTCCAACATGTTCTCCCACTCTTTGGCAACGTCATACGTACCAGATCTCTGCAATGGCATTGGAATTTCTTGCTCTTCAAAAGGTTTCCCAAAGATTGAGCCATGAAGTATGCGTGCATACCTTTCCATTATGGTAAGTTTGGAGGTAAGGAACTTTATCTCCTCCATTGCAACAGACAACCTCTTTTCCATCTCTTCACTTGCTTCAGGAATCTTTGCTTTATCTTTCGCACGTCTACCATCATTTCTTAATTCCTCTTCCCTGAAGTCCTCCATCAGTGGCGGCCACAATACAAGGGTAGGAGCAAAATAATCGTCTGTTTTACCGTTTCCAAGGACCCCACTTCGTCCCCTGCCCCAAGACCACAGCTTATACCCTTTATCTCCAACAAGAACAGTGTGGGCTGCACCACATGCAACTTGAACAGGCTCAGGAAATCTAGACCCATAGAGGCCATTGGATGTAATCAACAAGGGGGAAATAGCATCTCCAGCATCAGTTCCAGTGAAACTGGCATCGGGGCATAGACCAAGCCCCTTTTCCATTCCCCAAGACCACACATCTCCGGCTGATGAAACAACACTGGTATGAAATAACCCGCAATCAACAGAAATAAGGAAAGTGCTTTGCGGCAACTCTCTCACAGGTTCAGGGGACAGGAAACTTTTGGTAATTCCATGACCAAGCTGCCCATTTTCCCCAAGGCCAAATGTCCAGCACACACTCTCTAATGTGTCGCTTGGTCTCTTTTTGGTAGTTAATACTGCAGTATGAAAAGCCCCACACGATACCTCATAAGCTTCCCATGAAGATTCCAAATCAAATGTTTTAACAACTTCAGGATATAACCTGCTTTCCTTATCTCCCAAGCCTAACTGCCCATGGTTATTTGAACCCCAAGAATAGCATAAAAGGTCACCACCACTATATGTTTCTTCCGCACTCGCTAATGCTACGACATGCTCGTTCCCACATGCCACCTTAACAACAGTGTGACCATGAAGATTCCAGACAGGAGTCGGGGCATAACAGCTAACAAGCGAAAATTCCCCCTCGGCTGAATCGCTCCGCTGAGGATGAGGGCAGTTGCCCCACATCCAAAGACCACCAAGATCATCAATTGCTAGAGACATCATCCCTCCAGCTTTGACAGAACAGACCTAAAAATCCAAAGCCAAAACCCAAATTTAAATTCCAAGATGACCTGAGTATATTGGTCTAGAATACAAGTTATCCAATCCAATACCTTAAGTGGTGTCTTCCTCTTTGTTTCCGAATCATCTATTCCCAAATTCGGCGACCCCAACCCAAGAAACCCTTCTAAAAAGCAAGGCAATGACGAATTCTCTTCATGGCTACCAATTTGGCCACCCATGTAAAAGTCAGGATAGACAAATTTCCACCACCCAAAAAAAAAAAAAAAAAATCCAAACCCACAAAAAGAAATGATTTCAATATTCAAAGTCCAATCTTGATCACTATATCAAACAGATTTCAGACAAAAATAAGAGTGAAGGATACAGACATTGTAGCCCCAGCCCCACACTGATCCATCATCTGCCACCACCAATATCATTAATTTCAATCCATAATCCATGTCAAAACATAAAAATAAAATAACTCATCGAATAGAGAAAAAAAGCAAACTACTGATGATGATAAATGATAATAATTCCATAATCTTAAAAGAAAGAACCTGCAAGAGCAAGACTATGATAAGCCCCAGCAGCAATCCCAATAACTTTAACGTTGTTTTCTTCAAAGAAGCTGACCCGGGTAGGCAACAGTTGGTCGGATTCTGAACCTGATCCCAGACGACCAAAAGTTCCCCTGCCCCAAGAATACACATTTCCATCCCCTGTTTATCAAGAAAAGTTACATTAGGCCAAAATCCATTCAAAACCCACTAAGATTACAAGGCATCAATCGAGAAAAAAGCACAACAATTTTGTCATTTTACCAGTGAGAGCGAGAGTGTGAGCTTCACCAGTGGCAATTGCAACGACTTTGTGAGCCATGTTGTTGTTGTTGTAGTAGTTTCCATAATCTGTGAAGTCGGTGGATGAGGATTCGTCCATTTTTAGCCCAATAAATGAATCAAAGTAGGCTTGGTAGTAGTTGGACAAGGACCAATAAAGTAATATAGTAGTATTATTGAAAATGGGAATGGGGACTCGGGATAGCTGCTGCTTGCTTCTGAGAGTAGATATAGAGAGAGAGCTGGCTGATGATGTTGCAAAGGCTGCTGGTATTATCTGTATCTTTTCTCGAGTCATCTTGACCTTTGTATTGACAGGTTGTTATATGTACATGTGAACAGATTCATCATTTGTAAATTTGGCTGATCCTAGTTTCCAAAATTACTGGCTATATTTTATATATGAGTCGGTTGAATATGTTCGGATATATGCACTTTAATAGAACTTGTTGTATTTGGATAAAACAAAAAAAAAAAAAATCACACATAAAATGTTATTTATCTCTGAAAATTAGATTAACCCAAAAAACAACATTATAAGTTTGCAAGATATAATAATTGTTACTAATATTGACATAATGAATATTCTTGAAATCCATCACTACGAGTCAATTATCATAGATTTGAACATCCTCAATTACACCAGTGAGCATTCTAAATCACAAAATCATGCTTTTCATTTGTTTTCACCTCTCTTGCCTATTGTAAACAATCAAGGACTTATTTTTCAAACTAAAATACACCTTACTTTGTGATATTAAAATATAAAAAAATCAATTAACTTACTAAATTATACCGATAATCCTGATCTTTTGGAATTTAAAAATCGTACCATAACCGTATATTTTTATATAGGTGTGAATATTCGAGCCATTTTCATATTTTAATTTGATTACCTTTTTTTATGTAGATCAATTTTCTCGATTTTTCAGTTATTGATTTTCTTTTTAGTACCACCTCTACTTGGATCTACAACAATGCTTGGTTTGGATTTGGCGTGAGAAATTTTGTGAAAGTTAATAATGATGGGATGTCGTTAATTGACAATTTGACATACCCGTTTTAACGCCATTATTGAAAACAGACAACATAAAATGAAATGGATTCAAGTAAGGTTTAAAATTCTCATAAAGCAAAGAATTTATGATATCCCATATATACCATAAAAGTTTATTACAATTCCTTCACAAAATCTTGTCAAACTTTGAATTACGTTTGTGAAGATTAATTTTGCTGATTATATATTTTCCTTTTTTTTTTTACCCCTTATTGATTACCAAAAATGTTTTCTGCCAGTGTGAATTATGTCAACATACAAAAATGCTTTTGACACAACACATCTTATCACGATACATTGCCCCATCCTGACAAGAAAACTCCAAAACAAGATATAACGTTAATTACTGTTTATCCTTAAACAAATGTTAATTATTCTTATCCTTTAACGAGACTTTTTATTGATCACGCCAATCAATTTCTAGCACCTCAAGAAATACAGAGGCTTCTTGTTCTGCATTTGTCGGTTTGATGTGCTACTTGTACCGGACAATCAGCATACTTCATTGAAGTTTGGCACTTGTATTGCTATTTGGAGATAGCTTTTTCATGTTTTGTAACATTTTGTTTGTGCACTTGGCAATGTGTTGACAAAGTGTTTTGAGGGCGTCATTTTTGCCACATGTGATAAGTGTGTCGTTCAGAATTAGTGATTCATTTTTTTTACTCAATCCTCATCACAACAATTATCCATATAATATTAATTTTTTGATCAATTCTCATTGCAGCAATTATCCCTACAACTCTCAAATTATCTCCAAAACCCCACCTCTCCCCCTATTTCCTAGCTGCCAAGCCCCCCTTGTTTCCTATCAGTCCCTAAATCCCTCCTTCCCTCCCTCCCCTACCTATTTCCTAGCTGTTACCCCTCCTCCATTTCCAAATAGTCAAGACCGGGATTTGAATCCTCAATCTTTATTGTTTTGGAAAATTGTGAGCTCTTCTCCCCCGAGAAGAAAAGCGCAGCAAGGGGGGAAACGTTTTCTTGTAAAAAAAAAAAAAAGTAGAATTAACTTTGCAATTTAGTGAACCATACTTAACCTCATTTGTCTTCAATTGCAAGCATTATCTTAAACTTCTTCCGCTTGAGTCAAGGTTCCTTACAATGTTTTGGTTGAATTACCTGGTTGCTTAAAAGATGGAGATATATAAAATCAATATACATCGAGCAAATTTATCATTTGTGGAAGAAATTTATTGGAAACTTATGTCAAAGTTGGGTTAACATGGTTTTGAGTAAGGCAAAATATCATATTTAATTTAGATTGGGATGACAAAACAAAATGAGGATGAAAGTTTTAGGTTACTTGTGAGGGAAATAAGGAAATTCGTTGTTGTCCATACGCTATAAATGAACTTTCTTCTCTAATTTTCATAACTTAACTAGTTATGTATCATGCTAATAGAATAAGATTTTTCTAGCGCAAATGATTGATATTGCTCGATAAGATATTGTTGATTTTTAACCAACTCAACCTGGGTGAGTTGGGTAATTTAGTTTCATCCTTTGGCTGAATAGCATCAAGGTCATCATTTTGCAGCTTCCTTCAGCTGAATAGCATCAAGATCATCGAGTAATTTCATTGGAGGTTCTCTTAACTTATTTGTCGCAATCAGTACTTTCTCAGCAGCTTCTTTAAACAGTTGATCTGTTCTGTAATATTCAAAATCTTCCTGCCATGCCCAACATTTTTATCCTGAGCAGCGATATCTTTGCCCGACAGAATGCCAACCTGTTCATCGGAACAACAAGCAGAATCACGATGCTACAAGCAAAAAGAACATCACATGTTTCGTTATATCAGCTATTATGGCTAATTAGTTTCATATTAATTAAGATAAAGAAAGACATAATCTTTATGTTTTATCATCACTTACTGGGGAATTTTGATGCCATTACCTGTAGATTTGCTACTATTAGAAGCCAGTAATTCGCCATCAATTTGCAAAATGTCATCCTCAGAAAGATTTTTGGCTTGATCAGAAGCCACTGCACTCAAAAGTGCACCACCTGATTCTAGAAGTAAATTTTCTCCATTAACGTTTGGAAATATTAATGTTGGCAAACTAAAAGCATCGTGCTTGGACAAACTGCCACCATCGGATTCCTTTGTGCTTTTTTAGTAGTAGGATGCAAAATTGATTAAGGGATTATCATAATTGGCAACCGAGTTTACTTCTTTATAATTGTCTTACAAGGCACCGTCCTGAATTGATGCAGAAAAGGGTTCATTCTCCTCTAGAACTAGTGCAAAATTTTCTTCAATATTCTTCAAATCTGAAACTATTAAAGAATCGAGATGATCAGATGTTTTTGCATCAAATAAGTGCCACACATTCAGTTCGTCTTTTATTGGACTCAATTCAACGTCATCTGTAACAGCTTCAATGTCATCTTTAACTAATTTATCCTTCAGGCTGTGGCAAATCGACAGTAGGGCTTGTTTCTACAACTGGATGGTATTGTCGATCACATCCATAGCACAATAGTCAATTAAGCATATTACAAATAACGTTACCAGTGATACAATAAATGACTGGTAATGTATATTGGTGTAATTAACGTGGTTCCATCCCTTGAATCCAAGATGGTATCGAGTACTTTCTTTTTCTTGGCAGCTCTCCTCATCTTTGGACCTGATGGCATTGTGCAAAGTTTTTGTGCGTTTGACATCAACAGACGTTGCAAAGGCTCGTTTTTAAAATGTAGAAAATGGCCGCATAGTTACATATATGTCTGTTTGAATTCTGGGACAAAATTTATTAGAGCTTTAAATAATGAACTGTACTTTTGAGTACCAGTAAGGATAAGTGGTTGAGAACTCGAGAAGAAGTCTAGGAGGCTTCATGAACAGTCCGACTACTGGTCCATATTCTCATAATGACTCGGTTCAGTTTAAAATTGGTCATTTGAAATTTCTATTTATTTATTTATTTTTTTTGGTTGGGATCAATGAAAGTGCTAGAAATTGATTTCTATGTCTATTGTTGCTGGAGATATTCTGTATAGAAAGTGGCTTTGGAGAGCAGGAGGGTGTGAACCAGGAGGATAAGGACAACATAACTGCACATAAATGAGAAGGGAGCGGGGCTATCCCATTCTAGATGTTTTTTTTTTTTTTTTTTTTTTTTGAACTATCCCATTCTAGATGTTTAAGTTAGTAATGAGCCGAGGTGAATAGTAGTTCAACAAGTATCGTAAATGTACTTGTTATTTCCCTAGTGATGGATTTTTTACTCTGAAAGAGAATGAAGAAAAGAACAGTGAATTGTAATCTAACCTTCAACCTAGTCTGTCTTCCTATTCTGATAGAATCTCCACAATTACAATCTAGGCTCGTAAGGTAATTCACATGTCTGTATTTAGGTAGGATGTAGCGACTCTATAAAGTAGCTTGGCAACCTATTATTAACGAAATATTGAAGGTAAAATTCCGAAATGAACACCCGAAACTTAAATGGAATATCGAAATGATTTAGAAATCCAGTCTGACTACATTGGCCGAAGCGGGAGACGACAAAGCACCAACATCATCCTTATTAAATGATGCAATGATGACATATGTAAGGTCGTGGTTAACCTTAGATCTCACATCTATAAATTGTTATATGGACATGCATACTAAATAAATGCATATTGATGATGTTCCAAACTATCCGCTTCTTCATGGGAGATTATTTTTTCTTTTGCAAGGTTGCAAGGAAGGCTATAGAGTTGATGAGGACTTGACTCTTGGGTAGCACAGATCTCACTCAATTGCCGTCAGCAAGGTAGCAAGATTTTCAAAAGTGCAGCTTAGTTGAAGAAGAAACAATAGGAGGGTCTTGTTAATTTTTACTCTCCTAAGTCCTATAAATACATTTTTGCTTTCCCATTTGTTCCACTGCCTCTAGTTCCTTTGTTCCATTATCAGGACCGTAGGAGTATTGCAGCATATTATATACGCTAAATTTGTAAATATATAATTGTAATAGATAATATTTCATAATTAAATATAAATGAAAGAAAAGGACAAAATACGGAAATATTTCTAACATTTATTAAGAATCATGGTATTTCGTTCATCTAATCTCATATTTAAAACAGAAGGATTGCGTTCTCTGCATTATAAAAGTTCATCACTTTAGCAACCTGGATTCTAAGCATATTTTTGATAAATTTATGCTTACAGCTATCCTAGCCAGGACTAGGAAGGGTGAGGACCAATTGACAAAAGCTTGGTATTTTGTCACGGAATGACAATCTAGTATATATTTTAATTCATACATTTTATTAGTTCAAGTGAAATTGAATTCCATTCAATTTTCCAAATGGCATTAGAAGAAAAATTAGCAAATCAAAGTTCTAACAAAAGAACAAAGAAAAAAGAAAAGAATTCGTGTTCTACTTTCATTTTTTTCTTTTTTGCAAATTTGGGAAGTTCTACATTTGTTATTCTAATAAAATAAATACTAAAGCAGATAGAATGGATTTAGTATACAGGGTATAAACTGAGCCCTACCCAAAATCATTTTGCTAGGAAAATATGACTGTAAAAAAAAAAAAAAAACCTTTGCTAAATTTTGGGACAATATTTTACTTGTGAACACTATGCTCAATATTTTCCAAACACGTTTTTAATCATATTTTTGTGTTTTTAACCAACAATTTTTTTTCACACAGACCACATCTAAAAAAAAACCACTATTCTTTTTTTTTTAAAAAATAAAATACCACTATTCTAATAATATTCTAAACAAATATGATCCAAAAGCAGGCAGCCTCAGTCGAATCTCTTAAATGTTACTTCGAAAGAATAGAGGGGAAAAAATTAAAAAAAATAGAACCTCCTAAACGTGCCATCGTCCTGAATAGCAAATCAAAAAACCCCAAAACCCTAAACCCATAGCCCCATCATTACAGAAAACTGATAATTTTGTCTCCAATGGCAGCTCGCTGTCGCACCATCTCAAGGCCAGCATTTTCTCTATTCAAATCCACCATTTCAGGCTCATCATCAATCAGGAAACCCACCTCAGGTTCACCTTCATCCTCAGTGTTTGGCATCCCTCTACGCGCTGCTCCAACGACAGCAACACTCTCGAGGCAAAACCTCTCTTTTTTCAATTTCATTATTTAATCAAGATTTTTTTTTTCAGTAGCTAGTATTGGATTTCAGGCCATTTTCTCAAATGGGTTTTTCCTAATCTTCCAAAAAGATTAGATTTTTGTGCATTTAATTTGAATTTGGGCTGTTTCTCTTGTGGGTTCTTCTTAATTCTTTTTCAAAGATTTGATATTTGATTCAAAAATTGATTATCTTGAAAATTGTCTATATCAAGATTCAATCTTTTTAATATTTCCCCCTTGGATTTTCAGGCCGTTATCTCAAATGGGCTGTCTCCAGTCTCTGCTGCCACTCCACACAGCAGTGTCTTCAGCTCGGCTGACGTGCTGCCTCGGCTTGGACTCGAAGGGCTCCAGGTCGTTGTCTCAGGGTATGCTCTGCAGTGCCAATCCAGGAGTTTGATACTATTTTCTGTTGTATCTGTAAGCAAACTCCATCAACTGGATTGATCATGTTTAGGGTTGGTTATCATTAGCTTTTCATCTTTGTTTGCATTTTCTGCTTATTGCTTTATTTTGGATCCATGTGTTTTTTGCATGTATTTGTCGGTATTATGTTCTACTAGTGCTAAAAAATTGGTTGGTTTGTATTTTGTGTTTGTTCCATGTTGCACAAGAAATACAATTTTGGTTCCATCGTACGTGTTTGTTTGTTGACATATGTATTATTTGTCAAGTCTTTAAACATCAATGGAACAGTTTGGTTGCAAGTGGTGGACCTATGAAGACAAGTGGTTATGTTTTGTGGCATTTTTATCCCAATAGTAATAGACTTTAGGGCCAGAGAAGGATATGGTGGAAATAAGTTCATGATGAAACTGTATGGATAAGCAGTAATGCTTAGCATTGCCCTTATTATGTCCCAACCCCATGACTGTGGAACTGGAAGATTGCATACTTGTAGTAGTTTTGAAGGCTAATCAGTGTTGGTGTGAGGAATAGACACCCTATCGGTATTGTGTATAATATCTCTTTCTACTTGGAGAATCAATTTGCTCGAGGTTGGAGATTAGCAGGCTGTTCATTGGGTGCCAATATTATTTTGGCACCTTAGTTCATGAATGGCAGTGGTCATACGATCTGCTTCGGCAAGATCTTTAGATTTGCTGAGTCCAGTGACACACTACGAGTACATAATACTGTTGATTCATGTTAGATTTACCATGGAAATCATACACTAAGTATCATGAGATTATTTTCTCCAACCATGTGGGTAAATGCTAATCACAACTTTTACAACAAGCATTGCACATCAGTTAAATTTGTTCACAGTGCAAGATAGAGATTTCAGAGAGAAGAAGCTAGAAGATAAATTTGTTAAGAATGATAAAAAGTAGAAAAAGGAAAAGCACTTGCTGGGAAATTGATAAGAGTAGAAATCACTAGTGATAGGAGATTCAATGTGTAGGAGATTCAATGTGTAACTTGTAATTTTGTCAGTTGCATAGCAAAAAAGTGAAGCAGGAGAGGAATTTTTCTGCTTTTTCTGGAGGGCTGTTGGTTTTAGGTCTGGGAAGGCGGGGATATTTACATCCAGAGTAAAACCTAGGGCAAGAAAAGACATGAAACAAAGCAAGGGAAGGAAAAAAGAAGCTATGTGGAAGTGCCAAAACTCGTCAGACTGAAAGTGATTTTTTCTTTAATCTTTTTAAACTCTTGGTATAGGCCGGGGTCTAATTCAAGACGGCATCCTAAACTTTTGGTATCTTTATATTGGAAATGCTGGACTTTTTTTTGAAGATAAAAAATCTGTAACACTCTGTTTTGCGCATGACTGCCCATGAAGGTATAAAATTATGGATATTGTAAAGAAATCCTTGAGTGTTATAAAGAGAATATTCCTAACATTATTCAAAGCCGGCCTTGCTGTTGTGTTGTTAAGTTTACAAAAACTTACTAATGGGCATCGCTTTAGGATGAAAAAAATTCACTGACATGGTGTTTGGATGGGGCTTTGGAGGTGTTGGATCTACTCTTGTACTATCAATCAGCATCTGGTCATGGTACATGTTTCTTATTTTTTTCTATTTTTCTGATTTTTCTATTTTTTTTCCACCACCCAAGGAGGACGGACGCAAGGTGGTGGGTGGGGTTCATAGAGTTCTGTAGTTCTAGGACTACGAATCTAAGCAATGAAGCAAAGCAGCCCTAAGGCCTAATATGGTTCATGAACAGGATTAGGGAGGTTAAGTCATCCTGGGGTCAATGGTCCGCATACTATTCCTCTTTGCAATAGTTGATTATTATTTGGCTTGCAAGGGATAGCTAAGAATCCCCTGAAGAAATTTAATCATGTTTTTGTTTGGGAAACAGGATTACTTTTTGGTTACAAAAAAAACCATGATACAGCAATCTCATTCTTCATTAAATCAAAAGTAAGCTAATAAAGATATTATGAGTATACAATGATGCAGTTTAAAAAGCAAAATGTAAACATTTTAATAATGTAACCTAGATATGCAGGTAGATCATATTTAAGGAGATAAGACTAAGTGAATGAGGAGATGAGATTACAGCTGTCAAGAGGGAGAGGGATTATAGGAGATGGCGCAAATGAGGCATATATGTTTAACCCCATCTAGCTATCACTCACAAAATTAGTTATGCCATCTCCAAGGGATAAACACTTTAAATTTTGTAACTAATTCCATGCAAAATTGAGTCAAGTATCCTAGGATTAGATGGCACTGAAATATTTCAGGAAAACTCATCAAGTAATAGAAAGCAGTTTAATTGATGAAGAGAGATCGCGATAAGTTGGTAGGAGAATATCTTCTGGGTTTAGGAAAGTTAAGAGAGCTGAATTTAAGTAACAAAATGAGGACACAAACTATTACTGCAACGGCATTTTATATATAAGGTTGCGAAACCCTGGTGTTGCCCTAGATTGAGAAATGACCAAAATTCCCTTAACGAAATTCATGCATAGTACATGGTAATTATGTCATTTATCAAGTTTATTTTGGCTTTTTATTACTATGCAGCAACACGGTTGTTTTGCAGTCTTGTAAGTTGTTCTTAATAAGCAAGTAGTTCTCCTTGTTTTTATGAAATAGATGTCAAATTTCATCTCTCATGTGATTTCTAATCCTAGAAGCTATTCTTGTAGTAGACCATTGTCTTCACTTCTCGTTAATTTTTGTTCTTAATGTAGTTTTGCTGAATTTTATATTTCTTGTGATTTCCTGACCCTAGGAGCTATTTCCCCCAATGTTTGTATAACAATTTGTTATTAGGGCAAATGTAGATCCTTCTTTTGTTTGCTTTTCATATTTAATTATGGCTTGGATTCTATGGAGAAATAGGACAACAAGCACAAGCTAAGAGCAATCATGGAGCTAAGAATCACGTGAAAAAGGAATTATCAAGGACATTCCATAGCCGCCAGCAACAAGAAGTTGGTGCTACCCATACACACGTTTTTGAGGCAACCACACTCCCTGGGACATATCCAAGGTGGAGTGAGGTGTGATTTGGTAGGTTGATGGTTAATAGTTTGGGAGTCCAACAAAATGCGGTCATCCTTAAACTAGCTTAATTAGAAATAAAGCGTGCAAATTCATCAAAATACCACAAATGAGTATATTGGTGAAGAGAAAGCGCAATAGTCATGTAGGAAAATAGCTTTTGGGGATAAGTAAAGCCCAAGAGAGCTGAATTGGATATTTAAGTGATACAATGAGGAAAAGTTATTGTTGCCGTTCACAACAGGAATGCCTATAGGACAGCCAACAACATTATTGTTGTAGAGTGACAAATGATGTAGGACCCTTAAGTGAAGTGTATGCCCAGCACGTTCCATAGCTGCCGGGAAAAAATATTGTTTTTAAAGAACTACTGTACCATTCAAACAAAAACCTATGTTGTGATTAATTATAAAACAATAAATGCTATGAGATGTTCCTGCATTGATTTCCTTCATAATTCTAATAAACTTGGCAACGAGTAGAGAACTGTTCATACCATATTTAGTTGTAGAACTGAGCTAGGTTATGTTCCTTACCGGAGGTTCTGTCAATTTGTTACCACTTGATTCTCTTATTGACAATCATAGCAGGTTTAAACCGTAGGGAATTGACTTGAAGTTTTTGCCCTCATTTCACTGGAGATCTAGCATTTCCAATTAAGTTCTCCTCACTGTGGCGTCAAGGATTTTCAGCTGCTAGAAAAGTTATCTGCGGGAATGCATTAGAGATAAAGAAGTTGCTTCCCTTGTATTTATATACCGTTTGGGCATCTCATTTTATGTTAAGCAAGGGGTACTTCTTGTTTGGTAATAACGAGTCCTAATATTCTGCTTCAACTCCTTGTTTCACATGGAGTGTGCAGGACTATGACCACACAATTTTGTATATTCTTAAGGAGTTGAATTGTGTTGTACTTTGAACTATTGGTTTCTAACTTTCTATCTGCTTCCTGACAAATAAAGCTTTCCCTAGCCAGTAGTTCCCTTATGGATATAAATTGGGAAACTTGAGTTTATTTTGAAGCATACCATCTATCTTTTATTACTCAAAAGAAGGGAAGCAATCCTACAAAAGAGGAAAATCTCCACTAGGATAGCTATGTAATTATGGAAGAACGAAAGGTGGAAAAGTGAGGGTGGTTCTTCATTAAAAGATTGCCAGGAATGGTGAATCTAAACCTTTTTTGTTTCTGGTCAGCCAATGTTGACTTACTCCTTTTTGAGTATTCATTATTTCCTTGAAATTTTACCCACATATTAAATGTAGTGGGGCTCTCCTTATAGTTTTCAGCATGGTAAGAAAGAGACGAGGTTTTCTTTTCTGCTTCATAATTGAACAGAAGATAGAATGTGAAGTTGTATGGACAAAATTATTGAGTTTTGGTCAAAACTAGTTTTATTTGCCAATGACCTTATCATTTACAAGTTTAAGTTTTGGAATACGACGTGATTTTCTTTGATTCCATCTTTTGGGCTGTCTCGTTGTTCTTAATGCAAGCTAGAAGTCTGGGGATTGGCATAAAGCTTTTGAGTATTGAGTTAGCTGATTTAGAGCAATTTAATGGGACAGGAAAACAAGTAATAAAAATGTTTGGCATGGAAGGTAGGCCCAAATTAGATACACCAAGAAGTTCGTAATCATGGACATTTGGACCTCGATGGAGTTCTGTCATACTCCATTGCCATGTCTGCAATCAATTGAAGGATAAACAACTGCTTCCCTAGCTGCCCTCTATTGCTATTTATGTGCTTACAGCATTGTAGCATTGATACTGCTTAGTTTCTGTTATGGTATCTATAAGCAAGATTGCTGTTTTTCATAATTAAACCTGTTAAACTGGAGTTATTCTTACCCTCTTTGTTTTTAAAGTTGACCAATTTTGCTAAAACGTTGCTGAGTAAAGCATTGTTAGATTTAAGAAATTAAAGTCGTTTTATCATTTTATTGGCTGAACATTTTCTAAATATTTCCAGATATATGTCATTGTTACTTACCTATTTCTCCTTATCTCCAGAACTAGGTCTCAGCGTTCCTCGATAAGAGAAATTTAGAAGGTGAAGAAAGGATTTGCACTATGAAGTGATGACTTCTGTAGAAGGATTTGCATTCTTTCTTGGACACAGTTTTGTATAATACATTCTTTGGCTTAGTTTATATATTGTGGCAAGTTATCTGTCTCCATTATCCATATTCTCGATCAGTTTTCCCTTTTCTTGATTTTTTTCTTTTAAAAATAATGTAACAGTGGTCACAATAGATTGCTGGAATTTGAACGCAACAAATCAGGTAAGCAGATGGTAAAGTTCAATTGCTTCGTCTTGCTTACAAACCACTGATTCTGCGTTTTCCTTTTACATTCCCCTTACAAAGGATCATGTTCAAGCCAGCTGAACTTTTCCGTTGGAGTAGTTGTTCTTGGGGCAATTGTTTTATGTCTTCAGCTTAATGAGGAGAAAAGAAAACTTGCAATTTCTGTTTATTTCAATAGTTAGCACAGCGTTCATGTGCATTGGCTCAACTAGTTCATTTGAGTCCTTCCAAATTGGAGCAATGCAATATAAAATTTTTACCAAGTATTTCAGCCACATGGGGCAAGCCTACCTAACTCCAAGAGGCTGAATGCTTAATGAGTTTTGTGTATAATTTTAGTATCGTGTGCGGAACGTGAAAGGACACGTGAGGAAGTGGAATGGTTGATGATAATTTTGTTGTCTCCTTTCCCTTCTAAAGGGATCCTTGGCCCTGGCAGCCTTGTCTCCTTTGAAATATTAAAACATTTATTTGTCGCCCCCCGCCCCCCCCCCCCCCCCCACCCGGGGCCTTTCTCCCTCCTCTCTCTCAGTCACTTTTGCATATTCATGTTGTACTTCTTTTTTTAACACCTATTTAGCTAGTACCATCATCCATGCGTTGATCTACAGTTTTGCAGCTGTGAAGAGAGCTTAGGGGGGTACTCCATGGATTGTGGGTCTTTTTATCCAATTCTTTGGTTTATGTCATCTGTATGATGATGGATTAAATTTAGAACCGGCAACAAGGCATATGAATATTCCTTTACCTGCCAAAAAAACTTAGTGTATAGAGGAATTGAAATTCGGTAGCATGTTTTCAAGCCTAACTTGGTAGTGACATTAATGAAGTAATCATAAAGTTCCTTATTAGGAACGAATAGACGATCGAGTAACTAGAGTTTTATGATTTCACCCCAAAAGTCAGGGGTTCGAATCTCACCAACGCCAAATTTCCTTTCCTCAAGTAATACTATAGGTTTATAAAAAAAAAAAAAAAAGTACCTTATTAAACTTTCAAACGCTTTCCTTTTCCGAATAAAGTTCAGAGTCTCTTTTGAAATAAAAAAAAAACTTGGCTGCCAGTATATTATTTGATAAGAATTTATGAGTTAATGCAACACTCATCCAACCTTATCTTAAATAGGGGTAATCACATTTGGCTCTTTTATTTGAATCTGACTCGAGCATCAATCCTCAGATAAGTTTATATTACATCTGCCTCTTTTGTTTGAGCTTTTGACTCAGGCATCAATCATCAAATAAAGTTTAGCTTACAGAGTCAAAAGTTTGGAACACTTTTTTGGTTTGAATTTCTCACACATAAATCATCTATTAAGGGGAAAGAATTGAGGACGTGATTCAAAAAAAGTTTATCTGTTTATCAAAACGTGTGAAGATGTTCGATATTTCGTGTGTCGTTTTGCTGGACGACAATTGTGTTGATTAATGCAATGAACGACCCGAACGACTGAGGACAAAGCATCCTGTAGCCTGGACTGGATTTTCAAGCTGACCCTGAGCTGGCTAATACGAACTTCATGGTTGAAATGTACCTGAGAAATTTTTTAATGGACTTGCTTCACGGCCCAACTTGTAGATTTTGTAACTTAAAATAAAATTAAATATATTTTTACATAATTTTACATTATTTCTTTACATCATTACTTTACTTATTTGGTATTCTTCTAAATTATAAAGTTACAAGTGGGGCCGTGCACTTAAGAACCTCCCAACCGTACCCCATCGCCAATTCCTCAAAGAAATCATTCCCCTCTCTTATCATTGAATGCACAAAAAAAAAAAAAAAAAAAAAAGAGAGAGAGAGTAGTTTCATCATCGTCTTCTTGTTTACAACTTGTCATAGCTTTTACTTCAAGTCTTTATTAATAATAACTTCTCTTAGCTTTTACTCCCGTCAGCTGCATACTAAAAGGGCCAATCGAGTATGTATCACTTGAAAATTGCTATACAAATAAACAATGGGTGACACCTTCTTAATACGAGTCTAAAAGCGTGATACACAAATAAATGTTAAGCAAATCGAAAATAGGATTTCAACGTTCCCAAGTTCTAGGTCCATTAATTTTTTTTTTCGAACAGCAGTTTTCATGTTCATGTAGCAATTTATTACAGGCATGAATTTAAGAGCTCAAATTAGAGGAAATTTATCCTTCATATAATTTTAGTGTAAAATATTGTACTGGTACTAAAAGGCTGTTCTAGATTCATATGAAAAAGTAATACAGCCACTGATAAGATCTTAAGAAAGTAACCCTCAAAACCCAATAACAAAAAGCAATTACCTTACCACTTGAGGCCATATGCTTGAAGCTATAAATCACCATGTAAATTATTGTGCTGAGCTAAATCAACTATAAAAGAGGAAACTAATGTAATAGTAGTCAGAAGAAGTGGCTGTGAAAGGCAAAAGGGAGACAGACACTTCACAAGTGAACGTGGAAATATCCTCATGCATGGGAGCCCATGTAACCAATTAACAATAAAATAGTTTTGGGCACTTACCGAGCAATAAGTGATATTGGGTCTTTGGCAAAAAAAATAAAAAAATAAAAGTGATACTTGGGGATTGTACTTTTTATAAATTTCATTGGAGTAGCGTTGAAGATACTGTATATACATGGAGTGATTATTATTGAATAAGCAGCAATTTCTTGAATCTTTGTGAGAGGAGAGGAGTCATAATGTCTCCCATGGATTGCGCTACAACGTGCATGCCATGGCATCTTCGTTATCTTCATTTTGGCCGGTGGCACGTCTCTTGTGCCTCCAACACGAAGATAACCTTAGGAGTTAACAACCCAAAAAAAAAATGGAAAATAAACAGAAGATTTTTGTTGTGTTTTTTTTTTTTTTTTTTGGGTGGGGGGAGGAAGACCAACAAAGCTAGCTCAGATTAGAGGTGTAATCGAATCAAGCCAAACTTAAATACTATCGAACTCGATCTTGGACTCGATCAAGTTTGTAATTTGAAGAGCTCTAACTCAATTCAAGATTGATCGTGAAAATGTAATCGAGCTCATACTCAAAATTCATATATAATTGGCATGAATAAATTAGTAAATTTGTATTTATAATATTTAATATATGTATTTCATGTTGTTCGAACTCATCTTTTACTGTTTGAATTCGAGTTTGTTTACCGTACAAGCTGCTCAACCTCTATTCGAGTTCGGTCAACACCAAACTCAAGTCGAATATGTATGGTTATCAACTTATTATTCTTGCTTCCCTCAAAAAGAAAAAAACTTGTTATCCTAATGAAAAAATATGTATGTATGTATGTATGTATGTATAGCTGTATCTTTTTTTCCTTTTTTGCTCGTAATAACATCGGCAAAAAACTTGCCAGTAAAATTATATGCAACATCTTGTCTAATTCAACTACAAAATCATCTATAGTTCACTTTAAAAAAGAGTTTAAAGGCACAATCTCCACAAACTGAGTCTTGCTATCTTGCTTTTTGTTTAACATATTAGTTGTCTATGTTATTAATGAGAAATAAAATTGCTAATAAGCTAATTTTTCTTCTTCAAAAGTAGAAGACTTTGGAAATGTAAATTTCTTTCATTGTTTTTGTAATCCCGTTTGGTTTATAAGTATAAACACGTCATAAATGACAAAGGTTTCTTATCAACACACTTATATGTGGAAAAATTTGTGACAGATTAAGGGTGGAATTTTTATCATGTATCCTTTTAGGGATAACAATGATTCATCATAACTCTCAGCTCAAATTGATGATTTTTTGTGGAAACGTAATAAACCTTATCACTTTTTCCTTCAAAAACTTACTAATTTTAATTTTCTTTTTTGTAACTCTTCTCCACTACAATATTTTTTGATAATATAATCTAAGAAAATGCTTTCAATAATTTAGTGTATAGTTAATTATATAGCTTGATTAAGTTTAAAATATTTACGCATGCACTTCAAATGCGATTATGACCAAGTTTAAAACATCAAACGTCATTTTACCAATGAAACTATTGAATTTAAATGGTTTGCCTCTTCAATTCTATTTAACCTAGACCAGCTAACAGAAAAAAGATGGTTTAGAGATGGTCAGATTGTACTTTTCAAGCCATAAATTTTCATTGCAATTGCCACATTGGTCCTTTCTAAAAGTTAGCTATAAGATATCTATTCATCTACATTAACAAATTGGTATCAAATCTATATGAAAAGCCATTTTCCTAATTCATTATCATTTGAAAAGAGAAAACAAAGATGGAACTAAAGCTAAATTAAGCACCAAAACATGCTTAGATGAAGGGGAAAAACAAAAAATAACTAAAGTAGAATAAAGGCATGTGATCACTGCTGAAATCTGCTACAAACACAAATTAATATTTCATTCACCTGCCTGCCATATTTTTTGCAGCTTCCACGGCTACTTAAATTTGTTTATTAATGAAATATTTATTACGTTGAATGACAAAGGGCTGCAGAAGATTAATTAAAGATGCATTGAGCACCTTGTAGCAGCAGACATGCTGGGGTATATATAATTTTTTTCAGAAATTTTTTAATTTGAAGATACTCTAGTTTCATCTAGTGATCAGAAAAAAGAGAATCATATCACTTGTTGGCATTCATCAAATAAGATTCTATGTACAGTCTATGGATCACCAACGCCTAGCATCGGACATAAGTACAAAATATATGCTAATTATGGTTTATTATTATGCTCTCTATCTTTCTCTTCCTTACACATATGTATTTTTAATATTATTTTCTGCTTATGTGTATAAACATATACTCTTTATATGTGTGTGTGTCTATGCAACTATGTATCCATACTAATACCGTTATTTTTTATTTTTGATAGGAGATCAAATAATGATTCGTCAAGATAATCGAAGATATACGAGCAGGAGGATGCACCCTCCATACTAACACATATAGGGTAATTTTCACAAAAATTTTGATATTTTGATCTAACACAAAAAAAAAAAAAAAAAAAGTGGTCACATCTTAAAGATCACATATGTAACTTTTCAACTAAAGAGTTAGATTAAAATCCTTTTGAGCATAAAATCATGAGTTCAAAATATTTAAACGAAATTATTAATAGTCTACAACTCAAATTATTATATATTAAACAACAATTACTTCTCCCATTGATGTAGGATAGACTGGGTATAATATTCACTTCTCCTTCATGTCTTTGTGCGTCATTGCAAAGTCAAATTCAAATTCCGCACTATGTTGGATAGTCAGAACTCAATGTCATTGGCCTAGTTTAATTTCGTGTAAAGATCACATGAGGTTCATTTTGATATCAATTGTAAATCTCTAGATTTGGACTGGACTAATAACGTTTAAGTGTAAACATAAATCTTAAATATTTAGACCAAGTTATTAGTAATCTATAACCTAAAATATTATGTATCAAAACAGCAGTTACACTTTCTACTGACGTAGGAGAGACTAGGGTTAATGAATAAAGTTTGGGACCATCACATGGTATGCATGAAAGTAGGCACGTCTATGGCCTGACGGAAACCATTTATTTTATGCGAGTCCCTTTCTCGAGGACCAAGGGGTGGTGCGGAAATTGAATTCCGTGCAAAAAAGATATGATAACCAACATATTAACGGATTCCAGAGTCGCTAGTATGTGGCAGAAAACGATGTAAAATCCCATGTGCAGCTTCTAACATTCTCTGAGTCACGTTAATCTTGATTGTTAAAATTCAAAAACACATTCACTTGTTCCATCTTCCCTGAGATTCATGCTTGTTAAACACCCAAAATCAGCAAAATAGACCATGGTTTTTCTCTCTGGATATATAGATTTTTCCTTTTCTTTCTCTCTATACATACATACATACATACATGTATGTATGTATGTATAAATATACAGATTTTTCCTTTTATACATATGTATGTATGTGTGTATAAATACATACATACATACATACCTATGTATGTATGTATAAAGAGAAAGAAAAGGAAAAATCTATATATATTGGTTTTTGGGGAAAGCAGGGAGATGTGCAAGGATTTGACTTAGATTAGTCAAACGTTTGTATCTGGCAATGCAGACAATATATAGTCCATTGACCCCTTTACTAAGAAAGAGTTACAAATGGAAAATGCCACCAACCTAAGTTTTTTTTTTTTATAATCTAATTCTAAGTTTCATTGGCAGCGTTATTCATGTGTTTGGATATTGATTGAAAGCCTGAGAATATAAAAGATTCTTGCAGACAAGTCTAAAACGCCACTTGACTAAAAAAATTAAACAGAAAAAGGGACAAATATAGTTTTATCAAATTCACTGAATTAAAGTTCAGTATTTAGTAGTAGTAGTAGTTAAGATCACATGTTGGAGATCATTTCTCTTCTCTTCTTAAAATATCCTGCCATATGGAAAAAAAATTGAAGGGATGCTCAATAATCAATATATATTTCTAAGTAAAAAATTAAATAGGATAAATTACCAATAACTCCCTATAATATCAGCTTAGATCACATAACCCCCTACACTTTCAATATGACACATAACTCTCCTGTAGTTTTATGAAATGTGAAAATTGAATAGAATATTCTGCACAAGGCATGTATAACCTACTTACAATTATAGAATATTCCCCGTCAGCAGGATGAGATTTAAAATATTTTGAGAATATTTCGTGACGGTACATTAATTCTAACTATTTTTCCTATTTCATAAAACTATAAGGGGTTATATGGTTATATTGAAACTATAGAGGGTTATGTAATCAAAAACGATACCACATAGATTAATAGTAACAATCGGTTTAGGACATATTTGCACAATTGCACGTATACATGCATGACTGCAGGTTGAGAATAACAGCCAGGAAGTGCCAGATTGGTGCCAACAGGGTTTTCTTCTTGTTGAAAAAAAGACCATCAACATCAAGATACTTCTTTACACCCAATTGATCAATCACTCATACTTGTGCGAACATGGAGAGTTTACTGTCTAAAACAATAGTTAAATGGTGTAGGGCAATACATGTCGCTGTGTGTGTCTGACATAATATTTTGGACACATCACATAGCAATAAATAAACTTTCAGTTATTGAGTACCCCGTTGTGGTTCTTGGGATGACTTAGCATTATATATCTTATGGATAGCACAAAATCAATTCCCTACTACAATTGTACGCAATGATTTATATTTATATATTACTAGGATTTATTGTTCTTGAAACAAATATCGTACATAATTATACGTACGTCAATCACTGATTTAGATGTATTCTACCAAAATGGGATTAATCCCCGGCGTTTAATGTTCGAAAATTGATAATATATAGAAGATTTAGCTGTTAAGACTCAAATTCCATGCATGTATGGTCTAGCTATAAACACTATGTTGTAAGTTAGTTTGATTTCTGCAAGATTAAAAATAATTCCACAAGTAGTTTAATCTGCTTTGAAACTCAAGTAAATCAAAATTCTAATGAAAAATTGGACAAAAGGAGATAGGGATAGAATGAAAATTTGTTCCAATGATTTGCCAAAAGTTAGGGCAAATGAAACTGAAAGGGACACCGACCTAGATGCTACACCTTCTACCTTCTCCTACTGCCCTGCTTCTCCATCCAATAATTCAAAATTATGTCAAACAAAAAGAGTACTGCAAAATTCATCAAGTTAGCAAACATTAAGTCTAGCTAGTGAAATCATCAATTAGATAAAAAATTATGGAAATCTTTTCAAATTAAGTTCATTACTTCTTCATCTTCATCCCATACTTCACTAAACTAGGATTAGGGAATCAAAACCATTGCTAGATAAGCTGCCGAAAATCGGGCCCAATATGTTGATGAATCAAGTAATCATCACCGTTGGATGATACATCAAACATCATACTCTGATGAAGAAATTGTTGCTGCTGCTGCTGCTGTTGAGCCCTTAACATCTCCTTTTGCCTCCTCAGCTCTAGCACTTTGCGATGTGAATTGGAATGCTTGGTGAGGACAAAGGTCGGGCTTGCTGCGGGCCTATATTCGGGCACTAGCCGGCCCGACTTGTACCGTACCCCACAAGCGTTACAAAGTGTTTTGGGGCCCATAGGACCAGTTCTCCACTGTGGTGTCTTATCTGTAGCACAATGAAGGCATTTCCTACCTTCACCAATAGCCATGCTAGAATTTTGATCATAGACTTCCTTCTTTTTTGGCGGCGCCTTCACCGCCTTCTGTCCGGTGCTAGGTGCAACGTCTGACTCCGAGGATGATGACATTGTCGCCACCATTGTGGCCGTGGCCGTGGTGGAAGGCGAGACCGCAAGTAGGCGGGATGTCCAATTGCATGGAGCGGCTCGTGAACGCTTGCTACGTGCCTTAGCAGGGACTGACATTTCGGGCCGAAACATCATCGTGGCAGTAGCTCGATTGGGTTCGGGCTGGAATTCATGAGCTTCTGATTCCTCATTAGTTCGGGCCTTGATTCCTGATATCAGCTGCAGCTTCTGCAGGTCCTCACTTGAGAATGATTCTTCCGTAAAATTTGATAGCCATTCCAGCTCAGCCAAATCATCGTACTGTTAATTTCAAGAAAAAAAATATATAAAAATTTAGTAACTCAAATTATTTCCGTGTACTCATAAATGTTTTTCCAACAACCAAATTCTACATGCAAATTTTGTTCTTAAATTATCATAATCTAGTTTTGGGATAATTGTGCATTCTTTAAATGTAATTAGTAGCAAAAATATCTCAATTTTATGCAATTTTCATTTGGAAAAAAGAAAAGCCAAACATTGCTAGTACGCAAGCTGGACCATAAGGTTCTAGACTTTGAATTATGTTACTATCCCTTTTTTTTTTTCTTTCTTTCTTTAAGCTACCAAATTGAAATGATTCCTCTACACACACACACACACAAAAGCCACCAAACAAGGAAGAAAAAAGTATAAGTTCCTCTTTTTACAAGAAAACAAAAGCCAATGAAACAAATTTCCTTGAGCATATTAACGTACAAAAGTGTTAAAGTCACAAGTCTAGTAGTCTCCATAAGCTTTAGTCACATGATACATTTGTAACAAATTCCATAATTTCTTGAAATTGTAAGCATTGCTTATAATTACCGGAACGCAAAGTTCACCGGAGAATTGCCCGTCAGTGAAATTCTTGCAGGCGATATCGCCACCTGGGAAATGGGGTTCGGTGCTACCAGAGAATGAAGAGTTGCATGAGTTGTCAACAACCGTGGATGAATCCGCTGAGGTCCCCGCAGTCATGGTAGTATCAAAAGTGCCATCAGCCACCATGCCATCATCATTGGGGTAGTCTAGAAGGTCATCAATGATAAAATGGTCACCGTTTTTAGCATCGGAGAGACGTTTTTCTGGTGTGAATTGTGTGTTATAGTAACCTCCTTGAAAGAATTCTGGAGTCTCCATCAAAGGAAAAATTAAGTCAAGGCAATGTTACAAGTACTTGTAGGAAAGAGATAGTGTCAGTGTGTGTAATTTGTGTGTGTTTTGGGGTGAAAATGACAGAGAAGTGTGTGTTGTGTGTGTGAATGTGTTGAGAGAAGTGAAAATTTTTGGAGGAGAGAGAGAGAGAGAGAGAGAGGTGGGAGAGGAAGAGATGAGGAGGGTTTATTTGCGCTTGAAGGAGGACAGGCAGACAGCTAAAAAAATGGATTTTGACGAGGAGAAAATATGGCTTAAAAAAAGTTCATATACGGTCACTTTAAATTAACCAACCGATAAAGTGTCTATAAATGGCTAATGACATACAAAAGTGATGTTAGCCATTGTGTATTTACCGTATAATCCCTGGTTGTGAAAATCTTAATACTTTTGGTTTTCCATTCTTTTACCTAATCGAATATAGAGACAAAATGAGAAATTTGGTCATGCGGTGTTATGATCACCACGTTCAATTAGGTGTACCACACGTGAGGGTTTGTTGCTAGAATGAATGAAATGAATATGTAGAAATGGTCTTTACTTAAGAACTAGGTCATCCCAACCCCCACCTGCTACTTCCTTCTCCAACCCTCAAATTTCAGAAGATAAAGATAGCATTCTATGCAGAAAGTGCTTATGGGACCCTGATAGAGTAGGATTAAAGGTATTGAATCATGTTACAATTGCATATATTCGGAAATCTTAGTCTTCAAAGTTCATACAACATATTAATTTACAGATTCGATAACCATATAATAAATATTAAACGTTTAAAAGAAAAAGCTATCAATAATTGTTAATTTGTATCAAGTCTTCTTAATCCACAACTAATAAGAAAATCAAGAAATTGATGGATGCTACCAATGATGATTCATGAATCGTGAGTTGTAAGATAATAATACACCTTATGTACCATAGCTAGTAGTCATGCAGAAATTTCTTGAAATTCATGTTTTCCTTAGGACGTGTCGGTAAATTGGCAGGACAACTTACCCTTATCATATAGGGGTTAAAAAGTAAATTGAGAGAGATAAAAGGTAATTAATTAAGTAGATTAAACAAAAATTAGTGTTCATATTCAACCCCTTAGGAACCGATCTAGCAGGTTTGTCGCTGCGACTCATGCATTAGTGTCCAAGTTAACAGCCCGATTCCTCAGATTTTTATATTTTATCATCGAAAACTGCGCTAATTTTTTTTTTTCTTTTACTCTTCTGCTAAAAAAATTTTAAAAAAAAGTCTGATTTTCAACTTTATTTATTTAACTATTTTATTTTCCACTCCTACTCTAATAATTAAGTTCAGACCTTCTCACCAGTGAGCACGACTGTTACAGCTAGCCTTGACATGATCCAACGGTCGTGATTCTCTCAACATGTCCACTGCTTCTGGGCCCCACCCTGGTATTTTGGTTTTCACTTTCTTTTTTTTTACAGCCGTCATTGCCACGTCGGATAGTATGAAGAAGTCCCACTGTAAATATCTTGTTGGCGAACACGTGGCACGTTGTCTGGATATGATTAGTTGAATGTCATCAATCCCTATGTGAGAGACCAGATAAGGTATCCACTCCGCTGCTGTCATTTATTGACGTGATTAATTCCACTGGAACAAAAAAAAAGGGTAAAAATTGGAACTATACAGAGATATTTATTTCCATCCAATCAAAAAAGAAAATTTAATATAGAAATGAGGGAGCAAGTCAGGCTGAGCCCGATTTGCTTCGGGCTGACCTTGTTGCTCTTGAGTCATTAGAATCACGATCCGAGTCACATAAATAATTTTATATTCCTCTTACACATTAGTATATGATACTATATTAAAACTTTTTCAAATAAACCGAATCCATGTATCAATGATTGGTATTTATTTCCTAAATATTTTGAGATGAAAGTATAATCTCTCATCTATTTTACATATTTTTTAAACTAAAACCTATCCTATTTTAGCCAACAAATAAGGTGTTAAAGAAAATAATAATCCCTTTGCCTTGTTGCATAATAATGTTTGTACAAGATTAAAAAAAAAACTCAATTTTACTTGTCTTAATTGTTGAGCCAATATATAGGCGAGTTTGAGCGGTAAAAAATTCTTCCTACGACCTCTATTATAAATTTTCTAGTCTCCAAGTTCTAAATTTAAAACGACATATTACTCAATAATACTGTTTTGGGCCTGGTCTCAATAAAATTTTTTCTACTTAATTTTATCTTCTGATTTTTGAAAAATCTATTTTGTGATATTTTTAATTATTTTTTTACTATGTTTTTAGATTTTTTAAGCTAAAATCAGCATCAACTGATTTTTTAATTTTTTAAAATTAATTTTTATAAAAATCAGAAATTATTAAGAACAAACCCTTTAAAAACTTGCCCAATTATTCTGTTAATTTACAATTTATCGTTGAATTTTCTTGTGGTACTTTTGTACTTAAATTAATAAGAAATTGAATCCCTAAAAAAAAAATAAAAGAAGAGCAAAGTAAAGACTGAAAAAGAAAAGGAACCACAGCCGTTGCTTGAGTGGGAGGTTTTTACCAGATTTTGTCCATTTTTGTTGCTTTTTCTCCGCAATTTTTTTCACCTTTTATCTTAAAAGAATTCTTTGAAATACGTTATTGGGTCCAAATTCCACGTGATAGAGGCAGGGGCTGTGTCAGCTAAGCATGTGAGCACAGGGCTGTGTCAAAAGCCACCAGTGACGGTGGTCAATGCCACGTGGCTCGAATCTGGGTGGTTGGTTTCTTCCACGACGGTTCCCTCCGTCGAATGATCCGGCCGATGCACATTTACACTGCTACAGTGCTACTACTATTTGGTCTATCTACTATTGTGCGTGAGAGTGGCTCACTATAACGTGAATGCACGTGCCCACTATCCACGTGAGTCTAATGCAAGTGTACATGCTATTGCAGGAATATGCGATATAATGCAATGCACCGGTGGTTCCTCTTGTGACATGTCACGTGCCATGAATGATCTGTTTTACTTTGTGACTTTTTGCTTTGTCATCAGCTCCCACTGGATTAAGACTAAGAAATGTAAATCCATATATATTAACAAAGTTGTCTTACAAATCACCACCACGTCTTGAACATTACGTGTTAAACATTTCTATAACATATATGTCATCAAAGGGGAGTTTTCAACGAGGAATCTCGTTGTTACACGTTCTTACCAATTGACCTGAATATTTGAGATACGTACAAATCAAATCATATTATTGAGTGAGAATTGTTATTCAATAAATTCGGTAAATTTATCTTTTTTATTTTTAAAGTTTATACCAAATTCAAATTTCAAATTGGTATATACCTATTTCAATTTTGTATCGAATTCAATTCAGTATCTGTAATATTCTCGTCCTACATTGAGAAGGTTAGGCGATACAGACCAATTGATAAATTGAGCATAAACAATCAAGTCCTAGTTGGAATATCCATTGCCTGCGTGCTTGAGACATTACAAACAGTATTAGAGCAAACCTTGTGTAGGGGACGTGACAAATAGTATCCATGTGATCTCTATGGGGATTAGATTGAACCAGTGATATTGGGTCGAGACTATGTAAAGAAGTGGAGAAATGCAACTACAAAATGAAGCATGAAGTGACTAAGCCAGTGACTACACAATGAAGCATGAGGCGAGACTGAGCTAATGGTATTTGATTATGACTACACGAGGAGATGAGAGAATGCAACTAAACAAGGGAGTGGAGGAAAGTGATATTGGACCGTGACTACATAAGGAAGTGGAGGAATGCTACTACACAAGGGAACAGAGGAACTACGACTACACGAGTTAAGATTGAACTAGTGGTATTGAGTTGAGATTACGTAAGGAGCTACCTTTAGAATCCAATAGGATTAAGTGGATAGTCCGAATCGTAGTATAGATATATGTATTGTTTGTGAATTCAATGTAAAATTAGTAATTTGGTATTTTGAATTCCAAAAAGTCAAATACTTTAATCGTATCCATTTTGAATTAAATTATTTGGTATTATACCAATCTCGCACCAAATTATCGATTTACGAATTTCAAAATATCAAATTCATTTAAATTGGTACACAAATTGGTTCGTACCCAGTTTACTCACTCTTATATGCATAGTTTTATGATTAGCGATTTTCATTTCCCGCAATTCATCAAAAACGAATTGGCTGAGAGTTGTTCATAAGCACCAGCCATTGGTAGTCACAGGTCCGAGACATCTTAGCGCCGTGCTCCAAACAAATTTTTAGTAAAAAACTAACGTGTGATAGTGTACCTATCTGATCTGAAGGTAGAGTTCTATCCCTCTCCCTCTCCCTTTCCTCCCTTCAGCTTAGTTGTGCCCTCCTTAATTCGTCCTAGTCTGGCCTCCTTGAAGGCATCCACAATGGATTGCACTCTAAACAGTATAATCCATATGCTCCATTATCACTTTATTATTTTCTTTTTCTTCAAATCATTACTCACTATAGATGACACTCTACACAGTATATAGTATAGACCTACAATCACTCACTATCACTCACTTTGATATATAGTGGATCCGGAATTATATGTGTAATGGTTGTGATGCGTGTTATGGCTATTATACTCCATGGGAGAGAGTACAACACATGGATGTAATAAAGAGCATACCCGATTGTGGATGCCCTTATAATAGGTTACAGGAGTAGGATATCAAAAAAAAAAGAAAAGAAAAGAAAAGAAAAGAAAAGAAAAGAAAGAAAATGCCTCAGTGGTAGATTTATGGTAAATGCCAACTATTAACTGGGCCTCATAATAACGAGTACAAACCCGAGCAAGGATAGTGTCTGACATTCGGCCCAATTATAGGAAATTGTTCTCGTTTCAATTAACAAGCAGAGTGGGCTTAGTGGCCCATACCATTTTTTTATTTTTTTTTCAGCTTTCTGGTATTTGACAATCTGAGATCACCAAAACGAAGGCAGCTAACTAACTAAAGCAATGTCGAAGAATCGCAGCAGCAGCGTGGAGAGAGATGGAGATATGATCGACTTTGCAATGCGAATTTGGAACAAAACGGCGTCGGAGCCGTACTATCTGTTACATTTCTTAGTTTTCTTCTCTTATATCCCCATCCGCTGCTCCGCAGCCGGTGTCCTATCTCCTCCTCGTTCCGCCGTTCTTCTCATGCGTGTATTAATTCCATTCTGTTTTTTTCTCTCATTTTCTCTTCTTTAAATTAGATTACGAGTACTAATTATTTTTTTTTCTTTATTAGGAAATTCAAGCGGCGGTTGCATTTTTCATTTTGACTGTTATAAAGGTAAATTCTTTCCTATATCCTTTTTTTTCCATAATTATTTTTTGTGGTTTGAGGAATCATTATTAATTTATTATGGAATTATGTAATTTATTACGTATTTTACTTGCACTATTTGAAATTGATTAGATTTGTCATTAATTGAATGCCAAAAAAAAAAAAAAAGAAGAAGGAAAAAAGGAGAAATTTGGATAATATTCAATAATCGGTACTTTTTTCATGGTTTAGAAGAAATATGAAGGATGGGTGTTTGACTGTTGTTGGACCTGAGTTAACTAACAAATTGTTAATATTTATTTTACAATTTAAAAATTAGGATGAAAGTTCATTAGAGCATTTTGGTGAGTGAATTATTAGATGACTATAGCCCAATAAATAATTAGAATTATGCAATATTGATGATTTCAAAGACGGACTTAGAACTGATTCTATATGTAGGTTACAGTGATTTTGGAAAATAAGTATACGTATTTCTCTGATTGTTGACTGTAGAACTCTGTCAAGACTGATAGAGCTTCCAAATGTAAAAAAGGTGAAAATTTGTTGCAACTTGGTTCGAGTTTTGATAGGTTTTACTTTTTTTCCGATCAATAAGTCTACAGAAAATGCTGGTTGCAATAAATATTTGATGTTAAAATGTAACTATTGTCTTTGATAAATTTATGAGTCTTGCTTGTGCATTATCTGAGAGGGAAATTGCTTGGCATGTGATAAAGTGAAGTTTGTTTTGTGCATGATTTGAGATTTCATGGATGATTTGAGTGATGAAAGATTGTTGGGGTGGATTACTAATTGTTGTTAATTCAGTTTTCTTGTTTACTATTTAAATTTGGCAGTTGGTAAGAGATGAAACTTGGGAGAGCTTCATTGGCAACACTTTTTTCTTTGCTAAGGTGGTATATATTATTCTTGCTTCTTTCTTAACTTTATAATATGTGGCATGATGCACATTGACTGTTTATGGAACCCTGTAGGCCCCTTTTTCTTTTTTCTTTTTTTTCCCATTCCAATTTTTTTTTAAATGATGCAAAAGTTTCTGGACATACTATTTTGACAATGGTGGACTTCTATGCAAAGTGAAATAAAAAGTAAAGGAAGGTTACTGTAATTTGGTGAACCCTTGAAAAATCCTTATATTCAGAAAAAAGCTCAAGGGTGGTTGGTGTGATTTATGCTGAAGTTTTTGGTGTGTACATCATTTTCCAGTTCAGTTAACTTTGTGGATAGACCAAGCATATACATTGTGACTAAATCATTATCTCACTTCCATTTAGGAATTCTAAGAGAACTTGTTAGTGTGTTTGACTCTGTTGATTGTAAATCGTCAACTGAATATTTATTGGTCACTCTGGGCTGTTAAATGTTATCTCAGTCAAATAAGATAACTGTCAGCTAGAATGCTAAATGCCTCCTTTTCCAATACAGTTACCCTCACTAGATAAGTATTTGAGACAGCTATAACCTCAAGAAAAAGGAATATTATTTAATTGAACAAAAAATTTGTTCATTAGAAAATCTTGTGTCATTTTATCTTTCTTTCCCACAAATTTCCAGGAAATTGGATCACATACCCAATGGAAAATGATTGCCAAAGTAATTCTGCAGGAATGAATGTGCATACACCTGATCTTGACAATGACTTTGCAAGAGAGGTGAATGAAATCTTTGTGGAAGATGACACATTAAAAGTTGATTGCAATCCAATGTGTACTTAATAAAGTTCATTGCTCAAATTAATTTTTATGACCATGTGCCCTCAAAACTTCATACCAGCTCAAGTTTCATGCAATTTGAGATAAATAAACAAGGTTGGGGTAATCTGCCATGATGGTGGGTGGCAATAATTATGTACATATATATCAAAGAGAAAGCAGAAAATTCATTAACCTTAAAAATTTGCAGACCAGGCCCATGAGATGTGTTGGATATTATGAAAGCTTATAGGATAGGATGGACTTTCTCTCTTATTGCAAAGAAATAGGCCTTTAGGATTAACTATTCACATAAATCTGATTGCTGTTTTGGTCAGAACATGATATCAAACTTATGTTTAGTTTTGACTCCAATTCTTTGCTACTCTTAGAAAACAAAATGAGAAATCTCTAATTAAAATCACATTTCCTTTTTCCAGATTTTCCTTGCCGCCATTGCTTTTATCATGGATTATCACTTGGCTCTCTGGTACATGTTGGCTTTCTTAGGTAGGAGTTCTTTATATCTTTATAAAGTTGGGAAAGATTTAAGCTGATGAGATGACAGTCCATAAAATATTTTGTCCATCTGCATGTGAGTGGAATAATTGTGAAATCTATAATTGTTCTTTCAGTATTAACGCAGCAAAGTTAAAGACACATGTTTTCTCTCACCTAATGTATACACAATTTCTTCTAAACCTGCCTCTAGGTGTCTTTATTGTGACCTTATTGTAAGAATTGAATGAATCTGTCTGTTAGTTGCTCATTATGTATTCAAATTATTGCATTCTTAATACTTCCATCTTCAGTAGCATATTACAGATATTGTAACAATGAACTTGCTAATATATGTGATTAGAAACCACTAGAGGCTTATAAAATGATGTTATCCTAATGTATTTTTTTCCCTCTCACAGTTATTTACATCTTAGCACAACAGCCTCCTTGTGAAGGATCAGGTATGGTTTTCTGGTGTTTTTATACATGCCCTTCTTTATTGTTTCTTCATGATTTACTTACAAGCATTGGCAAGACTTTCTTTTTTTGAGTGAGAGGTCATAATTGTTTGATGACCTAAACGCTTCTTCCTGTTCCTTCTTTGTTTGATTTTTTATACCTTACTTGTCTAGGTGATTTAAATCATTTGACTCCACTGCAGTTGGAAGCCCTACTCACTGAAGGAAACACGTCAAGATTCTGGCTGGTTGGTTGACTTATTCTCCATATTTCTACTAAATTGTGGATATTTTGAATGACAAATTGATTTTATGCTATGATTTGACCATATGGACCTTCTTACGGTACTTACTGAACCATTTAGAAAATTTGCATAGAAACATTAGTCCAATAGAGGTGTGTCCACAACAGTCTGTCACCAGTATATGGTCTCTACCTGATATAAGAACTTTTGCGTTCTTTGCTCCGTGCAAAATGCTTATATGTGGACAGCATGCTATTTTTAAAATGTGGATTCTGTTTCCACCTTTATAACATGATGTTTGACTTAATTTATATTAAAAGAACATCCTTTGGGAACTTATTTTGACAAACCTTTCCTTTTTGGTGTCTATTGATATTTGTGACATGCTTTTATGAACTTCTCCTGTTAACCACATAACATATCTTTTAGAGTTACTTAGGATTGTTTTGCATTTGAATGTAACATAATACAGTTGATATCTGTGGCATGAAATGTTTTTGGGAGACATAAAATATAGAATCTTGTTGAGTTGATGTAGTTCAAGGGTACCTGTTCTTCTCCTTCTTAAAAGGCAAAAAAAAAAAATCTCTTCTTGCATCAATTTATGTTTGTCCAGGTTAACTCATAATGTTCAGCTTTTGCATGCATATATTTTCTTACCAGATTGTTTGCTCATCCATGTCTTTTGAGAGCTTGGGACCTCGCATGCAGTTCCTTGCTCTACTTTCCATTCTAGCAATTCTGCTGATTGCTACTTTTCTTTGATTTTTTCTGTGGAAAGGAGCTGGTAGGAGGGTTGCTCCTCCTGAAGGTCTTATTGCTGTATACTCCCAATTCTCTGATGTATTTAGGTGACTGCTGCTTACTGATGGATGGCCTATGCTGTCAAATCAGCCTGTTAAATGTTTACCTAACATCTCGCCAGACTGTTTGCATTAGTTTGTTCTTTACTTAATTAATTCCAAATTTGTTTAATTATTTTGTACACACAGATGTAATGAATCGCGTGTCTTTAACTGTCAGTTGTCTGGTTGTGCTTTATGATCTGGCCTGAGCACAAGCAAGTTTTAGTAGTTCGAGCATGGGACAGATTTGTTCTATTAGATTTTAGTTTGTACCTGGGTATGAGTATCAGATATTATGCAAATTAATTGGTTCAGCTTATGTATTTAATTCTGATCTAACCCAATTCTCATTTATTCCTCTTGTTTACTGATGGCCATTTTGGCAGATTGAATTCCGTGCTTCATCTGTATCTTCATGCATAAGAACCAGCTCATTCTTCCCAGAACTCTCAATTACGTGAGTACTATTGCTTTTGATAAATAAGAGAGAAAATAAAACTTTTTTAGGCAGACAAGGGGGTCATAATCTGACTTTTGTGCTGTCTTATGTGGGGTGTTAGACATGAATACTTGCTTTCCCAATTATGTCCACTATTTCAACCTGCCTTGTGGATCTTTTAAGAAAAAATGCAGAACTTCAAAGAATTGGATCATGGAATAACAATATTAAGGGTTGCACCACCTATAATGATTGCAAATTTTCACGTTTGTATCTGATTTCCATTTTTATGAAACATAGAATTCTGAATTCTCTTACTGGATAGAAAAACTCATCTGTTTCAAATTCATCGCGTTTTGCATCCAATATCACTGAGCAGATACTCTAATAAAAGGGTGTCATTTGGGACAGTTGATCTGGGGCTCTTTCCAAATGCTGCTGAAAAGTTTGGAATTTCTCTTGGTAGGAAATTTTTATTTATTTTTCTAAAGTTTTCTGGCATATATGGTTCCCTTCAATTTGATAGTTTCCTGTTAACTAAAAGATTCATTTGGATAAGTGACACAGAGAGTCTAAACCAACTTCCAACGTACATATTATTTGACAATGGGACAGAGGTCTCTTGCCTTTCAGAGGTGGATTTAGGGGCAAAACTTTTCAGTCCTTCTCTGACAAAGGTAATCTATCTTGGTTGCTTATAATTTGTTGTTGAGGGTATAAACTTAATGGTATTTTATATTAACTTTTTATTTGCAGTCTGCATCTAGATGTTGATTTAGGTAATAATCAATCATTCATTTCTACCTTTCTCAATGTTGCTTGCTTTCAGAGTCTTGCATTGCTCACATGAACAAAATGAAAACAAATGGAAATTCAATGTTGTAGCGGCAATTGTATTATTGGCACTCTGCTTCGCCATTTTAATATCAGATAGCAGCACCAGAATATAGTAATTTTCTCCTGCCTCAGCCATCCCTTTCAACATTTCCCTGTTTTCTCTAAATCAAACGGCACAAAGTGGGAGAAAACAAGAAACTACGATTACAAAGAGCAATGATGTAGAGACAAGAAAAAGCATATGTTGTGTTTTGGGTTTTAATTCTAGTTCTTTATATGAGTGATATAAGATTAACCTGTTTGCTTGTCTTTGTTTACCATGATAAGGGTATGGAATATCAGGTCTCTTGGGTTAGCATCTACTTTTTTTACTTAGCATAGATGTGTCTCCAAAACTTTCCTTATAACATCAAGTTTTGTCAGCTGGAAAACCTCATAGAAGTACTGGACTGAGTGATCTGTTTTGAAGTTCCAATTTCTGTAGGTTTTATGAGTTCCATAATAGATTTTGGACTAGGATATCATTTCACCGTTAGTCTGGATTTCCTTCCTGATAAATCACACAAATGGACACTTGAATTAATAGTGGCTGGTAACTTGTATAATTGCAAATGACTGACTGGGAGACTAAGCTGTTCATAGGAATTATCTTGGACATTTTCCCAATGTTAGGTTGATACTTGCTGGGAAGGCGACTTGGATGTCTGAAATGAAGCTTCTCTTCCTAATGTCATATTTGCTTTTCATCAACATTTTAATAATCCTATCCCTTTCATTCAGAAGAAACTTTGCACTGTAGAATTATTTCCATCACTATAAACAAAGTTTATTTTCCTGACATTACCAGTACTAACTGTCAACTCCAGTTAACAGTTGTCAATTGTGAAGTTCCTAAGTGTCCTAAGGTTGCATCGTTTAGTGGAACTTGTGAATTGCTAAACACCTGGATAAGCACTCATTTTAAATTTGATTATGTCACCTATATATATATACACACACATACACACATACATACATACATACATACATACATATATATATGTATATATGCATATATATACACCTGGATAAGCACTCATTTTAAATTTGATTATGTCACCTATACATAGATGTATACATATATATACATATATACATGTATATGTATACATCTATACATATACATGTGTGTGTGTGTATGTAAACAGAATCAGTAGTTGAATTGGCTATCTGACCTTTATGCTATTTAAACCCGGTCCCTACCTCTTTTCTGCTGTGACAAGATTTTATGCCATGAAAAATGCTTCTCGCTATCATCTGTTTCATTAAATGAGCAAGAGGCACGTTTTGGAAAGTTTCTTCTTTAAATTTGTGATTATGATCATCTTTTTCTGTAAAATGCAGAAACATCTTTGCCGGCATTTTGAGCTTGATAAGCTTCTCCTCGATTATGTGAACGGCAGATAGGTAACACTTGGAATGTCACTTAAAGTGCACAATAATACTTGCTTATATCTGTGAATTAGTCTAAATTAGTCTAAAGAGACTATTTAATCCTGAACTACTTTAAATGTACCTCATTATGCTTGGGGTATGAAACTCGTTGATTGATTAATACAAGTAACTTCATTTACATGAGCTATCATGTGCTGTCAAAAAATGAAACTTCTGTGTTGTATAACGACTGAAAAATTATATTTTGTATGTCTGTGACTAATTGGTTGCTTGCAGATATCTGAGATGAACTAACATTTATACCATGCTCTGTTGTAGTAATTTTACCTAAGTAGTTCCATGGCTTGTGAACTATAAACTAACATGCTTTGTTGACTCATATTGTTCAAGCGGGAACTTAAATTTAAACTATTGCTTGTGGGCTGGGAGAGAAAGACTTGAACCAGGTATTAGGATTTAAATTGGCGAATGGAGAGTCAGAGATATAAGAAAAATTGCAGTAAGGCTAACATTGGCCAATAATTCTAAGAAACTAATTTCTGTTGGTCATGCACAAAGAATTAAATTTTACTTTCCCACTTATTCTTTTTACAGTACAAATTGCAATGTTGAACTGTTTTGTCCTTTTTTATTGCCTCCGTAGTCTCTCGTTAATTGGAAGGGTTCTCATCTGAAATACAGTCTTGTTACCCTCTCTCATATGGAGGCTGATGCCATTCTGGTGTGTAACCTTTGTGCAATTCTAGATTGCAGGTTATGAGCGGGGGAGTTGACAGGCATTTGGAAGTCTTGTGATCTGCAAACCACTCTATATGGTGCCGTGATCACATTAGGCACTCTGATATTTTTTCTGCTTTCTTTAACCGATGATGAAAAGACCCATATTTTTGCTTGCAAGCCATTGAAAGATTCTTGGTGAATCAAATTTTTGCTTGAACTCACTCAGCGAATAGAGGACAAATAGAAATTGAATTTTTGCTTGAACTGATCCCTGTTGTAATTGTCTCACATTTTGAATGAGCCATGCTCTTGTAGGACAGACCTTATGAGCCATATGATTATTTCACATTTAAGCCTTATGATTTTGTAAATTGCACTTGCACATGTAGGGAGTTAGCGGGGGTTATGGGGGGATGCCTGAATAAATTAAGTACAAGACTAGAGGCGGCTAAATAGATTTTATTTTGCTTGCTTTCTCACAGTTGATTTGCCAGGCTAAAAGTCATTTTGATAGGCGATCTCATTTCTCGTAATTAGCAAGTCTGGATCATCCTTATTCATCTTTGCAGTAAAAGATCTCCTAGAATGTGCAAAACAGATTCTTTATGTTCACCTCGATGTGACCTCCTCCAACCCCATGACCCAATCCAACCCAACCCATGATCCAGGATCGGATAACGTGGTATCGATTTGGTTTTAATCCTTTTTGCCCTAAATTAAATTTATTCTATTGAAGATAGGACTAAAATAAAGTTTTTGAGAAGTTTAAGAACTCAAAATGATTTCCACTACCGTTTATTAACGTTGAAAGTACATAAAAAAATTTCATGAGCAGTGGCCCGGATGGGGGGTAAAATCCCTCTCCCTCCATTTTCCCTGCTTTCAGTTCTATTGTCCTTCATTATAGACGTTTGGAAGTCTTAGAATAGATGTGATTGTCAAAGTTTCTATCTTATCTTAAAAATAAAAAGTATAATTAAAATAAAAGTTTTTTGTGTTTTTAATTTTTTTTTTTTTAAAAAGCAGCAGCTTCCCAATGAAATGAACTGTCGGATCCAGACAGCAGACTATGGGGACAACAAAGATCAACATCGTAAACATTCTGATTAAGAATCCGAGATTTGCGGTTCCAACAAAAAAAATTAATTGTTACTCCCATTCGGGTAAATACTAAATACAGCCCGCCGAATATTCCCCTTACTATATTACCAAATGATTTGCCACCTGGGACTAGTGGGTCCCAACGCCCTCAAGGTCCGCCTCATTCTCTATTTTCGCGCCGCTCTCCTGGGCCCACGCCAATCCTGTCGGCTCACGCCAAGCCAGCCCACTGACACCCAATTTCCGCTCCTATCTCCACGCGCGAAACTATCCCACCTGATATGTTCATGAAAATTAGGCACATCGTTTTGATTTTTTTTTTAAGTATTTTTCCAAAATATACTAATAGTTTTTGAAGATTCTTTTGTCATTTGGAAACGCATTTGAAATTTTTTTAAAAATATATTTTGTAAAAATGATGTCAAATAGACGTAGCAGCATCAAGATAATGATTTTACAACTAGTGATCAAGTATGAAATGCAAACTTTGCTTGTCACAATTAGCAAAGCACTAGGGCATGGGGCATCGCGTAAGTTGGAGTTGCTGTGTGAATCTTTTAAGTTTTAAGTTTTAAGGTAATTTGCTCCTTATGTATGATATTACCTTTAATTTGTTGAATGGATGGTCTATGTTGTCCTCGAATGATCCAGATTTTTTTTTTTTTTTGTCATTTCCTTCATGAAACTAACAGCAAGGATACATTGTCATTTACATAATAAGTTGGACACTGCCAACAAATCATCATGTGCATATCTAATCACTCACATGAGAGAACGAATAAAGAGTCGAGCGGTTAGAGATCTATGACTTCACTCTAGTCCACTCCAGAGATCGATAGTTCAAATCTCACCATATAATAGTGTAGGTTTATCAAAAAAAAAAAAAAAATCACCCACATAGGGAAGTTAATCTCCCACCTAGTTTCATTAACAAGATTTGTAAAAAATTTTAATAATTCATGATTACATTTATTGCCTTCATTTCTAGTAAATGAGAAAGAGCAACGCTAAAAAGATTTACTCAAGTTTCTAATATCATTAACCGTCAAGCCAGTTTCAGACGAGCCATTACAGTTACTGTTAATCGGTTAATCAGACTGTGTTAGAATATCAGTCCAGTTCTCTTGTACAGCTTTCATAAGGACTTCTCTGATTTTGCATAGGCTTCCAGCATTATTGCTTCTCCCTTAACGAAGCTAGGACTGGCCCAGGTGGAGATAGGAACTTGGGCAGCAAATTCCTATGCCTATCTTGGTTGTGCATTTGTAAAAATTTTTCTTCTTTTTTTATTTTATTACTTTATGAATTACAATTCTTTGCCGTACCCTAATATGAGCATGCGTGTCATAGTCCGTTCTGTTGATCAAGATAGAGATGGTATTGAAAAGCCAAAATTTGTTTCTTGGTCATAGACTATTGAAGTTTTGATCTTTTCTTTATTAAGCTAAGCTTCAAATCAAATCTTGAAAAGATATATTCCCTTGGTCCAAACATTCGTCTTTCCAATCTTATCCCGGATAAGGTAAAGCTTGAAGTCAATAGACTACATAGTTTTCTCATTCATATGTTTGGAGGCTGCGATTTGATGAATGTTTTGTAGGATATTTTTTAAAAAATATCATTGTAATTGTTTTAAATATTTTATTTTGTAAATGTGCATGTGAGATAAAAAAGTGATTGAAAAACGTGTATAAAATTTCTAAAGACATGTTTCTAAAAAATAATAACAAACGAACAAAGACTTTCCCAAGAAACTATTTTAAATATTTTTTAACATGTTTTTCAATTATCTTATTTTTCTGTCAAGAAAAACTTAAATTTATACAAGAGAAAAGTAAAAAAAAAAAAAAGAAAGAAAGAAGATATAGGAGTTGAATGAAGAGTTTTACTATTACCTGAGTAATTTTCCGCCGAGTTAGGTTTTCTTTTTTAACTTATTTAAAAAGAAAATAGAAGAAAACACAAATTATTTAATAGAAAATGGAAGAGCAAATAATCAAGATTTTTGTGTGCTCGGATTGAGTCAAGAGAAAAGTTGGCAAAGAAACCATTTTGTATTAAAAATTGCATAACCCAAAAGTTTTATGGATTAAAAGATTTCTTTAATTTCGCTATTTATTAAAATATAACTAAAAAGCTGGGGGAGCAAGAAGCTACAGTCAATAGCAGCTCAAAAGGTATAATCAAATGGGGTTGACCAATGGCTTCAATCAGACCTACTAGAACTGAGACGCGTGGCAAAGGCCCCATATCCTCTGCCCAAAAAGCAGGGGTAACATAAAAAATTGGTGCACCTGGGTGGCTCTTTGGACCACTAAAGCAAAGCACGTTAAAAAGTTGCGCCAGGCTTCACGCGTGCGGCCCACAGCCAACAAATTGGGCCCAGTTTTCAGAAGGACCACCGCCACAGAGGTACGGCCCGCTGGCGTCAGTCACACGCCAGACAAACTCATGGGACACGTGCTAGCTGTTAAAGGTTTTGAAGTATTTTTTAATTTGACCCTGATTTTTAAATCAATTTCGGTAGACCTTAAAATTTGAGTTAATTGCTTTGGACCCCGTCAAAAGTTTGAGAAGCTTCCTTTTTTGAAATCTTTTAGGAGCAACTTCGCTTGCTTTTTCTATACGCTAAAATAGTGTTATTAAACTTGAAGTGAGTTTAGGGTAATGGGGTGGTCTTTTCTTATTGGGGACTTGTTAGTGGAGGCTGGCCTAACTTTGTAAAGCAAATAGTGATAAGTATTTTCTAGTTACCACCTTAAGGCTAGTTTTGGAAATTTCTTTTTGGGTTAATTTTTGTCATAGGGATGGACAGGTCATCCACTCAAATTAATAATCAAAGTCCTCTCTCTTGATAGGTATTTTCTAATCATCACTTTAAGCCAAGTCTTGGCCTTTTTTAAGATTAATTTTTGTCATAAGCGTACACAGGTGATCCATTTAAAGTAATAATCAAAGCGTTCTCTGTTAGTTAGAGAAGAAGCACAATAAAATCTTTCTAATAATAAGTGATTGAGAAAACTTAACGTATTTTATTACTTTTGAAACATATTTTGAGCTTAGTCTTGGACCTTTTTTTTTTGGGTTAATTTTTGTCATAAGCGCATGTAAGTGATCCGTTTAAAGTAATAATCAAAAGGTTCTCTCTTGGTTACAGAAGAAGCACAATAAAATCTTGCTAATAATAAAACTCAATGTATTTTATTACTTTTGAAACATATTTATCTAATTATGAAGAATTATATTACATTTGCTAGTTAGTGAATAGATAATTTATGCTCAATATGAAAGAACTATATTTAACTAACAAGATAAAAAATTGAAGTACTTAATAATAAAGGTATTAAAACCAGCTTCTGATGGAACATCTAAATTTTATCTGACAACTTCAAAATGCCATTGAGGTCGGCATAGAATCCCAACCCGACATATGTTAGACTTGCATTCAGCCACTAAATGTAATACTTCGTGCTAATAAAAAATGGAAGCAATTGTACCCTTATCATTACATAATTGAATATATTACATTAATAATTGACATATCCAAGAGATTCTAAATTATGCAAAGAAAGATTGTCCATTTCTAGGGAGCTTCTTATCAAATGCTTTCATTGTGGATAATACTAAAATAAATGTTTCTTTGAAACTAGATAAGAAAATTCCACACTTTAGCTTCAATTCCTCAAAGTTTTGCCGAGAACTTCGGTTCAAAATCTCTATCCAATTGTTTAGGTATTTAATTATGTCTAATGTAAAATTATGTTGTATCAATTAGTGATATAGTATAATTTTATATAATTTTACATTATTATGATGTATCATTTGGTGATCACAACAGTATGATGTAATTTTATACGTAACACTACTTAAAATTGAAAAAAGAATTATTTTTATGTCGGCTAATTATGTCCGGACAATCAAATTCCACGGAGTCCTAAATATGGTACTTGACATGTTTTGGATTTGATTGATAGCGTCGTTAGATGATAAGGAGTTCCGCGGTGGCTAACTCTACAGCTTAGCAGACTCAACCTCACCTGAGATTGACTACTACCATGAGAAAAGAAAACTACTTTCACAAATGTTAGCGAGGCACAAGATGATAAATATCTTAACCAACCCAACTTACTTGGGTTAACCATTACCAAGTCTTTAAAGGTTAAAGGTTAAGTGACGTGTTCGAATTTTGTCTCTCGTAAAAAATTTAAAATAAGTGCGTTATGTAGCTGTTTACTTTAATAGTGGTTTAAGTTTCATCGATTCCTTCCATGCCTAATTGGGTATCCCGTGACTAGTTGGGCCTCCTCATAGAATAAGTTAGGTGTAAAATAAGATATTGTTAACGATTAACCAAAAAAAAAAGACAAATATCTCTATATTTTGCCTTAGGAAATTGATATTTATACATTTGTTTTAGCTTCTTTTACACCCATTTAAACGATTTATTAATGCAAAATGTTTACTTAAAGTGCGTGTAAAAAACTAAAAAAATGTGTGAATATCATTTTCCATAAGTTATCTAACAATTCAAAGAAATTTGTATAGTGGAATTGAAAAAATGAGGGTTCAAGACTTTCTTTAAGGTATGCGTATTCCAAGTCTATAATTGAGGCCTTGGACGTTGAAAGAAAGTGATCAAATATAGATCCACTTAAAATGGTCTGCCATTATGAGTTTTTTTTTCCAATCAAATTCCAAGTAGAGATCAATAATTTTCTAACGTCAAAACTTATGAAATAAGACCGAAACAAAGTTAGTGCATAACTTGGAATTATTGAGCAATCACTTGTACGACCAGGCATTGACTTGGTAATCGAGTGATATTACAGTCCAACAGAATAGTAGTAGTTGCATTCTACACCAACCAAACTACGAAAATAATTTAGTTCTTCAAAACTCGATAAAAAAAGAAACCTAAATTTTCACTAATTTATTTCCAATAAAAGGGTTTTCACCACCAAACAATTTTTCTTCTTCTTCTTCTTCTTTTTTTTCCTTTAATCAAATACGTTAGTTAAATTCTTTAAATGTACATGTTTCGTCTATCTATAAGTGTACACGTTTACCAAAACAAATCTATGAAATTGTTATAGTATAATTTTAAAAAGAATCCAAAAAACTAACCATTCAAACGAAATGAAACATTGCTCATTAGTATGAATTCTAAAGCTAATAAAATGATGAAATTTGACCTTTGAAAGCCCAATAGGTACATATTCGATCCCAAAAGTAATGTACTAAAAAGTTTATGATGGCTATCTAAAACTTTAATTACACACAACAGATCTATTTTAGTACCACGTTTGTGAAAGATTTCTAAAATCTATCATTGACTACATGAGATAATCCTATACGATTCTGCGGGGCATGTTCTTAATAGTGTTTTTTACCTGATTTTAGTTTATGATCTTTGAACAATCTATTTTGTGATGTTCTCAAGTGTTTTTTTTTTAATATGTTTTTGAATTTTTTTAAACTAAAATTCAGAACAATTGATTTTTAACTTTTTTAAATTCAATTTTTATAAAAATCAGAAGTTCTTGAAAACAAGCCTTAGTCAAGGTAAAGTTAACTTTCATTTTCAAACTAATCTGCTTAGAAAATTTATGGTAAGATCTTCATTCTATCTTGTTGTGCAGCTGTAAACTTTATCACCTCACTTCTTTTGCTTGATTTAATGGTAATACAAACCTTATCCCAACAAAAGCATGTTTACAAAAATAAATTCTAGGACCTACTACCCACTACCCTTGAATCCTTAATTCCCACTCTTCCACGAAATGACAAAGCATACTTTTGGAGTTTTGCTTTTTAAATTTATGGCACAAAATTTTGTCCCATGGAAAAATGTAATATTTCTTTAAATGAACTTTTTATAGAACTAAAAATTTATATCTTTTTAATTCAACCAGTCAAGCCGAGTCAAAAACAAAAATTACAATGAAAATAGAAATTAGAAAAATGAATATTAAGTGCAATAAAATCGGTTTATTTGGAATTACCTAGTATTGACTGATTCTTGATCCACCTGGGAATGACATATGAATTAGACTAGACAATGATATAGTGTCTCAACAGTCAGTCAAATTATATTTTGAAAACCCTTCCATAATAGGAACATCTAAAATCTCAGCTTAAGAAAGGGCGGCGATTCTCTGACCCTAAAGATTACGACTAACTACAGGAAAATTATTCGTCTCTTTTCTCCTCAGATGGTAAATCAATAATGAATTTACGCTTCTTAGAGAAAAGTTTGTATGGATTGGTGTTACTAGTTTCTGTTTCATTGGCGGATCAACTACCATGAAATCAATTTTGATGGTTCATTTAAGTAGTTGTTTTCCGAGAGTGTTTTGAGAAAAATGTATTTGTAAGATAAAAAATATAATTAAAAAATATATTTAAATTTTTTTGAAAAGATATTTTTGAAAGACGGCTCCATTGAAAGTTTTGACTTTCGGATCGAAATAATGCCCTAGTCAAAAAAGGAGGGAAAAAATGGATTGACGTTCTTGCAAGAGGTCTATCATGTGATCAAAATGCTACACAAAATGTTGTAATAGTAACCCTCATGTATCTTATGACAATACAAAGTGATCAAATTTTAGTTCAAATTTCATTTCTTGGACATTTGTTTAGCATTTTAAGTATTTTCTTAATAAGTATCTACTTGTGTGACACAACCATTGCTATTTACATTTTGCAATCCATTGATAGGGTGGAAAGAGCTTAGCTCCTTAACTTAAACGATAATGAAAAGACTCCTTTACCAACTTGACCACTAGGGTAACTTTTCATCTCATGGTATAGTAAATTAGTACTTAATGCAAGTCATGAGATCAAGAATCGAAAGTATGAAATTTGCTGTCAAAGTAATCCACGCCATTTTCCTTTAATGGGGCAGCCAAGGGCCTCAAAATATTGAAGTTTGAAGGAGAAAAAGTAAAGTTTGAATCCAACTTGATCTTTAATTAGAATTTTAATTCATGCATCTCATTGCTTTGAAACCTTAAGGTTGAATTGAATTCTTGGAGCCACTTTTCAATCTCATAAGCTCAACCCTACTTAGCAGCAAATGATCACCACTGCGAGCTCTCATTCGAGGTGGGGAGGATCTCTAAGAGAAGCTAGTCTAATATAAACATGTCACTACTTATATACAGTCATGGAATGCATGGCATTCAAAATCAGATAGTCCATTAATATTGATCATTATAATGAGAGAGCCAAGATAATATGGTAAAGAGAATACATCATGATAACAAAAAATATTAGGTTATGGAAGAAACAATTGTCACGTACAATTATTCAAGATGACAATGGTTTATAAATTACTTATAAAATTTTATAAAAATAATATACTGTTCCTTCCTGCCTCTTGTCTGCGACATCGAGGGGGGAACGCATGCAAAGCATCTTCATTATTCCTGTCCTCTTTCTTTCTATTTCACCACAAGCAATCTCTTGCCTTTTTCAACCCTGGGTCTGGGGTTGTTTCGAATTTTTCCGAAGTTCAACATGCGCATGTCATTTGTCTCCTGTGTCCTGCCCCATTGTCCCCCCAACCCGCACATTTCAATTTTTTTCTGCTTGGCCCCTTTATCTTATATCAATGTCATCTCTAGGTCCATGATAAAATGAAACTATGATTGTCACACACCAGAAGAGTCACTTGCAAGATGTACAAATATGTGTTTCACTTTCAAAATTGTCTCTATTAGCCTGGAATATATGGGAGTGGAATGGAACTTTCTTTCATCATGACAAAATGCTAAAGGAAAAAAGGAGGTGAAAACATGGATGTGATATTTGCTTGTCCTAAAAAACTAAAGACATGAGCAATAAATCTTGCAAGATGCCCCTACAAACTTCCAAAACAAGTTTGTTTGTTTGTTTGTTTTTCATGATGTGTCCCTTTTTATTCCAATATAAGGTTTTGAATGATCTTTAGGAGAGACCCTTGTACTTCAAAATATTATTGTTTAGTCGCTACAATAATTGAAACTAACACGTAGACAGAGGATAATTATTATCCAATTACTTGAACAACTGAATGTATAAATTTACTTACATGATCATTGTTATTTATTCAAGTAAACGTAACACGAATATTGTATTTCTTAAATAATTAAGGCAAAACGCATTATTAAGATATCATATTTGATTTTGTGAACAACAATGTCACGAGAAATGAAATATTTACTGAATTTATACATGGTAAATTTTTAATTATCTTATTTAAGTAAGCATTAATATAGTTCTTAAATACCCAAGGCAAAAAGCATTACCAACAAATCATATTTGATTTTGTGAAAAACAATTATCGAATTAATAAATGAAATTTTCATAGTTATCTTATTCAATTAAATTATTAACTTAGTATTCAAATAAATCATTAACATAATGCTTAATAATTTGAAAATACTTGATTGAAAGGATCAAATTAATGCCAAATTTTCAAGACTTTATGGTGGTTAAATAACAATTTAGCAAACGTCAAGGACAGTACAAAAAAGTAGCCGTAAGTTTCTGTGACAAACAGACAAAATTTGAAGACGGTAGCATCAGTAGTACATTGCTTATTACAACAAAGGCAATACTGGGCAGCTGCAGCTATGTCACTTCTATCGGTTGCAGTTTTCATAACTCTTAAAAGTGGCAAAAGTGTTTCTCTGTAACACGGTATATAACTTAGTTTTATATTAGGGTTAATTAAATATTAAAAAATTAAATAACTTAGTTTTATATTAGATAACACTCTTTTTCATAACTCTAATTATGTTATATAACTTAGTTTTATATTAGTATTACAAAAAATTTAGTTTTATATTAGATACAATGAAATATTAAAAAAATTAAATAACTTAGTATATTAAGTATAATTAAATATTAAAAAATTAGAGAATATTTGATTTAGGAGAATCAGAGAGAGAAATGAGTGTCCGTATAAATGATAAACCATTGTTAATATTTAAAAAACAACTATCACTATCTTTAAAAGCAATTAACTGAATTTATATAATTTCTTCTAAAATATTATTCTATCAAACTCATTAATCTTTTGAGCGAAATGATACTCATCCTATTAATAAATCAAATATGTTGGGAGGAATCGTTAAAACTGATACTCATGATTTTATGATATTCATATTAACAGTAATTAAGAATTTTTCACCAAACGAATTCCTTAAACTTATAATTTATAAACTGTACAAAGCACCAATGGCTCAATCACACAATCAACACAGCTTTGTTTGTATTGTCATTTTGTTAATAAATATTATAAAATATTTAAACACATTTTCAACTGTATTTATTTATTTTCAACTCTATCAATAAGTGCTATAATGTAATTCAAACAATATTCTAAGAAAATACAGCCAAAAGCCAACAAGAAACTAAAAAAAAAAACAAAAAAAAAAGAAAAGGAAAAGAATAGAAGAACAGCAGCAGCAGCACCATGATAGAAAGCAACAACTCAAATGCTACTAATAAACTTTAAAAATGGTCTCCACTCTTCTCCTTTCCTATTTCTCTATTCCTCTCCAAGAAATTAATAAAATACTAAGCCTACCTCATTAGTCTAACTCATATCCCTTCTTCACACACACACACAGAGCCCCCAAAACACACACTTGTGTTGTATTGAGTGCATGTTACTATTGAGAGGGTGGTGGTGGGCTGAGCTTAAAGTTTGTTAAACTACAGGGTTTTAGGATTTTTGGAAGAAGGTACCAGAAAAAGTGAGGGATCCAGCGAAGGAAGATCTGAGTTTTGTGCTTGATGAATGCTGCGTGGTTGTTAAGGATTAGGATCATAGAGGAAGAGGAGGAAGTAGGAAGGAAAAACAAGAAATTTTAAACTAGTAGGTAAAATCATGTCACCTGCTTTTCACACACACACAAACGCTCTTGTGTGTTTTTTCTGACTGCATGTGTGTGTGAGTTTTCTTGTTTAATATGGTATTGTTATTTATTTATTTATTTTTTGCATTATCCATGTGGGTTCTGTTTAGATTTCTTGATTTTTGAAGAATTCTTGAAGATCCAAAGCTTCAGACACAAACTTTCATTACATATTTAAACTCTTTTCTAAGATTTCATGCATTAATAAAGAAAGCAGCTTCTGTGATAGCTTAATTAAAATACAGGTGATTGTTTGTGTGTGAAATATTACAAATAATCACATATATAAGTTTTTTTTTTTTTTTTGGGACCTGGGGGAGGTGCGTGTTGTATGAGTTGAAGTTGCTAACTTTAGTGTATTAAAAGTGGGCAAAGAGGATTGCTTTTGTTTGTTTGGTTGCAGAAATTTCAGATTGATAACTTGTCTTGAATTCGTGAAAGGAAAGATTATCTCTTTGGCTTATTCGTTCTTGGGGCAAGTGAGAAGGGAAAAAATTTCTTGCGTTAGTATTTCAAATTTGAGAACCATTTTTTTGTTTTTTTGATAGATTTTGGAAACGATTTTTTTCCCATTTTTTATTGGTTGAATAGGAGAAAAGTAATAATGATTGATTTTTATGAAGTAAAGGATTTGTTGATCCTGTTGCAAGTGAGGTTTCTTCTTTATTTCCTGGCTTAGATTTTGGTAGTGATGATGGCGGTGACTTCGGCCTGCAAAGACGGTGGAACCAGGTTGCAATTGGACAATGGGAAGTATGTCCGGTATACGCCTGAGCAGGTCGAGGCTTTGGAGAGGCTGTATCATGAATGTCCGAAGCCTAGCTCCCTTCGGCGACAACAGCTGATTCGGGAATGCCCGATTCTTTCGAACATTGAGCCGAAGCAGATCAAAGTTTGGTTTCAGAACAGAAGGTATTTTCTTGGGCATTTAAACTCGTTTTGTGTTGAGTTAATGTAAATATATGTATTTTTATCTGAATTAATGAATTTATGGTCACTAATGTTTGAATTTTCAATTGACCTTGCAGATGTAGAGAGAAGCAGCGTAAAGAGGCATCACGCCTTCAAGCTGTTAACAGGAAATTGACAGCAATGAACAAGCTGTTAATGGAGGAGAATGATAGGTTGCAGAAGCAGGTTTCCCAGTTGGTGTATGAGAACAGTTTTTTCCGCCAACAGACTCAAAATGTAAATCTATTTTTGGCTTGTCTTATCTTCTTTTGTTTCTCATCTATGGATAGATCCTTTGCTCTCTTCTTGGTTGGTTTGTACGAATGGTGAATTGCTTATTGTCCTCTATGTTTTTCTCCCAAAGTGATTTCTTACAAAGTGAAAGGGGAAAGGGAAATACTATGAATTTCAAATTTTTGGTGGTACTTTTTGAGTATGGAAGTAATTGAGCTATAGGTTTTTCTATGAATAACTTCATAAACACTATCTTTTATAGAATATTTGTTTGTTTTCCTTATTGGAAATTCATTTATTTATTCAGATTTTTTATATTTGCAGGCAACCCTTACCACCACTGATAATAGTTGTGAATCAGTGGTCACAAGTGGTCAGCCCCACTTGACTCCTCAGCGTCCACCAAGGGATGCTAGTCCTGCAGGGTTAGTGGAGAATGTTTCTTGTTCTTTGTGCCCCTTAATTTTGATATATTTATTCTTTGTGTTGCTTTGTGCTGTAGCTAATGTTGAGGTGTGCTTGTATTTTTTCTAGACTTTTGTCCATTGCAGAGGAGACTTTAACAGAGTTTCTATCAAAGGCCACTGGAACTGCTGTTGAGTGGGTCCAAATGCCTGGGATGAAGGTCACTGAATTCTTTATTATAATATTTAATTGTGTTAACTTGCATCATGAAGGTCACTGACTTTCTTTATTATAATATTTAATTGTGTAACTTTGCATTTTATTGATATTTTAAGTAGCTATTAAAAGTTGAAAGTACGATAAGCTGAATAAAGGCTGCTTGTCTCATTGATGATGCATTTGTCTCCATCAAATTTTGGACTTCTGAATATATGATGGCGTTGCTTCTCCATTTCCTTCTCAAGTTTTCCTCCTATTTGTTCCACGATTTCCATTCTATGCTAGGCTCCAAGTTGTTAAAAAATAATGGCTGTATAATTGCATGTTATAGGGGTCTATTTTTTCAATTCCTGTTTTCTTTTTGTCCCTTGTTTGTCAAGGTTATGGTTCCTCTCACCAGAGTGTTTGTATTATTGCTATGTCCACCTAAAACTTCAGCTGCTCAATTTCAATTTGACATGGGAAAAGGAAAAACCATTCTGATTTTCTTATACTTGCTTTGGCTTAATTTGAGCTTTTTAACTAGCATCTTCACAAGATTCAAATCCAGGTTATTGCTGTCGCTTTAATTGCTCCTTTTTTTATTTTTTATATTTTTCGGGCGTATTTTGCATTCATATGTTCGATCACTTCCATTTGGCATGCTAAAGAGTATATTTCTGAATTGGCAGCCTGGTCCGGATTCCATTGGAATCATTGCCATTTCTCATGGTTGCACTGGTGTAGCATCACGTGCATGTGGTCTTGTGGGTCTGGAACCTACAAGGGTAAGTTTTTAAGGATGATTTATGGTAGATATGGACCATTTCTGGTGAAAAACAGGTGGTAATAATTATTACTGTTTATGTAGGTTGCTGAAATCTTAAAAGATCGGCCTTCATGGTTTCGTGACTGCCGAGCTGTGGATATCATCAATGCAATGTCTACTGGAAATGGTGGAACCATAGAACTTCTTTATATGCAGGTTAACATTTGATTTATATTGATTTCAATAGTCGTCAACTGTTAAGCTTGCTTGACAATACTTCCCTTTTCTTTGTTCAGCTCTATGCCCCTACGACATTGGCACCAGCACGTGACTTCTGGTTGTTACGCTATACATCTCTGATGGAGGATGGTAGTCTTGTGGTATGTACCTGATAATATGATATGGGCAGTGTAACAAAAGAAAAAAATATTTTGGCTATTTATTCTTGATGCCAAATAGAAAACTAAAATCTTGAAAAATTTTAGGTCTGTGAAAGATCACTAAACAATACTCAGAATGGTCCCAGTATGCCACCTGTTCAGCATTTTGTAAGAGCTGAAATGCTGCCAAGCGGATACTTGATCAGACCTTGTGATGGAGGTGGCTCTATAATCCATATAGTTGACCACGTAGACTTAGAGGTATTCTACTGAATATTCAAGTTTCATTATACGGCAAGCTACCTATACTATAATAACTATATTGCTTGTCATGTCAACCAGCCATGGAGTGTACCTGAAGTGATCCGTCCACTGTACGAGTCATCGATTTTGCTTTCTCAGAAGACAACCATGGCGGTATGATATATATGCTCATATGCAATACAAGTATTTTCTCCTTGTTTGCACCAATCATGCTGTTGTACTACTCTCGTCCATTAATCTCATGTTTTCAGGAACACATCCAATGTACTAAAATATCAAAAAAGAGTTGATTGTACGTTATATTCTCAAACTTGACATTGAAAATTCCTTTGCAGGCTTTACGCCACTTGAGGCAAATTTCACAAGAAGTTTCTCAGCCTGCCGTCACGGGATGGGGAAGACGACCTGCAGCATTACGGGCACTTGGCCAAAGATTGAGCAGGTAGGTCTCTGAGTTATTGTGATTACTTTAAGATGGCTTCTAATCTTTTTTATGTGAAATGAAAATTTACATTTTCTTTCTCTAGGGGTTTCAACGAGGCTGTAAGTGGTTTCACAGATGAGGGATGGTCGATGCTTGATAGTGATGGCATTGATGATGTTACTGTTCTTGTGAACTCTTCTCCCAGCAAATTGATGGGTGCTAATTTTCATTATGCTAACGGATTTTCATCCGTCAGCAATGCAGTGCTATGTGCTAAGGCCTCCATGCTTTTACAGGTAAGGATATTATATAATGCATGGTAAGAAACATTGCGAAGCCTCCACTTGGATCTTTGGGCTTTTATCAGAAAAAAAATGAAAAGGTCAATTGATAAATGTGTAGGAAAATAAATTTTAATACATATTTCCTCATACCACAACTATATAATAAAGTCTGAAGTTAAGAAATCTTTTTCTATTGTTATGTTTTTTGAAATAAGATCAAGAGTTAAAAAAATAAGATAATGTAAAGATGTCTGATGGCTGGATTAAGTATTCATTCTCTCTGTCTTGATAATTAATTTCCATCTTATTATCCTTAAAAACCGAAAATGCGAAAACTAAATTTCCAAACATAATTTTCTTTCTTCACCAAATTCTCATAGTTTCAAACATGTGTGGTAGTTCTACTTCCCTGACACCATGATTTATTCAGTTGTATTGCACTCTTGTTCAAAGTGAGGTGCCTAAAGTTGGTTCGGTTGTGGTTTTCATCATACTTTTGTTTGGTGACATGGCTAGCAAAGCAGAAATTCTTCTTTTCCAAGTCTTTTTCCTTTTTGCAATGCTTAATCATTTACACTACAAGTGGTTGTGCATTTGAACATAATGATCAATCAATCAAAACACTGTCAACCATCTTTAAGCAATGTTGAGCAAGTTATTGTAAGCAGTTAACATGGTTGTATTGTCAAGTTAATAAACTTCATAGTCTTGATTACTGTTCTTGTCCTCCATTTTCCTTTCAACATTCATCGTTCTTCTTCATATGTCAATTTGCACCCATGTTTATCCATGTTTGTTGTTATTCATACAGAATGTCCCTCCTGCTATACTTCTGAGGTTCCTACGGGAACACCGATCAGAATGGGCTGACAGTGGTATTGACGCATACTCATCTGCAGCTATTAAAGCTAGCCCTTGTAGCATACCTGTGTCTCGAGCAGGAAACTTTGGTGGGCAGGTCATCCTTCCTCTTGCTCATACCGTCGAACATGAAGAGGTTGGTACTTGTACTTTCTAATACTAAAGTTAATAAAAATCTCCTTTCAGCTGTTAATATGTGCTATTATCTTATGCTTTAATTGCAATATAAATCGTTGTTTTGTATCTTCAAAACAGTTCATGGAAGTGATCAGGTTGGAAAATATTGGCCATTATCGGGAAGACATGATTATGCCTGCTGATATCTTCCTCTTACAAGTAGGTTTTCATACTGACTCATGTGGGGCTACTTGATACTAATAACTAATCCTTTTTTTTTTTCACTGAAGTTCTAAATCATTCTTGTTTTCTATTACTATGTCTTTCGCATTTCTCTATTGGCTACAAAAATAGCAATCACATGATATCTACACCTATATTCTAATTTTCTTATATTGCAGCTTTGTAGTGGAGTGGATGAGAATGCTATTGGCAATTGTGCAGAACTCATCTTTGCCCCCATAGATGCCTCTTTCTCAGATGATGCCCCTCTTCTTCCATCTGGTTTTCGCATCATTCCTCTTGATTCCAAAATGGTAGATATTTTTTCACTTGCTCAATTCTCAAAATTCTTTTTTTCTGCTTACCTCTTCCGCTGGGTTTGATTGATATAATTTGTGATTATGCAGGATTCCTCGAGTCCAAATCGAACACTTGACCTTGCATCTACACTTGAAGTTGGACCATCAGGAAACAGGTTATCTGGTGAATATTCCCAGCACTCTGGTAGTGCCAAGTCAGTTATGACGATAGCATTTCAATTTGCTTTTGAGATACATCTTCAAGAAAATGTAGCAGCTATGGCTCGACAATATGTGCGCAGCATAATATCATCTGTACAGAGGGTGGCATTGGCTCTTTCCCCTTCTCATCTTGGTTCTCATCCAGGTTTACGGCCACCACCAGGAACACCTGAAGCACAGACACTAGCTCGTTGGATCTGCCAAAGCTATAGGTCTGCTGCTTGTTTTTTCTGCTTGTTAATTTATCGTCTTGGAACTGGTAACATATTCAACAGTTGAAATTTGTTTACTGTTAAAGACAACTTTGCATGCAATTTTTGTGATAGCCATATCCAGCTTTCTCTCTGGAGAGTATATTGTTCATAGACCCATCCTCTGCCAAAGGCACCACTTTTAGTCTGACAATTATAACATGTCAAGCATTATACGTGATCTCCCTTGAAGGATGTTTGAGTTTAGGATCTCTAATGGTTTGAAGGTATTGTTGAAATACCATGCTAAAAGCAGATAGGTAGGATGGAAAAGGAAGTAGTACCTCATCGATTCCATAGAGAAATTTCTTTCAACTTCACAACAGGAGATTTTTTGTAGTCATCGAAATGCTGGATGTGTTTTGAATGAAATGTACTCTCAGATGTAACAACAATTATCTGTGTGACACAGGACATTATCTGGCTAACTTTCAAAAAATGCACAAGTAACTTAGGCATTCCTGTCTAGGTGGCAAATTGCATAGGATGGTGCTTCGGATCATCAGTTGTTCACCATCTGTTGTATGAAGGGTGGAACTAAATTTGTTAATACTTGTAGGAAGAATTGATACGGTTGCAACATTGAACATTCAACTGTACTGACATGTGTATGCATGAAAATTTAGTGGAAACATTCTGTATACTGTTTTCTCTTTTTGTCAAAAAAGGGGGGAAAATAGAAAGAACAAGAAGAAGAAGAAATCAATGTTTTGTGTTTCATTTGGGACTGAATTCTGTAATCAGAATCAAGTATTCTTTCATATACAAACCCAAAATTGGCTGTTTGATTTTGTATTAAAATTTTCCTGTTTATCTGCAGGTTCTTTTTGGGTGTGGAATTACTGAAACCTGTTAGTGAAGCAAGCGAATCCATCCTCAAAACACTTTGGCATCACTCAGATGCTCTAATGTGTTGCTCTTTGAAGGTGCTTTTTTATTTATCAATTAGTAATCTAAAAATTAACTTCTGCAGTAATTGCATCTGTTGTTCTTTCAGTTTGGTCTCTTCTTGGAAATTCACATTAGCATGATGCTTTCACGTATTGCATGGGTTGATTCATTTCTCCACTTGCTTTACCTGCTGGAGGAAATTGGGAAATAATGGGTTAACTGGTTATTAAACTAATTACATAGTTGTTATCATCTTCTTGGATATCTTACCTGCACCAGTGAAATAAAAGCCTAAAGAAGAAAAATGGCATGGAAGAAAAGGGATAATCAAGATGTAAACAATAAGAAATGAACATTGACATTTGAACCAAAAAATAAAATAAAATGAAAGAAAAGAAAAGAAAAGAAAAGAATAATATATGCCAGAAGAAAAGAAAAGAAAAGAATAATATCTGCCAGATGGCGAAGGAAGACATTATAATACCCGCATAGAATGAGTTGAGTATCTCCAAAAAGGAACTTAATGCACCATTTGAAGGAACAATCTGACAGCTTTTAATAAAAGTGGAAGTGAAGGAAGCTAAACAAGAATATGCCATGACATAACTCCAATGGCCGTGACTTTCTTCAACCTAGCGGAAATTTATGCCCAGGATAGAGAGGTGTTGAGAAAGGTAATTCATGTAGCTGGTGAAAATGGTATAGAATAAGGATTTAGTCATGTTTGAAATAAATAAAAAAATAGCTTGGTCACAAATTTAGTTGCGTTCTAAGAAGAAATAGTTTTAGTACATTTTTGAGTGTTTCTGTTGCAGCTTGCAAGTTAATAGAGAAATCATCTGTATGTTATTGTTGTTACATGTGGCATCAAGTTTAATTTTTTTTTCCAAGGTCTGTACTGTCTGATAGAAGTAAGAAATTATGATGCAACAAATTTACACCCCAACATTATTTGACACCAAAACTTCATTATTAAGCTATCCATATTACTTCCATGTTCAATCTATAATTTTCTCCTTTTGTACCTTTTTGATTGCTGCAGCCATTGCCAGTTTTCACCTTTGCTAATCAGGCAGGACTTGATATGCTCGAAACAACTTTAGTTGCACTCCAGGATATTACTCTTGAGAAGATTTTCGATGACAATGGGAGAAAGACACTATTCTCTGAGCTTCCACAGATTATGCAGCAGGTACAGTTCTTCAACTCTATATGATATATGCAGTTGTTGAAATTGATGTTTCTCTTCACCTAGATTTAAGAAAAATCTGAGTTTTGCTGGACAATGACTTATCATTTTCTTCAACACTCTATTTGGAACGGATGAAATTGTTCTCTCTCTCTCTCTCTCTCTCTCTCTCTCTCTCTCTCTCATACAGACACACACACATCCACTGCTAGGTGTGTAACCATAAAGTGCTTTAAAAGGCTTTCCTTAATAGGGCAGCTAGTCCCCACAAGGGACATATAAAAGCCTGGTGCTTATGGTCGGACTAGATGTATGCACTATTACGCCCACATGTAGGATTTGTTTCCACCGAAAAAAGAGAAGAACAAAAGAATCATCTTTCATGCTGCATTCATCTTTAGGAGGATGTGCAACCCTGGTTCATATTTTTTAAGTGGTTCAGACTATTAGATGGCTGTTTATCTGAAATATCGAATAGTGTTGCACATTATGAAGCGTAATGATGATCTAAGCTAGAGTCAGGGATATATTGGCTCCATTTGGATGCCATTTTTTGGAGATTTTTGGGAAAAATTTTTTGGAATTGCGTTTGGCATGCAAAATTTTTTGGTCAAAAAAGCACAAAATTTTTGGGTCAAATTTTTTTCACCAAATTTTTATTTGAAATTTTAAATAAACTTTAGAGATATTTTTGTAATTATTCACAAAAACAAGCATATTTGTGTTCAAAATTTGTTTAGAAAAACTAAAAAAATCGCGAGTAACAAAATGAGATCCATTTTTTATAGGTTTTGAGGTTGGACGACAAAGTGGACGACGAAGCGGATGTCTGCTTCTTTAAGCGGACGACAAAGTGGACGTTTGCTTCTTTAAGCAAACGTCCGCTAAGACACAAAAATGTCTTAGCGGATGACAAAGTGGATGTCTGCTCATCCGCTTTTTTAAGCAAATGTCCGCTAAGACACAAAAATGTCTTTCCGGACGTCCGCTTCTTTAAGTGGACATCCGCTTCTTTAAGCGAACGTCCGTTTCTTTAAGTGGACGTCCGCTTCTTTAAATCACCATTATGTCACATCAAAAAAATTTTCACATTCAAACACTTTTTCACATTTTTCAAAAAGTCAACAAAAAACAATCCAAATAATTTTTCCAAATAATCTTCAAAAAACACTCCAAATAATCATATCCAAACAGAGCCATTGGTTTTTGTTTTTGTAATACGAGTAATAATTGCTAAAGCAGACTTAAGGATGTAGAGGAAGGCTTTCCTTTTCCTGCCATTTCTGAGTTATAGTTGGTGCTTGGGTACGGGGTAGCCATCTTGAGAAATTGCCTTCAATCAATTTGGACATGTAGTGTTTCTAATTGTTAACACTCGTCTAAGTTGTTTGTGTCCCCTCGTAATAGTCCCACAAGAAGATACGTATCTTTCTTTCTTGTGTAGCTGAAGATGATTCCTGATGGAATTCGTTGTTCTACTTTCTTGGCAGGGTTTTGCTTGTCTTCAAAGTGGCATATGCTTGTCAAGCATGGGCAGGCCAGTCTCTTATGAGAGAGCCGTAGCTTGGAAGGTTTTGAATGAAGAAGAAAACACTCACTGCATATGCTTCATGTTCTTTAACTGGTCTTTTGTGTAACTTTGTAAAATCAGTCTTAGAAGGCTGAGAACATCACATTTTGGCTTCCGTCTATGGGTTCACTCCTTTCCCTATACTGTTTAGCTAATCCGTCCAGATATTTTTTTGTGATACCATACATAGATTCTGCCTTATGCTTAATTTATGATCTATTTTCTTCAAGTTCTTTTTCCAGATAATCTGATCGTTAGTCTTCATACATTCGTAAAGCTGAGATTAAGCCCCGTGCACAAGGATTTTGTGATTATTAAGTAAATTTGCTGCATTCTTATTACTTTTATTAACCCTAGTTTTGAATAACTGCTCTGGAACAGAATAAATTTTTACATGAAGTTGTCCTACTGGTTGTCTCTTCTCTGTCTAGCACGTTAATAAAGTAAGATGAGGCAAGCAAGAAATTGGTACGATCTTTGAAAACCCAACCAAAAGATGAACGAGGTTCACTGGTAAATTCTATGCTAAATCTTAGGCTTTTAGCTGCCAAGAAATGTTTATGTGCGAGGTTGTCCCTTACTTTGTGATGCTGCTAACGCTCGGTAGGTAAGTAGGTTAGTTCTCAGGAGTTCGTTCAGTTATATTTCAGTTGGAGACAATGAGGATGAAAGCAAACAAAGGACAAAACAAATCAGATGTTTAGAAACTAAAAATACTATATTCCCGTTCATTTATAGGAAATGAACATCATTTGCTAGAGATTTTCAGTAATCAATCTTTTTTGGTCGAAATAAAAGCGGAAGAAAAATACACTTACGAATAAGAAAGACCATTTAGTGCCTTACATGACAGAATGCCTATTGACGTTTAAACTAAAGCCCGAGTGCAAAGACTAAAGCTCCTTCGGATTGAAGGATAACAAGGCTTGTGTTAGACAGTTTTCAACAACTGTTAGCAGTTATTCAACATTTAAATTTAATGTTGCCTTTCAAAACAAGTACGCCATCTAGTAAACACAAGAAGATCTCAATGGTTAACGAGCTGCTATTGAGCAAGTAACGGTGACAAATAATTCAATGTTAATGTAGGGCAGTTTAGTGAAGTATGCCGGACATGAAATAAGTTGTACGGCTTGAAGTTGTTTACGTTTTCGTATATTCTCCACTTACAGTAGATCATAAAGCTTAAGCAGTAATGACCAAAAAATATGGTAAATTAAATGAAGCTTAAGCTTCAATTAAAAACTTGTACTTATGAGTTCCATTGTCTCTCAATCTCCATTTGATTTTAGAAAATAATGAGGGTGGATTTAGCGTAGATAAATCAATGAAATTTTGATTTGTTATCAGGCCTTTTCTGTTGAAGTACATATATGTCGCCATGCCATGGATGAGCACTTCTAGTTTAATGACTGGTAGGAGGAGTTATCTCGGGATTGATTGTTTGCATATTTATTTAACTTGGAGCAAAAATAACTTTCATGTCTCTAAGAAATTTCTGAGAATTGATTAGATTTCCTCAGTATAGGGCTTACTTTATTTTCATTAGTGTCTGTATTAGGTTGAAAACCAAAATATAGAAGGCAAAGATGACCCTGCCACATACGAATAAAGAAAATTCTGGTAGAACACAAACACTACAATTTTTAGCCAGATAATAGCGTTTTACCAAACCTTCAGTATTGGGAATCTTATGATTAATTTTATCCTTTTGTGAGCAATCTCATTTCTGTAAAGAATGTGGTGTTCCTTTTGCCATCATTTCTAACATCAAAATTAATTATTCTATGAAGAAAAGAAAGAGAACAAATTTCTTGCCTTTATTTCTAAGAAGACTAAAAATACCCAAATGGCTAAGTAGGTGGTCGAGTTTTCATTGTCAGATAAATTGATCATCTTATTTCTCGTAATCAGATAACGCTAGCGCACTACACTTTGTCGAATGCTTGTCCAATTTTAATTGCTTTCATTCGTCAGAGAATCTCCAATTATTCTTCCTATTGAGGAGAAACACTTGTTTATGGAATTCAAAAGAAATAACTTCATAAATCCTTCCTTTTGTAACTTGCATTTTCATCTTTTGATATCCTTCATGGCAGTAAGGCATTTAATACTTCTTTAAACAAATAACACAAAGCCATGGAGTTCTGAAGTTAGATATTTTATACATCAATGCGTTTCTTTAATCTCTAACATTGGCAATTGGCTTCTTTTTGCAATAATTGGCCTTTAGCTGTGCTACAAGTTATAGAGTTCATTATCCAAAAAAAAAAAAAAAAAAAGGCCTTTTGAACCCTTTTCCGTGCAAGGAGAGCTTTACAACGAGCATAATAGAAATCTTTGATAAGAGTAACCAAAAAGATATTATTTTGTTATAAATTTGTGTATGATAAGAATAAAATTAAAAAGAGATAGCTTCAGTGTCCTTTTTTCTCAACCATATTCTGGACATTGACACATTGAGTGGTAGAATGCGCTTTTGTCTATGGGTCATAATGAATTATTATTGTGTACTCAACAATGACATTGTAATGAAATCCCAAGCAATTGGATCCTATTTTTCAATGGTTTTAAATCACTATGCATGTCACTTTTCCATTCAATTTGTTCTTCTTAATTTGGAAGCCTTATCAGGCTTTGTTTGATCAGATAATTAATTGAGAGATATGGTTCCATTATTGCACTCACATTTTAATCATAGAATAATTTCTCTTGTCCACATTCTACTGATAATCACATGAATCTACTTTAATTATTTAAATTTTATATACATATAATTTGTTGAATGAAAACTGGACAGCAGATTAGCTCCTTTTTCGGTCTTTGATTAGACTAACATCACAATGTTCTTATGTCATTTCTTTTTCTCTTGACTTTTGCTTTTCTTCTTGAATTGAGGTGGCTACAATCATGTAGAGATTGGAATATGAAGAAACAGCTCCTTCACTTGTAAAATTTTCGCGACCTTTTTAGTTAGGGCAAAAAATCTATATGGCCGTTAAACTATTTTCACAGTTCATTTGTTGCCAATAACTAAATTATTCTCGTGGTCCACTTAGAGATATCAAACTATTTTTGGTTTCAAATTGTCTATTGAACCATTAAAATTGATATATTCAATAACTATTAAACTCTTAAAAATTATATTAAAAAAATAAATAGAATAATTTAGATTATACCACTTTTAATGGTTTGATGACTCATTTGAAATAAAAAATAGTTTTAAGGCAGTGAAATAATTTAGTGACCAATTTGAAATAAAAATAACAATTTGATAGACATAAGTGAACTATGAAAATAATTTAGTGGGCGTGTAGGTTTTTGGCCAGTACCTCACCAAATGATGAACATTGATAGTGCCGGACCGTTGACTAAATAGCCCATGAATCATTGTTGTAAGGTTTATATTTACCGTTGCCTAAGGACAGCTATTATGCATAATTGCTAATTATGTTTTAAATGGTTGATTGAATGGATGCCAACCTTTTGATCAAAAGCAAGAGTTGAATTAGCACTTTGCAGCAAGGTCAAAATTTGATGATTCTCAAAACAAAATTCCTCAATTCTCGCCAATGTATCAGAAAAAGCTTAATCTTAAGGTGTGTCCAAAGCTTATAAATGGGTTGATATTGCATAATAGTTTGCACGTGTATTCAATAATAATGATTACTAAGGATCTTAAAACTGAACTAGCTGTTTTACATGCAAGAAACAGTCATGAAAAATGTTTGTTACATGATCTACAAAGTGTACTTAAAAGAAGGTGAAATTATAATGGAAGGAAGATTTGACGTGCTCACTCATCATGACATTCACTTTTCTTTAGTGTATTATCTTCATCCGAAGAACTTGTAGTGTTATTCAAACTATTGAACGGTTAAAAAAGTTAAAAGAAAGAAAGAAAGAAAGCTTTACAACGGAAAGAAGGGAATCAAAGGGCCACTTTTGCATGGTCTTCAAGAAAACCATGATTATAATCTTGAAGCTTTTAAGATGAAAAGAATACTATAAAAGATATCAAATCCCTGCCAGCAAATAATAGCTGTTTTCTTCTTGCTGCAATTGATGTCAGCTGGTACTTAATTGTACACCATTTTTTAGGTTGAGACTGATCTTTAGGAATCTTCTAATAATGTAAGCCCCCCCCCCCCCCCCCCCTTCTTCTCAATCAATCCATGGCTGATCTCAGTTCTCATTGAAGCAAAAAGGAAAAGGGTTCAAAGGGAATATACTTTCATGGCAGAAAAAAACAATGGGGTGATAGAAAAAGAAAAAGAGAAATTTGTGAAGCATCATCATTAGAACAAAGAATCAAAGTGGCCACTTGAAAGTTGATGGTGGCCAGGCCCCGGTGGAAAGAGGGAGTCCCCAAACCACATTCTGCTTCTTTTGCCTAACGTGGAGTCACTTGACTTAATTATTGATTGATCAAATGTCCAATTTATACCTAGGGTTAGAGTATGGGTTTATTTTGACTGCAATTTTTCTTGCTATGATTATTTGCTGTGTTACAAATAGTAAGCTGCAACAATAGCACTAGACGTTAATATATGCAGTGCAAAATGTCAACTAGTATATGTTTACGTAAGGAAAATTAACCAACAGTATGTGTTCATTTAAGTCCACAACTTTCTGTTTTGTCCATCAACATCAGTGGCTTAAGACTTCACAATCATGCAGGAAAATAGACATTGACACGCTGTTATTAGTTGAGATCGCAAATCCTCCACATAATCTGCAATTATAATTTCAAGTTTCAAAGTGCGTTTACGTTTCAAATTTAGTTTCATCTCTAATCTTCATATTGTCATCACTATTGTGGAGTATTAGGGCATGAATAGAGACCCTAAAACTCCTATATATGATAAGAACCATTATATCATATATTTTACGAACAGTCAGCTCAAAATCTGCATTCCTTTTTCCTATTCCTTCTAATTACTTTCACATGGTAAACGCCTTCATAAAGTACTTTGCATCATGTTACTTTTCAACCCCATCCTTTTACTTTTTTGCTAAGTTGGCTAATTTCTCAACCACTGAGACCATAAGAACAAATTGGATCGTGAAAGATGCCCTTTAAATTGATTGTACTGGCATTAAAGTGGAAACCAAAAATGTAAATTACTTTGTCATTTAGTCGTAGAAAATGTCATTTACACACAAAGGCTATTTTTTAAATATGTAACTAAGCTTTATATGCAGCTTTTGTGCAAACTTGCTGCCTTCAGATATCATCAAATCATCAGTATAAAATGGTCCCTCAACAATGAGAATTTTTGTCCTAGCTGTTGACCTAACTCATGGTTCATCAGGACCATTCAAGCTGCTTTGGTTTGTTCTTATATATGCAACACTACTTCGAAAAGCAAAAGCTGGCACTGGATCATTCTAGCCAGTTTGATTGCATATGGACGGGGGGCATTGCCTTGGAAAGTGGTTTTCAAGACACAACAAAAGAAACGAAGAAGTCTCCTCATCAGCTGTACATTTTTGTATCATCTTTTACAGTGAACGATTCAATTCAGTGCTACAAAAATGTGCTATGGAATCATGGCTTGTCTTGTCGGTGATCTTATGGCATAACGGAAACACAATGTTAAAAGATAAATGGAGTGGTAGGATTCCATGATTAGAGATCTAATATGATCTGAGTCGCATTATCTATATATCTATATTCTATTCTATATATATATATATATATATAAAAGCAAGTAGGATCTTAAGTGATTTAACAATTAATGTATTTTCTAAAATACCCTTATTTTGTAAGTTGTAGTCATATTACAAAAAAGGATATTAATGTAACTACAAAAAGTAGATTAATTAAATCCTAACCAAACTCAACCTCTTTAAAAGTCTTTCAAACCTTTTATAGTACAAATTTAAATTAGATCCTACAAAAATATATACTTATCTGTTAGTATAAAAATTTATATTTTCTTCTTTAATACTTTTAATTAATTTGTATATAAATTTAAATTTCAAAATCTACAACAAAATTAAAACAAAAAAAAGTCATTTAGCAAAAATAAATAAACAAACAAAACATAGGAAGAGAAATCAATATTTAAATATTTATAATTTTTATATTTTTAAATTTAATTTTAATTACAGAATAGGAATAAAAGTCCTCCTTACAAATAAAATTAGAAAGGAATTTAATGTAAAATTGGAAAACTACCTATTTTGCATCAGTTTAAAAATCATTATTGTAATAACAAAACTTTATATTGTCTAAAAGAATATTATATTTAGTAATATATATACCATGGCTGATCCAGAATTTTTAAAAGTTATAAGAGAAGGAGCCAACCAGGTATGCAGTGGATTAAAACGTGGAAACTTTTCTTCTTTTTGTTTTTTTGTGAAATTATTGTTATATTTATCTCAATCATTATTTACATGTAAATGACTAAACTTGGCACATCTTTAGCTTTAAATTCACACACAAAAATCCAATTTTTCTTTCATAAATTAAAAAGAATACAAATTACATACTGTGATTATAAAATTAGATAAAGACAATCACACCCTTATTAAATCAAAATTAATAAAAAAATACAAGAAAGGAACATTTAAATATTTCCTATCTAGCCTTTTCTTTTTAATTTAATGGATAATTTCTTGATTAGGCAGGAACTTTTTTTATTTATTTTTCATATTAAAATAAAAATAATTCTTAATTTTGAATTTTTTATTCAAAAATTATTCTTAGACATTACATAATAAATTCAATTAAACTACTAGCTTGAACTAATTAGCTCACATATTATTAAAAATGGATGTTGTGCTATCTTAATTTAAAATGCCACGAAAGTATATAGCATAGTAGGAGGAAAAATGAAAAATATTATGTTTAATTCACTACACCAACTTGAAAATCATAATAAAAAATTAGTTAATTAAGATTCTAAACTTTTGAATCTCATTAAAATTTAAATTTAAAAGATGTAATAGTTAGTAAATTAAATTTAAAATCAGAAAATTAAAAATGAAATCACTCTATCACGCATTAAGCAGCATGAGTTTATAGAAAAAAAGATTTATTTTCAAAGAAATATAAAATGTCAATCTCATTTTTTTAGATTCTAACTTAAACTAAAAATATAAAAAAAAACACTATTATATCTTGAATTCATTTAAAATTGTTACTTTGTTGCTTTTTTACTATGATTTCGTTTATAGGATTAAAAAATAACAACTTTAACATATTAAATTCAATACAAAAAATAACTATTATTACACTACCTTACAAAAATAGTAAAATAACATATACCATGGACCAAGGGACAAGAAATTTTTTTTAAAATTAATCTTGATTGAAAAAACCTGTATAATACCTAACTTGAATACAGAAGATGTACCCAAAATGATTAGATTTAGAATTTAGGTGAATTATTTGATTACAATATTTACTATTTGAGAAATTTCCTTATTTTTCAATTTTGTAATCACATTATTTCATTAACATAAAAAATAATCTTAGAAACCTAAACACAAAGTGCCCTAGAAAATTACTTTAAAACCTAGAAGTATTATGAAAAATTAACTAAGCCAAGGTTTCAAAGACTTAGAACTAAATTCTAAGAATCTACTTCCATTATAAAGAGTCATCAAGAATTGAAATTTTAAAAATATAGACCTCATTCTTGCAATAAGGTCACCATGCATAATAAGGTTGCATGACATCTTTAATCATTGAAACTTTTTTATGTAAAAATATATGATTTTTTTCTTCAATATAACCTGAAATTTTGAATGTGCTATTTTGAATCAAATCAACGTTTTGAACAACTCAATTGAGATAGTTGGACAAATATTTATCACTTTTAAATGTGAAATTTAATTAGTCATCAAACTGTTATTATATTAAAATATTTATATTTTGATAATATACAAAGTAATTAATTAATTACAAATTGATTGACTAAAGAAAAATATATAAGTTTAGCTAATAAATGTATTAGGGTGCTAGTTAAGTAAGCTCTCAAGCGTTACTTATTCAAAAAGTGAAGTTAATTTAAAAAAGTTTCTAAATATAAGAGTGCCATAAATATGAGTTTATGCATTACAAAAACTTTTTTGTAGTTTTAAAATTTCATATAACACAAAATCAAGCCATATATTATTTCTTGGACTCTTATAGTGGAGAGAGGAAAAAGGAAAAACCAAACTGATAGAAAATAGAGGTGAGAAGTTCAATACCTACAAATGCATTAATTTTTACAGTAGATATAAAATATAAGATTTTGCAAGTCCTTTGAGGCTCTAGTTATTAACAAATTTCAAAGCTCATCATTTTCATAATATATGATATTTTAATTGACATTGAAAATTTATATATTTATTACATAATTTTTTGAATTTGACAAGTAATATTAATTGATTCTATTGACTGATTATAATTAGGTCAGTGTCCATGAAAAGGCCAAATATTCAATAATATTAATTCATAAAATTAGAATTTCATAAAATCTATATATCATTTGCTTAAGATCATTAAAATGAGACAAATTTAAGGAAATCATATACTTAAGAGGACTTTATTATAAATATATTAGAAGTGTATCATTCAGAGATACCATACCACATAAATATTATTATTTATGACAATACAAATCTAAGCTCTATCATTAAAAAATATATTTGAAAGAAAGATTGGACTATTAACTTTTTAATATTTATGTAAAAGTACAAAACAAAATCATATTAATTTTCATGTGCATGGTATACATTAAAATTATGATAAAACTAGAATTAAACAAAGTTATCATCATTCTTATATACATCATAGATTCATTAAAATAGAAATAATAATAGACAAATTTAAAATTACTAAAAGTATCTAAAAAAATTTATAATAAGTCATTTAGAAATATTAATTGTGGTACAATTATATTAAAGTCTCATTTGATATTTTATAGATATAATAGAGATATGCAAATTTATTAGTCAACTTATAAAAAATTTAGGAATTTCAAGCATAATTACATCTTTTTATACAATAACATGTTGCCTTTTATATGATAGCAATTTAAAATTTTTTAAAAATTTTCATAATTTTTTTCACAAGGATATTTTAAAGAAATTAACATTATGCCAAATGCTATTAGAGACATTCATATGTTTAATTCAAATTCTTTTAGAAAAGAAATTAATACGTGAAGTTAAGAAAAGATAAATGCAAACCTATTAAAGTAAAGCTATTGTAATATTTGAAATGTAAGTTTTTAATAATAGTGGTTATCCTTTTTTTGGTTTTTAAGAACATAATTAACTTGAATTTCACATAGTTTTTAGACATGGCTTTGAAAAATACAAAAACCAAAATTATTATTTTTTTGGCCTTTTATTATATTATTTATAAAACAACTATTAGATGTGCGAAGCACGGCCCCATTTCTAGTATATCAAAAAAATATTATGATAACACTAAATTAGGTAACCAGTTATCTTAAAAAACAAATAAATTCATTTTTTAACTTATCATTTTTTTAATACAAATTTATCAATTTTTTTATCCGTCATTTAACTTCGCATCATCATATAATTTTAAACAAATCAGAGACATAATAAGTTAGGTTGTTCCCGTCCATTTAACCTTCATTTTGATGCATATTATAATTGAACTCGCTGATTTCATAATACTTGTCGTTAATGGAAAAAAATATGTTCATTGCGGTAATTTGTCCTTTTATAAGAAAACACCTCCAACGAAACAAATCGGTTAGCTGTTTCTAAGAACTTGTAATGGAAGATTAATACAAAAAAAAATGAAGATAATTAAAGTAGTTGTAACCTATTCACTGGCATTTAATAATTATCTACATTTTACAGTCACCATCATGTTATCATTACATCAAACAAAACATTGAGTAACACACTCAATTAGACCTCATACCAAAAAAAAAAAAAGCATAATAATAATAATAATAATAATAATAATAATAATAGAAAAAGAGTCAAGAAGACAAAAGCTGACCCCCAAAAAAAAAATCGTGGAGTTAGAAAGCCCAAAACTAGATATTAATCAGACAAAAAACTTGAAGCCTAATGTACAAGAAGTCGATCTCACTACCAATTCTAGAGCTTTGGCTAATTCACTTGCAGAAGGTCTTGCTGCCGGATCTCTGGCAGTGCACTGCAGAGCTAAATTCATAATCTCAACTATCTGATTCTGATTACTCAATGCATTTGCTCTGATGATTGGATCGACCCATATTTCAAGACGACAATCTGAGTAGCAATAACGAGCCCATTCAACAATGCTTTTTTCATGCACAGCAAACTCAGCATCCGTAGGACTTTTTCCAGTCAAGAGCTCAATCAAGATTAGGCCAAATCCGTAAATGTCGCTCTTCTCAGTAATGATTTTGGATTCTGAAGTTTCTGCAATCAATATATGTATGAGGTATTACATGTAATGATGATAATCATACGTGCATGGAAGAGAAAGGAAGATGGAGAATTTCCTATGCAGCATGATTATCAAACTTTTGTTTGATTGAACGTTGAAGATCGAGTGGACTAAATAATTTGAATCTTTTTAACTTGTAAAGAAAAGGTCAGAAAATATCCATCATGTTGTTGAGTATTTGTGTCTGCTTGAATTAAGTGGCCGGACACACGATTATTTATGAAACAAATAATATGATTTAACTGGGGAAAAATTTGAAATAATTGTGTTTTTTTCGATAAGATCTAAGTCCATTTCAAAAAATTAATTCGAAATGCCTCGACTTTTCAAAATAGGCACATGATTTTACACTGTTTCAAAACCTAAGAATTCAATGCAAGTGATCTTAACTATGTCTTTTGAATGCTGAAAATGCAAGCTGATCAGGAAAATAAGAAGAAAAAACGTAAAAATGATAATTTGAGAATGATATGGCTAAGTACGTACCTGAAGCAACGTAGGCTGAAGAGATGAAACTTTTGTTTTCTGTCCCAGTCAATTCGGAAAGACTTAATCTCAGGCGAGCTTCATCGTTGAGATCAACAATAACTTTATTTGGTGAAAAGTTACCAACTTGTATGCTTGGTGAACTATACCAATGCAAATATTTTAGAGCTCTTGAAATCCCAACAGCAACCTTTTGTCGTTGATCCCACCTCAACCCTCGAAGAGCTTCACTCAACATTTTCCCTTCAATGTATTCATGAACCAAAATCCCTTTCTTCCCTGATCTGCAGGCAGCTATGAGTTTAACAATATTTGGATGACGAAGTTTACCAAATTCTTCGATTTCAGTCCAATAACTTGTTGGACTGGTGTCGCTGAAAACTTTTGCGACGAATTGCATGTCACCAATGCTGGAGTTTCCTTTGTACAAAGCCCTCTTTTTTCCACTGTTGATAAGATTTTCCTCTTTCATAGAAGAGAAAATATCCCTGATTGTCATTGACTTCACAGCCTTGGAACTAAAGAATTGAACTTCCCAAGTTCCATTTTCGCTTTCCGTTGTCTTAGAATCCAGTTCCTTTCTACGTCTAACAACAGTGACGATAACGGCAGCAAGAACAAATGCCACCAAGACAGCGAGAAGGCAGGTCAAGAACAGCCACCAGGCGGGATTTTCGGACCGGTTGCATGGTGGTAAGCCACTGCTTTCATCTCCACCGCATAAATTGTTGTCTTCAACTGAACTAGAGTTGATGGCTAGGAACGCACCAGTCAAGGGCAAACTCCCATGTAAATGGTTATGAGAGATGTTTACTTGAACAAGCGATCCAACTGTCCCTAGTTTTCCAGGGATTTCACCTGATAACTGATTTACCGACAAATCAAGCAGGCCAAGAACTGGCATTTCAGAAAGACTAATAGGAATTTTCCCGGATAACTGGTTGTGGCTAAGGTCAAGTGTCACAAGCTTCTTACAGGAAGACAGTTCATCAGGGATTTTTCCTGAAAGCTTGTTCTTGCTAAGTTTAAGCTCTACAAGCTCTGAAAATGTTCCAATTCTTGTAGGTATGTTACCTGAAAAGTCATTTTCTGATAAATCCAAGTTTTCAAGTTTATTACTGCCAAAGGATTCAGGTAACTCCCCGGAAAACTGGTTTTTAGCCAAATTGAGCATTTGAAGTTCTGGCATATTCCATTCGGCTTCACTGATTATGCCACCAAGATTGTTGCTTGAAATATCAAGGAAGTAAACGAGTGGAAGCCTCGTGAATTCAGGTGGTAATTCACCGATGATTTTGTTGTTCTGAAGGCGCATTCGTTGCAAGCTTTTGCAACGACACAAGCTTTGTGGGATTTCTCCTTGGATGGAATTTGAGAAGAGGATTAGCTTGAACAGAAGGCCAGATTCGCAAAGCATTTCAGGAATTTTTCCAGTGAGATTGTTGGTTGAAAGGTCTAAGATGGTGAGGTTGTTATATCTCCCGAGGTCTTCTGGAATGTGACCTGATAAATTGTTGGACCATAATTGAAGAACTTGTAGATGAGGCAAAGAAGACAAAGCCCGAGGAATTGTTCCTGTAAAATTGTTGGAGAACAAATGGAGGACTTCCAGGTTTTGCAATTGAAATATATCTTCAGGAATTTCTCCTGACAAAAAGTTATCACTTAAATCAAGTGATACTAAACTTTTGAGACTGAAAATGGATTTTGGGATTGGACCCGTGAGTTTGTTGAGGTAGAGAAAAAGGCACTGAAGATTGGTGAGGTTACCTAAAGATGATGGAATTTCACCGGTGAGATTGTTGTAGACAAGATCAAGATGGTGCAAATAGGTTAATTCACCAATTTCTTTTGGAATTCCTCCGGAGAAATTGTTGTACCCCAAATAAAGCCATGTCAAATTCTTCATGAGGCCTAATTCAGGTGGAATTTCTCCAGTTAATTGGTTAGAGGCTAAGGTCAAGACTTGCAGGCTTCTCATATTTGTTATGGACTTGGGAATTGTTCCTTCCAAAACATTCCCACCAAAATCAAGTACTCTTAGACCTAAGAAAAGTCCAATATTTTCTGGGATTTTTCCCGAAAGCATGTTGTTCGATAGATCAAATGTTTCAAGAAGTGAAATTGAGCCTTTGGGAACCGGACCTGTGAAATTATTGTTGCTTAAATTGAGATATTTGAGGGACAAACAGGAAGATAAACTGCCTGTAATTACACCAAACAGCTGATTATTTGAAAGATCGATGCTTTCAACATATTGCAGCTGGAAAATTGTGTCAGGAATTCTTCCAGATAAATTCTTCCCTGAGAGCTCAATTTTCTTGACGCGGGACGAATTATCGCAAGAGACGCCACGCCATTGACAAAAGGATATAGAGGAATTCCAACTGGAGAGATACCTTAATGAATCCTTGAAAGATGCTTTGACGGTTTGAAGTAGCTGAAGCTCAGAACTTTGGCATGTGCATGAGTTCAAGAATAAAAACATGGAAATGGACAAAACAAATGCTGCATGGTCTCTCACAAATTTCTCGGCCATGTTTTGCCACAATCCCTATAGCTTCAGCAACTTTCAGCAAATTGTATGATCGAACATTTTCTGTCATCAAAAGGGAAAAAAAATACGAATAAATCCTTGGATCTGATGCTTATAAAAAGTCATGACCAGAACAAATTTAGACTATAATAATACAACAAAAAGTAAATGGATAATGAATTAATTACAATTACTACTGGAAAACACAACAACTACCTTTAATGTGGCCATTTTTCTTTAATTAATCTGATGTTTTGACATAAACAAAATCCTTTCATGGAAGAAAATGAATGGCTCTAAGTGTATTACACAATCGACGTACCAAAAATTGCAAGGATTCGAGCCTTCCGAGGATATAATTGCTAAATTGGATGTTGCAAACTGGTATGATTAAGCTCGGAGCGAAAGAGAATAAGTAGTGAATTTTGTTGGTAACAAATACTGATGAAGTGAACTGAAGTGAAGAGTGAAGAGAGTATAGGAGCTTTGGGTGTATCTTAGTGTATAAATAGAGGATGAATTATGGGGCATGGAGTTTGAGAATAATTACTGAGATGCACCTTGGATTATCTTTGAACACGAATGGTTGATTGAAGATGGCAGGGACAGATGTTGGCAAAACCTTTGATTTTGTCGGATCAATATTTTACCAAAATGTTCTTTTGACTGGCTTTGAAAGGTGACAAGGAGTTCTGTAACCGTTGAAAAGTTTGAAAGTTTTGTTCATTTTGAGTCATGTGGGATTTGCTTCTCCTCTCTTGTCCTAATTTTCAAGAATGACAATAAAAGGCATAAAAAAGAAATATGTGCAGGAAAAAATAATTGGAAAAAATAGATAGGAAGAAATCTAGTGCACTATGAAGTACCTTGTAAGATAATATTTGGTGAACTTGAATAATAAAATAATCATGACTTCCGACTAATTACGTATTTTTCTGTGACTTTTATCACCTTAGATGATACATGTTCTTAAAGTACATTGTGCTGAATTTAAGACAGGACTAAAGAAATGTCAAATTTTGAGTTTCAATGAATTGTTGACAATATCCTTGTACAAGTTCCATTTTGCCCCAGGAAAAATTAGCCTGATTAAAAGTTTGTGCAACAAGAAAGATCAAGGAGAGATGCATTACAGAACAAGAATTTATCATGTAAAATTTGGTACGATGTAGCATAAGTTTTGATGTATGGTACAAAGAAAAAAGTTTCAATTTACATGGATAGATGCCCTTTTTTTCTTGACGATGTGAACTTGGGATATAAACTAACTTTCTATATGTATAGTATACAAACAAGCTGATACTTAGCACATAAAAAAAAAAAAAAAACTTTCTGTGTGACAACCTAAGAGATGATTAAACCTTGATAGGAAGGAAAACAATTAGGCGTTCTTACACCAAATCACTTATAAAAGACACTCTATACTCAGTAGAATAATATAATTATAGCATAATCTCTTTTCCTTTTTTTTTTTTTTTGAAAAGTTTATATAAAGTTTTCGACAAGTAATGTATACAATTTTCTAAAAACTTGTATAACATTAATAAAATCAAAGAGCCGTAGGGACAAAATTTTTTATTGCCAACAAACGTATGCATGATCCTTAATCATAGCATCACTTAAAAAAAATGCAAAGGAATTGTAGAAATTTCACAGATCGCATTTGCTCTTTTGAAAATTTAAATGGAGGAGAAAAAAGAAGAAGAAGAAGTTGTTAAATGATTGAACTCTCAGGCCAAGCTGGAAGGTAGATATTCTTGCCATGAGTTGTCTCCTTTATTCTGCATTAAATTTGTCAGACCAAATTATGGCAGCTTACTGATTCAGAATGCATATCATAAACTGCATGTAAACTTTTCTCAACGTTCCATATAATGCAATGATAATTAAGCAGACCCAATCCCACTGATGAGACCAGCAGAATTTTGAATCAGAACTGAGGACTAGTTAGCAGAGAAAAAGAATGAAATTCATGCATGTAAAAAGCAACATTCTTGCAACCTCTTCTGTTTGGACATTTCACAATTTGTGGATTCTCTCTCTCTCTCTCTCTCGTCTTCTGGCTTCAGATCTCTGTCTCCTTCTCAATCTCTTACGCAAATACATACGCAAAGTGGGTGTGACGGGGGAGAGGTACAAAATGCATAATAACAAGAAAGAAAAAGAAAGAAAGCGATAGTGCCAAAATTACATGGCATCACCAAATTTTAAAAAAAAAATCACACACACACACACACACACATATATATATATATATTAAAAGTAGTGAATTATTATACAATGTTAACAATTTTTTTAAAAAATTTATTATTATTTATCACGCTTCATCACGTTATTTTCCTAAAGAAAAATGTGGGGATGGAAAAGTGGGAAGTCTTTACATTACACTAATGGTAGCTCGTGCGACCCTTCCTCTTTCTTTAATGGGACCTTCAATCTCTTTCTCGAAGGAATATACAGTGTGTGGTCGTTGTCAACCAAGCATGCTTTCTTCATCTCCATTTTCTAGGGCTTTTCGCTTGCTCCTCTCTCTCTCTCCCTCTCTCTCTCTCTCACACACACACACACACACACATTGCCTTCACACCAAGCCAACTCATCCAATTCCTTTACCCTTTTTCATGTTTAATTTCCTCGTTTTGGTGTGTACATATTTTTTTACATGTTTGTGCATTAACATATTTGTATAAATTAGATGGTTTGTCCTCTACCAAGCTGAGGATCACTATGGATATCAGGCATGCGTCTGTACGTTTTGTTTATTTACTGATATGATAATGTTTGTATGTGCTGTTTGTGTTAGTGGGATTTATTCTTTCTTTTTGTTTTTTTTTTTTTTGGGGGCCACTATGGTTATGATACATAAAATTGGGAATCCTTGACTTGAGGTCTTTAGTAGACTAGTGCTCATTGTTTAGCACAAAATGTGTAAGTGAACAATTTGGCTTCATTTTGGAGTAGGCAAACTTGTCCCAAATGATATAAGATTTAGGGCCCTTTTGTTTAGTGGAGGGTCATTTATGCTAAGATGAGAATCAACTTTCTGGAAAAAGTTTGTTTTGGTTTCTATACTTTTTATTTGGTCGATTTAGTCATTTTTGCATCCAGAAGATATTGGATAATTTCCCACAAAGATTGCAAAGTAGTAACTAGGGTATTTGACAGCACTTTGAGATGTTTTCTGCAATACAAATTGTTGAATTTTGTTTTTGTACAATCATAAAAAATTTAATTATTGTATTCACGTTTTTTAACAAGGTTCAAAACCTTAAAATAGGCTAGCTGTGTTAAGAAGTTCTTTAAGCATGCCATTCAAATCATTTGTTTTGACGTTGGTTATATGAATTTCAAGTAGACAATTTGTTTCCTCATTTTCGTTAGTGAAATATAGAAATAATGATGAAAAATGAACCTCCCTTCGGCCAAATATTACATTTGAAATGGTGTTCTAACTTCTAAGAAATACCGACCTTAATAATACGTATATAAATCAATAATCCTATGTTATATATCAACTGTGTTTAATTAATTAAGGTAGCCTTGCCTTTCAATATAATATTATGTAGCATGATCATTGCTGCTGATTCAGTTCACCACCTTTGTGGATAATATTGGAAAAAGTGGATATGAGCCATTGTCTGAAAAGAGAAGCATCATCCAAATTAAGTTAATGTCTTAATTGTACTTAAAACTAATTAATCAGAGCTTTTTGTTCCACACTTTTTCCAAACAGTATGCTTAATCAATTTTTTAGGGTTCTTTAGATATTCTTTTGATTAATTTGGAGCAACCTTAATTAATAATTGCGAGTGCGAAGTATACATGACGTGAAGCCGACCATTTCCACTAAGTGAGGGTCGCAATCGCTTTACAATTATTGTTAGACCTTAGCTGTGGTCCAATCTCATCGCTTGATTAAGAAAATAAAGTTAGTGTTGTTGAATCAAGAAATATAGTATACTACTATTAGGTAAGTGAGAAAAGATGGAGAAAAGATGGACAATGGAGTGACTAATGTGTTTAAAAAGGAAAGAGAGAATAACCCACTTTGATCTATCAATGTTGGGATCGACAAATATTCCACCGGAATGTGTAAACATTTCGTGAGTTAAATGTATAGCTGAATGGTTGCTATCAAACCAATATGTGGAATTGAATGGCGCCTGAATGATAAGATTTTTCGCTGTAATCAGCTGATTCCTGAATCTTTTCCCACTATTTAGTGCAACCCACACAAATTAGTAGCTTATTACAAAAAAAACTGAGCACTTACTTGTGGTGAGAAAGCTGTAAAGACAAAATCCATAAATATCTTTGAAAATTTTGTAACAGAAACCAAGAGAATGGCATGGTCCGTCTAGAAAAATTTTTAGGTGGATCGAGTTCATAGTTTCATTTGTAGATCTTGTAATTTAAAAGAGTGTCACATAAGTATAGTGATGCATGTAGATGTCAGAAAGTAATGTAAGTATACTTATGTGATTTTATTTTAATCACAAGTTCTATAACTGAGGCAATGGACTAGGTTCATGTAAGAATTTTCCATTCGCTCGGTACAACATTTCTCTTTTGGTTGAAAGGCGTTTGATGTTTTTCTTTGAGCAATGTCACATCCTTTTTTTTTTTTTTTTTTTGAGTTACATGCATAGAATTTCGATGACATGTATTTCAGTTTCTTTCATAACCAAACCCTAATCCTAAATTTTGTAAACATATAGTCGTTCAATTTTAGTCTCAATCTTCTTTTTTTTTTTTTTTTTCAAACGCCAAAAGAACATTTTCATTAACCTCTAACCTCTGTGGTATAGTTACGGAGCTCTAATTACTCGAATCTCTGTTCGTTTCCATCAACACTAATTCCCCTTTTCCATTATAATAGTGTAGGTTTAATCTGTGTGTGTGTGTGGAATATCTACATTTGGGCAACTGCCCATCAGCTGATTTGTCAGGTCTCTCGAACCCAACTTGGGAAACTTGTGTACCATAATATTGGTTTTTAGTCTCTATCGCACCATTTTTATTTACAACCATCATCGCGAAAGAGCGGTCCAAGTCTCAATGTCCAACATACACAGTTTGAGCCCACTGTGTAGAAGTTGCATTTTGCATGGCTAACATTCACGGGCAGGCCCAGTCCATCGCTGCAACTTGGTTGGGCGTTCTTTTGTTCAAGTAAATGCACTAATCAGATAACCACAAGAATCATGATTTGACGTATAAATTTTATACCGTTTCTCTTCTTAGAGTCTTAACTGAATATATAAAAAAAAAAAAATTATTGATCAAGCCCTTTATTAAATATCAATGCTACACTCGATATGCATGTAATGAGTGTCCTTTTGATTATTTACAGTTAGTTAAGGAAAATTATTTTTATTAAGAGAAAAAAAAGTTTAAAAGGTAGAGAACCACCACCTACAAGGTCATGGGGCCTCACAATTTCTATTTCCAATCATTTTATGGCCAAATTAAGAAAGCTAACAATGGACGGTTAAGATTGGGCCAGCATACTAATGATGATGTAGCTAATAGCAGCATCCGAACAACCAATGGTTTATCCCCAAATTTAAATCTAAAAAACGACGTTGTTTTGGAGTAAAAAGTTGTTACAAATTTTAACTAATCGGTTATATATTTGAATTGATAAGTTACATATGCTTACTAACTCGTTACATGACATCCAACTTGTCCTAACTAGCACAGGGCCAACTTGCAAGCCCCGGTGCCCCACCTACAAGGTAAGCTCATCCAAGAGGATCCTACATGATAGTTTCATAGTACTGATGAATGAAAACCAAATCTCGAATTGGTGGACACTGCTTAAGAGTAACTAAATAAAAAAGAAACTTATTTATATGGATTTTGGATAAGCTATCGTACTAACAACTAATAAGGAGGACATTTTTGTAAATAGAGAAATTGTACTAAGCTTAAGACGGGGGCAACAAAATGGATAAGATAAAAGATTATATCTAATATTAAAAAGTAGTTGATCTCCCAAAAGTAGTGAACCTGTTAAGTAATTATACTAAGCTGAGTACCACTTTGTTCCCTCCAAATGGTAGATGATGAATTGACCATTTCTTGGTTGTTATTCTCCTTTGTAATTGCTGGAATACAACTTGAACTCCTAGCAATCCCACCTTTCTTTTGAGCAGGCTTTTCTCTAGGACTAAGGGATTTTGCTCTACTCTTTTTCAAGATTTCTCTCATGGCCTCAGCCTGGCAAAGGACAGGATATGCCCTACCAAGCCTGTTAAACCTAGCACAGTCATTCATGTGCTCATTCAGGGCTTCTTCTCTTTTCCCTCCATTTTTCTCCATTTCTTCTGTAACAGCATCAGCACACAAGCCACAGATCAACTTCCCTGAGAACTTTTCGCGCATTCGTTTAATATACCCTGGTGTGCACTCTTCACTCATGCCACAGCACTCACACTTGGCATCCTCAATCTCAGAGATAGGGGGAAGTTTTGCATGATCAACAGCAGCAGCAGCAGCAGCATCAGCATCAGCAGCTTCTTTACTTAGTTCGAACGAGATATCGGATATTGTTCGTTGGAGATTTTCCATTGATAGTCTGGGAGGCTCGTGAGGGACACTAGCGATACTGTTATTCTTGTGAGTTGCAACACGTACCAAACTTTTAGGTGCCATGATTAGCTACAACTATTTGATTTGTGAGGTTAAAGTTTGAAGATATTAAGTTATCTAAGAATCAGCAAGGACCATATCATGTATATATTAAGGTGATTTGGTTCTCAATAATACTCTCAACCTTCTTACTTCTTATTTATATGCGTAAGCCCACTATTCATAGTAACCTGAAAGCAAATGTATGTGGTACGTATGCAGACTGCAGTCTTGTGTCACCATTTAATGATGGAGATGAATGACAGAGATGGACGGACAAACCATGAGTCACATGGATTTTTTATGAAAAAAATGAACAAAAGGAAAAGAGTTTATTCTCATGAAATATTATTTTCACGAGACACATTTTGTAAGGTTAGAGTAAGACCAAAACTATTTAAAAGTAATTAAATGGTCAACTAGTTGCAGTCTTTAAGGAACTTAATTAGGCTGTGTTTGGTTAATTATGTTTTTTAAAAACATATTTTTTATAAATTTTAAATACGTTTTTCAACTATCTTTTTATCTCATATATACATTTACTAAGAAAATTTTTTAAAAAAACTACAGTAAAAAACAACTAAAAAAAAACAATCCAGATCTAGCCTTAAATTCCTAAATTAAAAACCTATAAGTAATATTTGAAAAAATTGTCTTTGAAAAAAGGAATGTTTTGATCTACAAACTTTTGAGTCAAATGCCGTTATCAAAAGCTCTTCAATATCTGCTTGTTAAACTTATCTTCCCTTTTTTCAGTTTGAAATAAGTTTATACCATGAAGTAAAATATTAAGGTAAACAGCTCAAAATAGAATTTAGCTTTTCAAAGAACTACTTGTTAGTTGTTTCATGCAACAGAACAAGCCCGAAGAAAGTTCTAAAGGAATATTTCACAAAAACAGATTTTTTGATCTATTGATACACGTGAAATAGTAGTATCTTGTGCCTTTTTTAATAACTATCTTTTGCTGGTTTAGTTAGACTTTATACTACACGATTCTGTCCACAAACGTTGGTGGTTGGTCTGCATGACATGAACAACAGTACTTAGATTTGATATGGAACCAATGAATTGTTGCCAAGATATGAAAAAAATTATAGCAATATGACGATGCAAAGTTTTTGTCAGAACATGAATTATTTCCAAAAGGTGAAGAACATACTGAACTAGAATTTCGCTTGAGATTTTTTCTCGTCTTCCCTTTTCCTCGGCTGCATTCTGTGCTTGATATGCAAGATGATGTGATGCATTCACGGGACAATCCATTGCAGCCTTGTATTTTTTTTGTCAGGCTAAGTTGAATCTGTTTTAACTTTGTTGGAAGCACAAGAGATCATCTTATGAATGAAACATTAAACATAAGTCAATTAAACACAAACATCACGAGAAGCAAAACAAAGTTAAGGAAAAAATTCACATGACTCTTGGACGACAAGAGCAAAAAAGTGTACGTTTGTGGGACGTATCCAATTTTTTTCTGCCAAAGGAAAAAGAAAAAGCTGCGCCTTTCATGAACTTTTGCATTGTTCACAGGTAACTACTAGGAACCTTTGATTTACATAAAGGTTTTATACTTAAAAGAGTAGACATCAATTAAGTTAAAAGAACTTGACTTGGCATCAACCTTTGTACATTTGTATTTGATTCACGAGATACTAAAATTCCAAGATCATGTGTTTTCATAGAATTTGGGGCTCAGCTTACAACCTGCATTTGAAATTGGTGATGGAAAAACATCAGTAGATAAAAATTTTTGGACGATTACATTGATTTCAACAATAATATTTCGCGTTAAATATATCTGATGTTCTTGATAATATGTCGATTTTTGCTTGTCGTAGGAGCAGTTACTCAAAGGTTGGTCCATATTTTTTGTGCTTTTGAAGGTTTTTTCTCTAATGGAATTTTCAATTGCTAATTAACCAACCAAGTTTTGACAAAATAATCTTTTGGTTTCTTTCATGAGTAAAGAATTCAATGCTAATTAAAACCCTTATTTATTTGGTAAAATAGATATTAAAACCTTTGTGAAATTTGCAACTTTTTTATTACCCTCTGCGAAAAATAAATCAGCAAATTAACCCCTCTGTTATTTTTTATCGAGCAAAATAACCCCTGCAACGTGAAAGTATAACAATGGATAGAAGTAGCCTTTACAATATCAAAATGCGCTTGTATTTAGACAAGGAAGAACAATGGTAATGTTGGAAACAGAATTGCAATTGTGGGGCTCTTTTGGAAGAATTCAAAATTACAGAGGGCTAACGTGCTTGTTTATTTTTCACATGGGCTATTTTGTTGAATATAAAATTTTAGAGGGGCTAATATGCTAGTTTTACTTTTACCGTGGTAATCTGCACATTAGTTGCACAAATGCGTAATATACATTTTAAAATATTTATTGTTATGTTTTGACCATAATTCAGTTTCATTTTTTCCTCCTTGGAATATTTTTCTAATATAATTTGAATTCCAAAAACATTTTTACTAGCATATCATGAGAGTTTTATCTGATATAAATATTAAACGCTAAAAAAATTACTACTCTAATTTCAGAACAATAAAGAGATCAATCGGAAATTTGGATAATGGTAATTAAAGGGACAAAATATTACCCAACCTATATTTCCAGGGACACTAGTGCAATTTTACCATTCCAATTATTTCCTCACTTGTTTTCATTAAATGTTGTATTTTTCAAATATGTCCTCGACAGTGTTTCTCATTAATCAAACCAATTAACATATTAATTTTTCCACAAAATAAAAAGAAAAGAACAGAAAAGAAAAGGTGTAGATGTGAAGTTTCAACGGACGCAAATTGAAAACACCTCCCAACTTGTCAAACAAATGCAAAATCAGAAACAAAGGGAACAAATATTACATGTTCATCCTAAATCTACATTAACACGTTACTTTATAAACAAGAGGAATGATGATGATTATTAAGGAGGCGTTTGGCTTACATTGTTCAATCATTGTCACTATGAATATCACTAACCTTACTAGTATAAGTTTTGACGATTTCTCTTAACATCTTTAGTTTAGTAATGAAATGGTTATTATTCTCCCAAAAAAAAGTTAATGAATTTCATTCCGATTGAATGATGGTAATAGTTATTTTCTAAATATCAAATATTAGTACCATTATTGCTCACACCTATTCCCTTCCTTGATTCCTGTGTTTTCAAATTCAGACCAAACCGACCGATCGAACTGGTCAAACTGAGAACTAACCAAGTATCCGATTCGAATCAAATCAAAAAATTGAAAGAGTTAAGAACTCGGTCAAACCCGATCATAACCAGGTGACTGGGTTTGACCGGTCAAAAAATCAAAACCCGGTTTTTGGATCTTCTTTAGTTGGACTGTTCCTATCCTGTGTCTTCACTTGCTAACCCAATAATGTGACGAGCTGCATTCCAAATGGGAGGGCCAATTTAGTAAAATCAATTCAATCCAATTGTCCGTCATCATAACCAACGAGCAATTTGACTCTCTCTTTTTTTTTGTTTTTTTTGTGAAGTGTTGACTCTCTCTATTAAGTGTGCATGGAGATGTGTTTGCGTTTGTGTGTCGTACTTTTGAGTGCCTGGAATTAATAAATCATGTAAGGTTTGCATTGGAAATTAAGACAAAGCGTCAACCATTTATTGGAGATTATTGTTTTTATTATTTGATTTATTTTTTAACAAATTATTTGATTTTATTATTGATAAAGTTAAATCTATCAAAACAAAGAATTAAAAATTAAAAGAACTTTATCGTTCTAGTCGTAGTTTTGTTCTCAAGGAATTTAAAAATTTTTAATATTTTTGGTTGGCTATATTTTTTTTGGACTCATTGATCTTTTTTCACTGTTGACTGACAACTAAAATTGGGATATATACACACACACATATATGGTTGGGATATATATACACACACATATATGGTGTATTTATGACGTCATTCAGTTCGACACCGAGCCGATCTCTAGTTGAACCCATTAACCTCTGACCCTTGACCCCTGACTTTAATCGAATCTGTCACGCCCCGGGCCCACAAGCCTAGCGCGCGATCAGAGTCTAAGCAGCCAAGTCCAACTTTTGGGCTCTGTCCTCGCTAGCCCAAAATGAATATCTCAAGTTGGACTTGAATACTTAGACTCAACTTATACATTGTTCTAAGTTACTTAACTTTTCTAATGTGGGATGGGGTATTACATTCACCCCTTCTTATTAGGCTTTGCGTCCTCGCAAAGCCTAATCCATACATGCGTGATCCAAACTGTCCAATTAATTGCGGAGGATGTTGGGTGTCAAACCAGCAAAATAAATAAATTCCTACTTCAAGAAAAATATACTCAAGTATAGTAGTGAGTAGGGTCGTATCCACAGAAATTGGTCGATTTATTTATTTCAAATCACAACAATGGGGGGTTTGGAGAATAATTAAATTAAAGAAATTTAAACCTAAGAAACTCAAAGGAAAAAACACAAAATTAAGTCAAACGAAATTAAATAAAACCTAAACTCTAGTCAAAGGAATAATTTCCACTCTGGTTCAATTTAACTGATTCTCGATGCAATAATAAATTTCTACGTTCATGAATAAATTGGTTATGGTTGTTGAGAAGCTCTAACAACCTGTCTTTCCTTACTGTGTCAGTAATCAATGTACGACCGTTAATTACTTCCCTAATCAAATAATGACCCTAGGCACGACCTTAGAATTCAATTATTCAATAGCTTTAAATCTAGAAAAGCTACCAATTCTAACCAGCAAATACCTACGAGGTTTTGTTCAAATTAGATTATTTATTCCCGTGATATAATCCAAAAGTTTCTATTACAATTGAATTAATCACTTGCCAAAAATACTAAAACTATCAAACAATTATGGATTTGACGTTTTAGATGGCTTTAGATTACTTGACAATTAAATAGTGGCTAATTATTTAATTGCACAAGAATAATCACACAAGAATGAACACAATCACCTTGGAATTAAACAGAGAATAAATAAATACCCAAAAACGCAGAAAATAATAAAAATAATTAGATCTCACAGTAATAGTTGAACCAAGAGTTTCGATTATCCTTCAACTAGATAGTATGTCTTCAAATACCAAAAGAAAAATAACAATAATTTGTTCTAGAGAGAAAAATAAAAAAAAAACTAAGGGGCTGCTTGGTTCATGGGAATCGGAATCAGGAATCGGAATGAATCCCATACAGGTTGCTTGGTTGGAGGGAATGGGAATTGAGGAATCGGAATCATTTCTGAAAATTTGGGAATCCTCCATTCCCGACTAAATTGGAGGGAATAAGAATCATTTCTAAAAATTTTGCAACTTTTGCTTCTTTTTTATTTCTTATTTGTTTTGTTGTGATAAATTATTAGTAAACATCATCATTTATTTGTTAATCAATAAAATTAAATGATTTAAGATCATAAAGTCTTCAAAAGTGAATGATTCCGATTCCGATTCCGACCTCTAACCAGGCAAGGATATTGGAATGAAAAACTTCATTCCAATTCCAAAGTGAATGATTCCGATTCCGATTCCGATTCCGATCTGTGAACCAAGCGCCCCCTAAGAACTAAAAAGTTTTTCAATTCTCCAGACTCAAACCTACGTTCCCCTATAAGAATAAATATTGCAGATGCCCTCCTTTCTCTTTCTGTCCTTCACGTCTTTTCCTTTTCTTTCTTCGTTTCCTTTTCAAAATCAATTTCCTTTCTTTCTTTTCTTCCTTTTCCAATCCATCTTCTTCCCTTTTTGTTTTTCTTTCCAATTCTTGCGAAACAAGAATTCTTTCCAATGAGATTTATCACAATTAGGGAAGTGAGACCCTTCAATTGTAGATTTCTTCTAAGCCACGTTCACAAATCTTGCACTTCAACATGAGTAGACCGTGGTCACGCTCTATCAAATCAAGTCTTCTGGAATTTTAGACGAATTTAGAACATTTTTCCACAATTTCCTATATTAAGGCCAAATATCAAAAAGTGAATAAATGGAAGTATTAAACACAATTCTTAACCAAAATAAGGGGAAGTTAATTACAATAAATATGTCAATTTAACACCCTAACAGAGGACATGCATGCATATTTAGTTCCTCCACTTCCTTGCGTAGTCCGGCCCAATACCATAGGTCCAGTCTCACCCCATGCAAAGACCACACGAGATTCGTTCTGATACCATTTTATCACACCCCGGGCCTGTGTGCGACCAGAGTCTAAGTAGCCAAGTCCAACTTTTGAGCCCCGTCCTCGCTAACCCAAAATGGATATCCCAAATTAGACTTGAGTGTTTAGACTCAACTTATACATTGGTCTAAGTTACTTAACTTTTCCAATATGAGAAAAGGTATTACATTCACCCCTTTTTATTAAGCTTTGCGTCCTCACAAAGCCCAATCCAAATCATAATCCAAACTATCCACTCGATTGTGTTGGATTCTAGAGATGGCTCGTACGAGCTCTAGAGGTGACTCTTGCCCTTAGGTCGATATAGCACTTAGTTCTGCACAACACTTAGTTCTTCCACTTCCTTGCATAGTCGCGGCCCAATACTATAGGCCCAGTCTCACGCGTGCAGAGACCACACGAAATTCACTCTGATACCATTCTGTCACACTTCGTGCCCGAGTGTAATACGCCGCGTATTAGGCTCACCTAATACACAAGGCTCTAAAATTATCAAAGCAATTCTAAAACATAAACAATCATAAATATTAAAATACTCCGATTAATATAAAAATCCTCTGATAATAAAATTTTAGCATCCACAAAGTCATCAAACTTCCTTAGCTGAAATAAATAACACTAAACATAAAATAAACTACTGTCATTGGCTCACTAACTGAATAATCTTTCAATAAAAATAAATAATTCTCTATTGCGAAGCTAAGTATCCTGCTTGTCTAATCTGAACTAAAATCACCTGCAAAATAAATAACATAAGTTGTGTGAGCAACCAACACGCTCAGTAAGCAATTCCACCCCTTACTCACCAGTTTGGGCAGTTACATATATACATATACATTTATAATACATGCATTCATTCCATCACACACTATCCATAATCACACATAATAATAATAATATATAATACATAATAAATTCGTGGCATATTAAACAAAACGTAGTTCATTACATACATGCCTGTTCATACATACATAGGTTCAGATTTTTCAATGTAGGAACCAGTCGTACTAGATATCTGGCCTAACTTTTCTCCAGTTAAGAGGGTCATAAACATGCGTGCATGGCCTGACTACACACTGTCAGGTAGGTATATCGAGAACTAATTCTTTCTGGTGTATAAAAAATACTTAGAGCCAAATTATAACATTTCATACATTCAGACATCACACATACACATACACATACATATAAAGAATCAAACTGCCATGATATAAGAAGGAATTTTTTGCACATATTACATGTCCATTCCGAATTTCATATTACAAAAATATTCATGAAAGGAATAACTATATACAAATAATAGATTTTTCAAAACATGAGAAAAGGTAGGAACCACTTACCTCAGAATCCAAGTTCAATTGTACTAACTCAAATAATCTTGACCCCAAGAATAGTCACTACCTAAAATACAATAAAAACAAATACAATTTCCACCTTAAAATCATATCCACAAAAATACTAAAACTTTTAGACCTATTATACGAAAAATTCTAAAACTCCCAAATTAATACTATAACCTAGTTATCTTTATTTAACTATCTAGTAAGAAAACTAAAATAATATTTATTGACTTAGGAAAATAATTAAGTAACTAACTAAAGCAAAATACCAAAGATAAATCCGAATTTATTTTTACCATCGCTCCCTGATATCCTTGTGGGATGGCTTGCCTATCAATTTCTATTGTCAACTCTGCCTTGACTATTATTCAATATTATAATCCTCTAATTTCAGTTCATATAAGTTATAACAAATGAAGGCATAATTCCTAGCAATCCAAGAGATCATTCTGTTCACGTGTTCCATGAGTCAATTGCATTCTCTAGCTTTTACTACTAATTCTTATTTTAATATCACCACCAAGTAGAATCAATTCCAAGTATCAACAAGTAAGTACTACCATTCTGCTTCATGTGCCCATTGATCTAATTAGTGCTGTACGATTTTGGTTTGCCATGGCACCAATCTTTCATTGTTTTTTTTTTTCGCCCCACTGAGCCAAACAATTCTTTTCAAACTTCGTCGGTATCTAGTCGCCAATCGTAACTCTCCAAGCATAGCACTACGTCTAGTTTAATTCGCAAATTCCTCTCATTATTTTCCTTCGTTTTGCAACAACAAACTAGGATGACGTCTTGCTTCAATATGTATATATAGCCAAACCAAAAATACTTTTCAAACTTTTATCCATATCACCAAATTACTGCACAACCGAAAATCCCAATTTCTATATCCATACATGCTAACTTTAATTTTAGGTAAATATTAAAACTTGAAAACAAAGATTAAACTCACTTTGTTTGTTGTAGGAATCGAGGGAACAATTTAAAGTCTCTGGATCTGTAAAATATTCACCTTCTTCTTGCCTTAGATCTTGGGAATATAGAGATTCAATTTGGGAAAAAAAATAAATGCAAACGTCGTTTTCTTCTAAAGAAAAGAAACGACTCCTCCTTATTTATTTATTATTATTATTATTAGAGCCCATCTATTTTCTGCAAAACTCTAAAAGGCCCTAAAATATATTTCCACATGTTGTACTTAATCCCATGACATTAGGCACAGGTATTTCAGAATCGATACCTGGTCCGAATCTAAAGACATAGCTTGATTCGCTAAACCAAACATCCTTAATAATTTAATGTATTTCAACGGATAGGCCCTTGAGTACTAGAATTTGCCTCCTCAAAATGACTAAAAAACTGACTTGAAATTTTGCAACGACTCAAATTTTTGGTTGGCGTCCAATTTTGAACATGTTCATAAATTGCTTCTTCTTTTTGTTCTCTTCAGTGTTACTTTGGCACAAACAATTGTGAAGACTTTACCTGATTACCCAGGAACACTGCCTTTCAAACTTGGATTGTATATGATCTCACAGAACTCCTTTTAGGAGAACTTCGATTGGCTTAATATCAATGATTTGTTAATTGTTCTGCTGAATATCTGCAGATTGCCAACATTATCTTTTTAGACGTGCCTGTTGGTATAGGATTCTCATATGGAACCACATTTCAAGGTTACCATTCCTCAGACACTAAATCAACTGAGGATGCTTACATGTTTCTGCAAAAGGTGACTATCATATTAGAGAAATATTAGGCATTGATGGATTGATACAGTTCATTTACTAGGAACAATACGTTATAGGCCGATCGCGTCTAACCAAAAATAGTGAGTTCCACATGAATTCTGTGTTAAACGGACGATATAGACCATAGTCTACAGCAGAAAGTCCTGCTTACTCTATGTTTACGATAGTACATAGGGGGCTAGGTAACCAAGACTGGCTCTTATTTTTCCATCAATCAAACTGATGTTGGAAAGATGCATAAAAAGTTAATGACGATAACAATCTGTTCAGTGGCTACTAAAAACATCCCAAATTTATGTTCAATCGCCTTTACGTTGCTGGTTATCATGTAGCTGCACTTAAATATCCACTTTGATCATTTTTCTGTACCTAAATCTTTATTTCCCCTGCAGTAGTTATCATGATATGATGATTCCATACTTTGGGACACTTCAATGGATACGTGATTTTAATCTAACACTTGATGAGGTTTGGCAACCTTGTATTCTCATTGACCAAATAGGAGGGTTGATCTTCAATCTGTAACTATATTTAGCAATTTGTTCTCACTTAGTCAACAACTATTCAAGAATCTGTTTCTTTCGGTTACACATTGAGGTACCAGTTCAAGGAAGATCTATGCTATCCAACGTTTGCAACAGTGAAGGCCAGGAAATTATTGACCTGAGTCCCTTTTTTTGGCTAATTATTATGTAAGGAATAAAGCAATTGCATAAATTTACTTCTTTTTTCCCCCTCAGGGTGCAGATCACACAGCTGCAGATATAAGCCAAAAAAAAATGTTTCACCATGATTGAGCGATGGTTCTCATATTATCCTCTGTAGCTCATGAATATTCAAGATGGAAAGAGAATTATTTTTCAAGTGTTACCAGGAAGATCTATTTAAATCTTCCAAGCCTGTTATTCAATCACTGATACAGAATACAACCAAGGCTACCGGCCAAAAAAGATTGTAATGACTAAGCAGCTCAATGATGTGTTCTCCTAACATGCTGCATAAACATGCTCTGTTGTCTAATATAGTGGCAACATTCTAGTTCAAATTATCAAATTTTCCATAACTTCAGATTAACTGCAAAAGGAAAAACAGAACAAAAGAGAGAACACTAGGGGAAGGAACGAATTAAAATTCTAAAGAAAGGAAAACATCCAACCTTCTAATGAGAGTAGTCTTTAAGCTTTAGCCTTTGAAGTTGAAGTTAGCACATGAAACGTCCAACCTTCTATTGGGAGGAGTCTCTAAGCTTTGCCTTTGAAGTTGAAGTTAGCACATGAAACGTCCAACCTTCTATTGGGAGGAGTCTCTAAGCTTTGCCTTTGAAGTTGAAGTTAGCACATGAAACGTCCAACCTTCTATTGGAAGGAGTCTCTAAGCTTTGCCTTTGAAGTTGAAGTTGGCACACGAAGTTTGCTGAAGCAAAAGTGTGGAGGTGAACCCCAACCTATTAGATTGAAGATCAAATTGCAAAAGATTGTCCTGAATTTGATGCGCTCCAATCACCATTCCAACTTCATTGCTTTCACCTCCATCCAAAAATCCAAGGCACAAGACATCTTTACTCACCCTAACCATGGAATTTGCGCCATAAATCCTCCACCAAACACTTTGATGATGCAACACAAGGTCAATGAATGGAGCACTTGGTCCAACTTGTGTATAAGGCAAGTTCTTAGAGCTATAACATACTTCAAAAGGAGCCACAGCTTTCACTCTGGGAATGTGGGAGAGTTCTTTAACAAATGCATCTCTAAAAGCCTTGTATATTGTTGTCTGCATTGTTGTATAAGCATGAATCGTGCTGATTTTCGTCCCACCGAAACCTTCCTTACCAATAGTTAACAATGCTGTGTTTATTGGCACAGCTTTTCCACTGATATGTATTGATTTCACTTGAATCCAATACTCAACTGAGAAATCATCTTTGAAGTGAACTGCAGGGATGCTAAAAGGCTTAATTAAAAGTGGGGTGTAAAGGAAATATACGGAAACATCCCTATTTGGATGCATCAAATATGGCTTGTCACCAAAGAATATGACACCAGTTGATCTGGTCGAATTGCTTAAGCAGACTGCAAATTTCTTGGTAAGATTAAAAGCACTGCTCAATAATGAAGGCAACCCAAGTTTACCTCTTCCAAAACCAGCAATTCCATGAACTTTATCAGGAATTCCCTCTAGTATCCATCCCACACCACAAGCAAAAACGAACCGAGATGCAGTCACAAGAGGACCTGGTTTTGAGCCATTGCTACATTGAATAGCCAAAACATCTTCTGCAAGTTCACCAGGCATGAGATGATTGGTGATTTGGTTTTTAACATCAGTAATGCAGGCATGTTTATTGCAGCCTGGCCTTGGACCAACATAGCAATCCTGACATGCATCACCAGCGAAAGTAGAGCAGACTTTTGAGCCACAATGGGCAGCTCTATAAGATGAACTGACATAGAACTTTTGGCCACAATCAACCCATAAATTGTCACCTCCTAAATCCAGTGTCAGTCCAACAGGAACAAGTGGAGTTCTTTGGTAAATTCTAGTAACATATTGTGTGTACTTGGTTGATTCATCCTTGATGATAGGAAGTACAAGATTATGGGGCTGTATACAAGTTTTGTGGTGGGCTAGAGAGGAAACTGTATTAAAGAGAAAGAAAGATCGGAACAGAAATGTGAAGGTAGAAAAGAAGGAAGTCATTGTCAAGAAGTACACAAGAATGCAGCAAGAAATGAACACCAGTTTCCATTTATGGATGATTCTTGCAACTAGTAAAGTAGTAATGTAGTAATAGTTGATCATTTTTAATTCTCAATAAAAATGTTAACAACTTTTTATCACAACAAGGTAAGTAATTTTTTATCTAGAAAATCAGAATGGGCGTGACTCAATGGATGTGTGCGTCATGGCAGAAACTGCAGCAGCCACGCTTGAAAGAGAAAGAGTGCAGACAACCTTGATATTGAACTTTGTGCCTTACTCCTATAAGCACGTGCACTTGAGTTTGACTGCGAAATATTAGCGGTTTTCCAGATTTGAATGTAAATAATGATGTTAACCATGTGCCATAGACTATAGTAGTACATTAGAAATTCTTTTACATTAACACTTCCATACTTCAACAATTGTCCGTTTCCATTTATGAAGACCATAGGCATATTAAACAAACAACATGTAAATTTTATATACGAACAAGCAAAGCATAATTTGTGAGCAATATTCCCCGAACTTGTACACCATGTATGCATATTCATAGGGTTTAGAGTTTTAGACATTTCAAATACTCTGTCCTAAAAACTCTTTGTCTTACTCTTATACAGTTGTCATGTGTATTAAATCATGAAATTTTTTAAACAATTTACAAATTTTGCAAGTTGTTTTGGTAAACACATATACAAATTAATATGTGTCCACTCTACAATAACTGCACAGAACATAAAGCTTTTGGAGAAAGAGAATTTGAATCAAATTTTAGTTTAATCACCTTTATTTCATTTGAACTAAAATTTGAATCCTGCCCATCAAAGTTTTAGCTGTTCCTGGGCTGGGCCTCTTATGTTGGGTTTGGTGAAAACCTTCCCTCAAGAATCTTAATTACAGAATAGGGCTGGACTATCAATTTTCAAGCGAATAATAACGAAGGTATCCATCGTGGTCAGGTCCATGATCTCTAGTGAGATTGTGCCCAGACTTCGCCAGAACTGAAAGATAATTTTTTTTTTTTTTTGTGATATAATAAATTTCATTAACAAACCAGTAATAATAGATCATATACGCCATACATCATAAAATGACATACGCCGTGAGAATCATCAAGTTGAAAAACATGCGTGCTTTAAAGATAGAAATTACAGACATAATTGTTCGGTATAGTGTGCGATGTGATCAAACTCAACTAAGAAAATGATAAATTTTTATAAAAAATCAATAAGATTTAACAAAAATAAAAAAACTTAATATTTTTTAATAAGTCTTAGTTACTACTGTATTTCCAATTATATGTTATAAAATGATCATTTCTATCGTCATTCGTGATGCAAACGTGAAATTACATGCAATATTCTTTTGAAGCAAACGGGACCAACCTTTCTTGCCCCTCGTAAGAGTATGGTGGCCTCGTATGTATTAATCAAACATGGTACATGGATTCACTTCTACTGATGTCTGTAACATTCTTTTACCATGTTTTCACCGTGCCATCAAAGCTTAGGTTGTGAAATGGTTTTGCTGGCTTGCTGCATCTGTGACACATTCTGTCAATCTCTCATGGTGACACACTTTCAGATATTTACCATTTACAAAGTAAAGTTTCACATACAAAGTATAATATAGGCTTGCATCATTTTAACATCGATTAGAATTGAGGAATTATGAGAAGAGTAATGCATATATCTACTAAGGGATGTTTGGTTTAGGGAAATGAATAGGGGACTGGGTATAAGTAAAAATGATATCTATTGTTGATATTTAGAAAACAACTATCATTATCTTTCAATCAGAATGAAAGTGATTAATTGGAGTCTCTATAATTCCTCTCAAAATATTACTTTATCAAACTCATTAATCCTTTTGAGGGGGAATGATATCCATCCCATAATTAAACCAAACATGTTAGGGGAATCGTCAAAATTTATACTCATAGTAAGGTTAATAATATATCCATAGTGATGCTGATTGATGAATGTGAAACAAATGACTCCTAAAACTACTAATAGATTGCTATTAAATTTAGAATATGAAATTACTAATAATAAGTACTAGTATAAACTTATGTGGTTGACCAAATAAAAGAGAACATTAATTGGACCGTCTAGATGGGTAGTTCAACATATAAATCTACTCTTTACACTTATAAAGACAAGTATAAATGTCAACAAATTTCACTACATCAACTACCAGTATAACTTTAGTATTTTTACTTTTTTATCATCCTATGAGCAAAGCATTTTATTAAAACAAAGATGATCATTTATGGAGTCCTAAACAAAAAGAAAATTTTGAAGCTCTAACACTGCTCAGCCCATCCTTTCTCATTGCCTCTAGATGGGAAAAGAGAATAAAGAAAAAGAGGAGAGAGGAAAAAGACATCCCCTTCTTTGGCAAGGAAGAATAAAGAAGAAAGACCTAAAGCAAAAGTGCCAAGAATTTGTCTTTCAATCACCCAAAGTGTTCGCCTTTAGTAAAGGTTATTGAAGAGAATTCTACAGTAATTTCAAAAAAAAAAAAAAAGAGAATTCTACAGTTCTGTTACGGTATGATAGAAATATTGAATAATACGATCAAATGACTAGGAGACCAAATATATTTAATTGACACACGAATACATCAAAATGGGTTAAGCTAATTTTCAACTAGCAAGAGAATTGTGATCATCCACGTCTCCTTAGCCTTTAGCACCACCTATGAGTTTTGACACATCCAAAGAAATTGAACCATTGAAATTAACAGTAGTGATTGCAATTGACAATCACGGAAAATAATTACATGGACTCGGTTCACGAGTAGGGCCGTGAACTCTATGGTCCAAAATTATCCACATTAGTCAGGGCCTACACTATGACTCACTAGGAACTCACCTCATAACTAATATGGATGATTATAAACCACAGAATTCACAGACCTCACTTGTAAACCAGATCCATATAAATATTTTTCGATAATCACAAGAGAAACCAGGGTGATAATGTCAAAGATGAAGCTCATCCATAATATCTTTTTTTTTTCTTTTGTGAAATTCCATAATAAGCAACCTTTTCAAAAGCCATTGATGCGTTCTAATGTGACAAAGCTAATGAATGAACTATGACAAAGAAACGGAGAAGTGGGACAATCTCAGTGACCAAATTAATGATGACTTTGGTGCCCAATTTGGACGCTGCCAAACTTATTCGTTGGACTTTACTGAAGCTTCTATTTCCTGTTTTACTTAATTTGGAAGGTTGTATTATTCACATATAATTCAATTTAATATTTTTAAAATTATTGTTGACTCTCCAAAAGTTATTCCTCACACACTTATATTTAATTTTGATATTTTTTGAACTTATATTCTCTGTAGCTATGGAAAAATAATAACAACAAGGTGAGTAAGTTGGAATTAATGATTTCTTAAATTTGATATGTATTATAGTTGGGATTGAGTCAAATATTGCCTATATGAATCTAGTCCAACTAAACATTAATATTGTTTAAGTTTTGTTCATATTTTTTATGAAGTTAAAAGTATTCTTCGGACGTGCATAAATATCACGGGAGGAAAGCAATCTCAAACAGTCTTAATTTATTTGGCAAATTCTAGAATTTGGATATCACATAACCTAAAAAGTTAAAGAATATTAGATCTTCCTAAATTTAATTTTATTGTGGTGACAAACCAATATTTTTTGAAAATGAGCTTTTGATATATTGAGTAGCTTGATTTATCTTTGGTAAATTCCACTTTGCGCCTTAAAACTTCACATCAATTCCACTTTGTATCCTAATTTTACTTGAGGACTCTTTGCTGCCGAAACTTTTATTCTATGATATTTTAGTCCATTTGCTAACAGTAACCGCAAACTCAACAACTGAGTTAAAATTTGAAATGCAACGGGAAAATTGATATAAAGTTCAAGGGTGCAAAATAAAATTTAACCTTTTATCTTTGTACTCTAAATTTAATATTATCAATTGCTTGGTCTACAAACATGCTTGTAGACCGTTAGGCCTGTCCTTTCTCAATGCCAATAGACGGGAAAAGAGGAAAAGTAAAAGGATAAAGAAAAAAAAAACACGTCCCTTTCATAAGGAAAAAACAAAAAGGAAACACCTAAAAGGAAAAGGGCCAAAAATTTGTATTTCAATCCGCCGAAGTATCAACAAATAGCACAGGCTATTGAGGAACTTCCACAATTTCGTTATGGTATGATAGAGATGTTCACTAATAACCATTACTGATATGCGATATTGGGTCTGTTTTTTTGGTTATGTTTTTTAAGAATATATTTTTTTTTTAAATTTCAAACACGTGTTTCAATTAATTTTTTATTTTTTAAACATATTTATCAAGAAAAATATATAAAATTATCGTAATCATATTTCATAAAACACACTCCAAAAAATAACTATTCAGACGAAGCCATTATCTCGACGATATTGTAAGATTTTTCTGCTATTGAATAACGCCAAAATGAGTTAAGCTAATTTCCAAGTAACAATAGAATAGGGATCATCTACGTCTCCTTGGGCTGTATTCACCACCTATGAGTTATGACATGTCCAAAGAAACCAAACCATTGAAATTAACAGTATTGATTGCAAATTGAAAATCAAAAGAGAAGTGAGAGTGATAGAGTCAAAGATGAAGCTCAACCACAATTTCCATCTTTTTAAAAGGCTATTTATGCTTTATAAATATAACAAAGTAATGAATGAATCGTGACAAAGATATGGAGGAGTGGGACAATCTAGGGACCAGATCAATGGCGACTTTGCTACCCAATTTGGACGCTGCCAACTGCTGATTAATTTTTGGTTGGACTTTACTGAAGCTTCTATTTCCTATTTCACATAATTTGGACTGAATATATGTAGTGATAACGTCATTCTATTCACATACAATTAAATTATTTAGAATTATTGTTAGCTCTTGAAAATTTATTTCTTACACTTATATTCGATTTTGATATTTTTTTAGAACCGATATTTACCGTAGCCATGCAAAATAATAATAGTAATAATAATAAGGTGAATCAGTTGAACTTATTAATTTCTTACATCTGATACGTAATACAGTTGGGATTGACTCAAACATTGTGTACTTGAATCTTGTTATTCTTGCCAACTAAACATTAGTATTGTTTAAATTTTGTGTATATTTTTAATGAATTTAAAAATTGTTATTTGAACTTGACATAATTATCACAGGGGTTGAATTGAATCGGTATTTTATTTTATTGAACTGGGCTCGAAAGCAATCTCAAGCAGTGTAAATTTTTGGAAAATTTCTAAAATTGTGGATATTAAAGTTAAAAAATATTAAATCCTCTTTAAATTTAATTTGTTGGGATGAAAAACCAATATTTATTTGATCTTATGATATGCTAGTAGCTTGATTTATCTTTGGTATATTCCACTTTTCACCCTCAAGATTTCACCTCAACTTTTGCATTTTAAATTCAATTTAGGGCGCTTTTGCTACTTCAATTTTTTGTTGTATCATAATTTGGTCCATTTGTTAACAGTAATAAAAAAATCAATTGTTTTTTACAATACCCCCGCTGCAATTGCTTAGCAGCATATCAATTAGACCACTATCAAATTCAATGAAATTCAATTTCAACAGATGACAGCTATTGGTGAGAAAGATCGTTAATTTTGTGACACATAACAATTAAATCAAAATAAGAAGATTACAAAGTTTAGGATAAAAAGTCGAACAAATTAAAAAAAGTTCAGAGTGCAAGATGAGATAAATTAAAGAGTTCGGTGTGTCAAATGGTCTAATATAAGAGATTCTGGTACAAAATATCACAAATCAAATTTCCAAGTGAACAGTAAGAATTGATATAAAGTTCAAGACTACAAAATAAAATTTAACCATTTGATACTTGAAAAGTAAGAATTGATATAAAGTTCAAAACTACAAAATAAAATTTAACCCTTGATATTTGAACTCTCAATTTAATACTGTCAATTACTTGGTCTACAAACATGCTTGTAGACCGTGAGACCTGGTCTACTAAAAATCATTCCTACTTAATCACCCTATATCAGCTCACACCCTTTAGATATCTGTAATTTTCTGATTTTCCTGTACATAATTTTCTCAATCTCTAGTATCTGTAATTCTTTTTCATTTTCATTTTTAAAATTTTTGTATTAATTTATTTCATCTTTAATTTAAAAAGGATAATTATCGAAATGGAAGCGGTGCAGGTGGAGGAGTTAACATCCGGTGCGAGCGGTCGCATAATTCCGGTGTTTAAAAACGTTCGACGCTCAGTTCTCTCATACGACGCCGTATGTCGTGGTTTGATATTAGTCAAATCTTTGTTTCTATGGATAATTCTCCTTCTCCTTCCCCGCTGCCACCGCTCTCCTCCGTCGTCAGCGGCGGATTCCGCATCGGAGGAGCGGTTGATGAAGAAGCGGAAATTTCGGAAAGACGAGGAGGATACTCTTAGGCGTAGAGCCCTAGCCGAGGCCTTGCAAATGGTCGCCGCTGATACCCGTGCCTGTGCTGGTCCAGGTACGGGTATGGGTACGGAGTCCGTGAGCGAGACTGGAAATGGGAACGGCCGGTGCCTCTGGAGCACGTCGTTGTTCTACGGAGTTCGAAGAAATGCTTTGTTTTGTCGCTCGTGGCTTCCGGTTTCCGGTGAACTGAAGTATGGTTCTCAAATTTCCAATTTTACATATTTTCGTGTATATTTATTTGTTTATTATTTGGATAATTAGTTTTAGGATTTTCTGGTGGCCGTTTGTTTGGGAAAATGAGTTGTTTTATTCATATATTTGTTGCCTGAGGATTACGGTTCTGCTGGCAAATCGATCATTTCCATGGTAGTTGGGATTTCGTTGAAAATTTTGTTTTCTGTTAGGGTTGTCAAATTCTAGTTGAAAGAAGGAAAAGAAAACTTGGACTTGGTATTGGGATTTTTTTTTAATTATATTTTATAATTTTCTTTTGCGGGGAGCACGTGGTTCTTGGTTATTTGGGAGCGCATGGCAGGCATCTTGACTTAGCTTGATTACATTAATTTTGTTAATCACCAACCTGATTTGTTCTAAAGTACTAGTACTAAGTAAGATACGTTTTGTTAAGTACTTAATGTAGTCTGAAGGAAGCAAACAAGACTTCTTTGTTAATGTCAAAATTTCTTTTGGATGCAAGTGGATTGCTTTGTGTGGAACATGATTAATTAATGGACTTGTTCAGATTTGAGAATGCAAAGTGGAAATAGGAGAATATTTTAAGCATGCTAATTGGAAAATTGAATTACTGGTCCTTAATTATTTCACCCAAATTTTCTCCCTCGCCATTACTTTGATGAGTAGCTGGTGTGGTTTATATTGTCCTTTCCTTTTAGTCTATCATGCAAACTGTATACATTATTGGGAGTTGGCTTTTATGTTCTCTGTGGTGGTCCCTTTTTATCTTTTGAATAATACCCTCTTACATCTCATTAAATAAGCTCTTCTTTGGTTACTCAGTACTGAGCCCTCTCTTCTTTTTTATCTATCTTTTTCAAAAAATTGTTTTTCTTTTATTTTTCACATTTTTAGGCTCTGTACTTCCCTTTTTTTATTCCCCTCTTCTTGGACCCACTTTAACTTGCTCAAGTTTTACTCATATTTACTTAAAGAAGATAAAGATGTCTTTTAGACTATTTTCTATTGGTTTTTTCCAGATACATACCTGTGTTGGACCTACAAAATTTACCTTGAATGAGGGCATCTTCTGTCTTGGACCACAATTTGAGCAAAAAATCCATCTATTTGTTATGCAGTTTACTGTTTGCTTGAGTTTGTTTGGTGGTAGGGTAATAGGGTTCCATATATAGTCACAATCCAAAGTTTATGCAGAACTAAGAAAATACAAGTTGTGGGATGGTTAAATTTATTGTTTTTCCTTAGGACAATGAAGATAGACATCTAATCAATTGGCTAGAAATTAGTTTCTTGAATTTCTGTTACAAATGTCCGAGACAGCTATTTTATCACGGAAAACTTCTCACTAAACATTGATCAAATTTTGTTGTGAAAACCTATATTATGTTGTATGTCAAAATGTTTTACATCTCTTGCTTTCTATTGCCCAATTCTTGATTAAATTAAAATAATTCATTTATCCAGCATCGTTGGGAATCCTTTTCTTATAAATTTTGGTTTTCCTTGTACTTGTTCGCATCTTATTTGCCAGTCTTCTTGCGTGTATGTCCACTATCTAATGTAATGCGTCTTGTTTGAGTACCTTCCATGGCTATATAGCAAGCATTTCTGTTTTAGACTCACCTTTTCTGTTAGTTCTTTGTCACTTTTAAGTATACCTTGGATGGTAAAATTTGCTTTCTCTTAATAAAATTCTGGATAACCAGGATTTAAACTAGAAGAGGACTAATGGGCTCTGGTGCTGCTAGTCTCTGATTGTGGTTACATTCCTCACATCAAGAACATGTACAATTCTCAGTTTTGAGCTAGTACTATTTCTTACTGTTCTCTGGACATCTGTATTAATGAACTGATTTCTTGTTACAGAGGCATTCTGATAATCATCCACGGATTAAATGAGCACAGGTACATCTGAAATATTAAGGTAGCATTTTTCTTGGTGAAGAGCCGACGGGGGCGAGGAAATCAAGATGCAGTTTATATTCCTTTCACCTGACATTTAAACTGGTTTTCATTCATTACATGTGTTTGAAATACTAAGACTAAGATATCTGTTGTGGTGTTTCCGTCTGCAGTGGACGTTATGCTGATTTTGCTAGACAACTCAACTCCTGCAATTTTGGGGTCTATGCAATGGACTGGATAGGTAGCTGCTTATGTCATTTGCTTTATTTTGATGCACTTTTGACTTTTGTATTTAACAAGCTATCGGATTTGCAGTTTTCCTTCCATATAGACATAAAGTAACTCACTGATAACTCATCAATCATCTTTTTACTCATTCCATATCTGTTGCACCATGGTTGTACTAATCATATCTGTGAATTCCAAAATTTTAAGCAACAACTTACCTGTTAGGTTTAAGCTTAGGTAATGATTGTTGGATAACTACCCATTTTTGTATGATAATGACAATAGTTAGTATTGTCTAAATGTTATATCAAACAAATTGAGTACCTCCATTGAAACTGATTTGCTAGAAGCTCCATCTAATCTTGGATTATCATCACCATGTACTGTTGCACTTATGAGGTGAGCATTTTTCATTTCCAGTGGCATCTCAAATGCACAGGGTGTGCTTGTGGGATAATCACCTTTAAGTGACATTTTCCTTTTCTCTTTTCTGTTTCCTACTGCTTGCTTTTTAGGCTTGGCAGATTCATAGAATCCTATCTGTTAAGGATATTATCATTTTTTGACTCTGAAACTGTTGCAAATGTATGAATTTACTTGGGCTTGATGCTTAATGTCTGTATTTGAGAGAATAGATGTTGCCTTTGGTGAATGAGGTGCTCATTCCTGTAACAGGTCATGGAGGGAGTGATGGTTTGCATGGATATGTACCCTCATTGGATCATGTTGTTGCGGACACTGTAAGTTGTTTTAATGGATTCCTTTCCAGTGTTCTTTCTACTTCCTTTGTCATGCAAAAACATTTTTCATTTAATACTTGGAGTCAATCCCATTATCATTCCTCAAAAAAAAAATCCCATTATCAAGTTTATTGTCTTTGAGATTGTAACCCCATTCTTATGTCATATTATCTCCAGCTTCCTCTCCATCTTATCTATAGTCTTAACCAACTTTGTTCTGTTGCTTCCACGTATTGGCTCAATATGCCATCATCATATTATACAGATGGGTTTGTTTGTCTCGTTTTATATATATTTGGGGTGCTTTGAGGTGAATTGTTTACTCTGATCAATAAAAATAAGCTAGGCTTCTACATCTGCCTGAACAGGGAGCTTTCTTGGAAAAGATCAAAAGGGATAACCCTCGTATACCATGCTTCCTATTTGGCCATTCAGCTGGAGGGGCAGTGGTTCTAAAGGTCAGTCTGTTTAATAGATCTGAATATGAGTTTATTTTTATTTTTATTTTTTAATCTGAATTTGAGTTAAGAGTCATACATCTCTGATTGCCTGTCAAATTTGAATCATCTACTTTTCTGGAGCAGGCAGCTTCATATCCCCACATAGAGAAGATGTTGGAGGGAATTGTATTGACTTCGCCAGCTTTGCGTGTAAAGCCAGCACATCCAATTGTTGGTGTAAGTTATGTCTTCTCTTTTCCCATTTGTGGGCTTAAATATAAAAAATTAGTCTACGTAAAGAGAAAGAACTGTGGAAAGGGGATGATTTGTTCGGGTTTTATGTGCTGGGATATCCATTTTCATATGATAATTGCTCCTATCGAGTTGTCATGTCATTTTGCTTGCCTTTTGTATCGGACTATTATCAGAAAATGGGTTCTCCCTATCTCTGTTTCCAAAATGTGGATATCTGTTTCTATGCAGGCTGTAGCTCCTTTGTTTTCACTGGTCGCTCCAAGGTACCAGTTCAAAGGTTCTCACAAAAGAGGTATTCCAGTTTCAAGGGACCCTGCAGCACTTGTGGCCAAATATTCTGACCCATTGGTCTACACTGGCCCAATGAGGGTCAGAACAGGCCATGAGATTTTGCGCATCTCCTCTTATTTGATGCGCAATTTCAAGTCGGTTACAGTCCCTTTTTTTGTCCTTCATGGAACCGCTGATAAAGTCACTGATCCTCTTGCTTCACAAGATTTGTACAATGAGGCAGCATCTGAGTTCAAGGACATAAAGCTCTATGACGGCTTCTTGCACGATCTTCTCTTTGAACCTGAACGTGAAGAAATAGCTCAGGATATTATTGATTGGATGGACAAGAAACTGAGCCTAGGGAAGCTTGAAAAGGTAATTTATTAGTGTTAAGAGGAATATTTACTAGTTTATTTTCTGCTTATGTGGGATTTCAATGGTTGAGTCAGTTCTATGAGCTATAGCACAATGTTTTAGCAAGAAGCTGGTGATGTCCTAAAACGGTTCATGTCTAAACCATGATTTCTGATTGTAATATATTTGGTGAAATTTCCTACGTATCATGCGAAGGCTTCAGAATTATTGTAACATATTTGGTGAAATTTCCTATTTAGTCACCGTCCCGATTTATGAGCTCCCTCTTACGATCTTATTCTTGGGCGTAAATGTGACCTGAGTACGATTAGGATGCCAAAAAGATGACAAAAAATGATACAGAGCTAATTTTGCAGTTGGAACATGTTGGGTACCAAAATGCATAATTTGAAATGCGATGGGCAATATTCATAAAACAATTGCTAGGGACTGAGTTCAATTTTTAAAAACTGTGGAGAACTATTTTCACAATTTACCCAAAAAAAGAAATTGGGATGAACAAATTGTTAGCACTATACCGGTTCTGGGAAATCTGTCTCTTTGTCGAAATCTTGGGCACAAGTTCGTCTAATAAATAAGGGGCAAAGGCTCTTTTTGAAATATACTACTAATATTATTAAGCATTGATTGTTAAACTGAATAATTAATCAAAAAAGTATGACTAGGAAACTACTCTTATAAGGAACGTTACATGATGTAGGTGCAAAACTAAAAACAAACGGATTAACAAACTGGCAGTATTACCTTAATGTTCATGGATCCTTGTAAACTTTCATTGAATAATCTTTCTTTTATATTTTTGTGTAAGTTAATGTTGAGGTAAATCCAATTTACTATAAATTGGTTGCACTAATATGTTAGGTAACCCCACTATATAAGAACCTGTAAATTAGACTCATATTATAGTGTAGACATTATCAACGAGGAGCAAAAAGTTACTAATGCAAGATGCCACTCATTGCATTTTATAGATTATACATCCATTGTTTCTGGTCAGATAAGGAAATCCATCAGATTCCTTTTATTTTTTCCACGTTCAAAAAAAAATTTTTTTTTTCAATTACGTGGCAGATAAGACATGCATTTTCCTTCATAACAATTTCCACTTCCTTTAAAGTTCGAACTCAAACGTATCACCAGGTATTGATAGTTGATCGATTGACACTAATGCACTGTATGACATATCATATGGTGCACAAATTAGTTATCCTTTCCAGGGAAGGGTATAGTGTAGAGCAGCAGTCATCAATAAACAAAAGACTAGAATAACTATAAAATAGAAATTAAACCACAATATGTTATTTTGTTTGATTTCTAAGAAACATTATATTTTTGATAAAACATAAATCATAATAATCATGCACTAATTAGAATTAGCGTATGCACTAAAGGCAGCTCACCTGGCTCTCTCTGTCTATTGTTTGTCTTTTCTTACATCTTTTCCATTTGTATAAATTCAATTTATAAAAAAATTATTCTAAAACTAGTTTTAGTGTGTTTCTTTATAACTAAATATAAAATTTTTAAATATTGATAATTACAAAAATTAGAACACCATTATATATATTCTCTGGTTTAAAAATTACTAAACCCTCAACTTATGGTAAATTTTCAATTATATGAGAAGGACAAAAATCTCTCATAAAATAATTAAGAAATTTAAAATTTTGAATTGTTAAATAATGAAAAATGGAATCCATATTTAGTGAAAAAATCATTTTAGAATTTCAGGAGTTAGGATCTGGTATTATGTAATAATTCGTAAGACTCTAAAAATCTATAATTCAAAATGTAAAAGTTCACTAGAGAGGCATCTATTAGCGATTCACGAAATAAGAAATGTCTTGTTTTAGGAAATGGCTAAATTTAAATAATCAACAAAGAATATCCTTTTAAAGGTAACATCAAGGAGGAATTGTATGGTATATATAGATATAACTAAATTTACTAATATAGATTTTTTTGAAAAAAATAACAAAATGCTAAAGCTAATAATTTCTAAAGTAAAAATGGTAAATTAAAAAGAATATGTCCAAGTCAGCGCCACATGGATGCTGTCTTAAATTGAGTTTTATATACATATTAGCTTGATTTAAATAATTAATATTTTAATTTACATGATAAATGAATAGTAATTTAAACATTTTTTTAAAATTTTATCAATTTAATATTGATATTATGTATTTCCAAGTCACTACCCATAAAGAGGAAATTTAAAAGTTTTTAAGGATATTTAGTGTATTTTTACATGATATACATAACTGAGTTAATTTTGACATTGAAGAGTGATTATGATAATTTTGATAAAAAGTAATAAATGATACATAAGGGTAAGTAGTAAAGTTTTTGAATAAGAAAAGAATGTTAATTGAAAAATGACAGATAACCATTTAGTGAAAAATCATTGAAAAGAAAAGAAAATAAGAAACTGCCCAAATTAGAGCTATCCGGACATTAACTTTAGCAGAATTTATATACACACATATACACACAATAAATATCACATTTCAAAAGGTAATTATTCTTTCAAAAGAAGTGCTAACTGTTACTCCTTCAGTATTCCGAAAAAAGTCAGTTCAAACAAAGCTGAATCATTATGCATTCTTTAGTGAAAAAATTTTATGCCTATTTCCTCTCTATTATATTCCTAGATTTTGGAACCAAGACAGTCACTTCCTGAAGTTTTTATACCATGTATGGTTTCCTACGGTAATTGTAAATAAAGCAAGATATTAATGATTGACATATTTCTGGCATGCTAAAAAACACGCCTAGATACACAAATAAAGGTACATCTACAAATATTTTGTTTCTTGAAATTGAAAATTGGCATCATAGAGAGCGTAATTCACGGTGCATTTCAAGATACTGAATCATGTAAGCAAAGATAGACATCTGCCAGGATTATTTTAGCTACGTTTCAAAGCAGATCTGTCCCTCTAGGAGTGGCTATGAACATTTGTCGTTTGAATGTAATTTGTCATCAATCTCATGTTCTGGTAAGTAAGTTCGAATTCTGAATCTCATAAAAAAGTTTACATGATCTTTTTTTACTAATTTACTAACTAAATGGTAAATGTGATATTCGTACAACTTTTTCAAAACCTATATTGGAATACTATAAATCTCTAATATGCACCAAGTTTTATTAATTTGATAACTTTAGCATCATTCTATCACGGAAAGGATTGAAGACGTAATGATGCATTAATTGCTGATATATTTTTAAGCTAAATGATATTAGCACTCCTCAAAAAGTCTCAAGTACCCATTCCCTTCATCTAATGCAAAAGAGGAAGGAGTGCCTAAAACTTTTTGAGAAGTGCTAATATCATTTACCTTTCTTAATACTTGGAAAATCTTCATGAATCTTGAGCAAGGAAAATCAAGCAACATGCAAGCGTTGGGTTCAAAGAGCTGTAATTATCCAATCAGAAACGTGTGCAAGATGATTAAAAGTAACCTCTTCCCCTTTTAATTTGAGGTCGTGACTCGTGAGTGGGACATATCATGTGTTGTGTTGGAAAATTCTTAAATAAACTGGTATACGATTCATGTGGATTTGTAGTATAAAATAAAGACACATAAATATTTTTATATTATTTTCTTACGTCACTATGCATCATTATATTTATATAATATTTTTTTAGATCACAAGATTTATAGATAGAGCCGTAAACCCAATCCATTTAAGAATCTCTAGTGTTGTGTTAGGTAAAAAGAAAACTATTTTATGCATAAAACTAACAATAACATAATCAACTTGGTAAAGTTGATTATCCTTTAGTATTTGGACATAAAAGCAAAACATAAACAAGTAGTAACTAATAAATCTGCTCTATTAATCAAACTTCAGTGATAAATAGACTAGTATATCATCTAATTAACTTGATTGTAAAGCTTTCTTCATATTCTCTGCCATGCCTTGCAAGGCGAAGTTAAGGTAAGATGCTAAAACTTCACAACTCAATCCATCCACAGGATCAGCTAAGAAGGACCACTCGATCTGACACCCGTATTCATCATCATCATCATCGTCGTCGTCATCAGTGTTTACTGGCAATAATCTGATAGTTGATATGTAGGACTTGAGTCCCAGATTATTGTCCAAAACTTCATAGCGTACACAACGTACCACTGGATCAATTGCTAATAGTTTCTCGTGGCACCACTTGGTTATTGGAGTCTTGCTTTCATCATCATCATCATCAGTATTCAATTTTGATGAAGTAGAGGATGCTGATGGTGTAGAAGCGCAGTAGCGAACAAGTCCAGGCTGCCCGTTGACCCCTTCAACCTGGTGACATGTATCAATGGTAGGAAGCCATTTGTCAAAGCTGCAAAAGTCCTCCAACAAGGGCCATACTTGTTCTTCTCTAATCCCATTCAGCTTTGCAGTAGCTTTGCCTTCCCATTTCACTTCTTGTGCTGCCATATTAATTTATGAGGGAGAAAGAGAAGAAGAACAGTTGAGCAAGGAGCAAATGGGAGGATCTAGGTAATATATTCAAACAGAAAGTGTAGACATCTAACGACAGATACTAAATGACATATTTGATTAGGAGTTTAGGACCATGATTTTTATACACAATTGAGGTGGAATCGGGTGGAGGAGGGGGAGGACAAGTTACTTAGGTAGACTAAGTTTTATACGTGACAAATTTTGATGTAACAAGACAAAGAAGAGAAGAACAAAATGACAATGAGTGAAGACAAAAACTAAGCACGCGAAACTCATTTTCAAGAAAAATTTGGCTAAGAAAGTACAAAGATGCATTATTTTAGGCTGGAGCTGAGATTTGATTTCTTAATATTCTCCCAAGCATGGTAAAATTTTCCATAATAATATGAGCACCGTTAATGATCCAGCTGAGCTCGACTCCATTGTTGGGAGATGATCCGGAGGAGTAGTCTGAAAGTCTAAACCACATACTTCGCATATACTCTTCAATGGCTAACTAGTTACAACAAATTAATAAGTGACAAGTTTCAAAGCATAATTAAATAGCTTTATAGAAACAGCACTTTGTACGTTCTTTAGAAAACATAGACTAAGAAAATTTGCTTTTGCAGATATAAAAGCTGGGTGCTGGAGGATAAGTCAAACAATCTGGTGTTCCACTCAAACAAGGATGTTGAAACCAGAAAGCGGTCCAATGGGATAAGACTATTAAGGGCATCACGATATTGTTTTTTTCTTTTTCTTGGTTAATTGATAACATTTATCCTATTCTTACTTTAACTTCTATTCTAGTTTATTTTAAGAGGGAAAAACGAACGGAGACTGAAGTAACATCGGACCAAACGTGCACATCCACTCGTATGAATTTTTTATAAGAAGTAAGCTTTGAACTTGAACTTCCACCCACAAAGATTCAAATCTTTTTGTGGTGCAAATATCCCAAGGGCCGTTAAGGGCATCATGATATTGAGTTCTGATAATATTGACAATCACCCTTCTTTTCTAAGGACATCATCATATTGAGTTCTGATAATATTGACAATCACCCGACTTTTCTTAATGCTCGGTGATGGCTACGAGGTTGGTCCCTACTGCCCCACCACCAGTATGTGTGTCATTTCCTCAGTTCCAACTATTAGCATTGTTAAAGTCACCACCAGCACCAAAAAATGTGCCGAAAGCTTAAGTTGTAACAATTTATATAATTCTCCACTTACGATCTAATTCCAAATGATGAAGTGTGCAAGTGGCACACCATTCCACTTTGGTTATTAAAAACTGACTAATCTCATTCCTTCAGTGATTGGAGCAAAGCTTATTTTTTCTTTGTGAGGTAATATATTTCAAAAGTATGTCCAAATTGGAAGGTTAATATTTAATAAGGTAGATATTGCAATTAAACTTTAAGTTCTTTTTCCTATATCGAGGGGAGAGTGATGGTGAGAATCGATCTGTACATGTGTACATACATGTTGAGAAAAAATTTTCTTAACATGGGTATCAATTGCCTCAATTGACTCTAAATGCACATGTACGTATATAAATTTATAATCTTATAATGCGGAATATGTTGGTGGAAAACTTCGAGATGGCAATTAATTAATAGTAAAACATAGTTTAAGAGTTAATATTCATACTTAATTTCGTCGACCAATGTGAGGAGAGCTATAATAACATTGTACATTCCCATCCCTTGTCCTGAAAGCAAAGGCTTTCATGTTAGGAGTTGCCGCCAATCTCGAGACGCCCAAGGGGAAACTGAAAAGTTTGTAATATAGTACGAGAAATTTAAGTGTTTGTCTAAAAATTGTATCAGACACTGGATATAATAAGAATCCTAAGTATTTATAAAATAAGTTTAAATCGAAAAATTGTCTAAACGGGGGATAAGAACAAAATATAAGTTCGTATATATAAATGGTAAGTTGTATATATTAACAAGTGTCATAATGCACCGTTCAAAAAATTCCAAAATTTAGTTTATATGACATTAATGTTTAGATCTCAATGAATCTTGTTTCGCATACAAATTGAGTTGAAAATCACCATGGCGACGGACAAATTCAATGTAATTGGGCAGAACACTTAATCACTAAAGTCTTTATAATATTTTGACTGTCAGATGAAAGAACATGGATAACATGAAAGCTCAATGCCTATGAACAATCATGAGCAGCTGACCTTTTATAAAGGTCAATAATCAGTCGTATAAGAAAATAAATGTACTATGAATGTATGCAAAATCAATATAGTGATTAATACCAATTAATACTGCTCAAATAAGAAGTTTTAATATTTTCTTGAATATAGGATATGAGATATATTGATGCTCAACATTTGCAGTATACACATCATCATAAAAATAACTTTAAAAAAAAAAAGATTAAGAGATTTGAACATAGCTCAATATATAGTTAACGATCTTTGTTTATTGTCTTAAAAAGAAAGTTTCATTTACCATTAACACAAACTAATTAAAAATTTACAGTGGTGAATGGCAGAAAATAAAGTAATTTTGGACCTGGCACTAAATAGAAAAGAGAAAAAAGTGATTGCAATTCATTTTAAGCACGCTCACAACTTAATACTTGAAGAAAACTTTATACAAAAATATGCTTAGCAGAAAAGGAATTTGGATATGCTAAGCAGTTACTTAAGAAAACATCCATACAAAATAAGATAGTTAATTAAGCTAATTTAGTTTTAATCTCCCAAGAATTGCGTAGGACGTCCTCCATTTTCTGAGCCATGCGTTGTAGCCCTAGTTCATATTTTTTGACCAAGTCTTCCAGCCTCCAGCCTCCCACAGGATCAACTGAAAATGACCACTCAATAACACATCCTCGTTGACCATCATCAGCAGCAGATTCACTGGCAGTACCTCGTAGAATTGGATTCTTGATGATCTTAACTGTTGAAACGTAAGAATTGAATCCAATGTTGCTATCAACAATCTCATAGCTCAAAGATTTTTCAACACGATCAATGGCTATCAACTTCTCTTTGGACCAGCTGATGGCGTGTGATCTTTCTTGGTTTTCTTTGCTTTCTCGGGATGGAATTGAGCACCCTTCACAGCATCGAATTGAGCCAATCTCACCATTGTTCCCGTGGATGCCATAGGAAATGGAGAGGCTTGGAAAATATTTGTATATGCCAAAGAAATCTTCAAGAAAGGGCCATATTTGGTCTGCACTTGCATTTGCTAGTCTTGTTGAGACCTTGGCTTCCCACGTGGGCTTGGAAACTTCTTGTTGCTCCATTGAGGAAAGCGGCAAAGAAAATTAATGTGCAAATCAACCAGGCCATATGAAATGAATTTGTGTCAGGTTCTTTTTAAAGTGTTCAATCCTTATTCAAGCCACCATAGGGAAGCCAGATGGACATGCGAATCCGCTTGCCACGTTGAGCAGTGCCATACGTGCAGAGAAAATATTGGCTAGTTTGAGGGCCACACGAACTTAAAATTTATCTCATGAGTCCAATTTGGAATTTTTGGTAAATAGTTGGATACTAAATTGAATTTTTAATTTCAAATACAAGCTAACGATTAATTATGCTCGGTTTGAGGGGGATTTTTCTTGAGTGGACAGGGTCCACGGGCTCCACCCCTGAGTCCATGTGGATCAAACAGTGGATGTGCGAGCTACCAAGGTTCGGTGGGATCCATCGAGCATGGGTAGCCCTTAATCCACCGTTAGGTCCACAGAGGGACCCGTGGATCCGGTCCACATAAGAATCTCTCGTTTGAGGGTATTGCTGCCTGAATTGATATCGAATTTGGGATTTTATAGACTCATTTTTGGGATTCTATTAGCCCGTATCTTAATCGAACAGTTGAAAAAATCTTAATTAATGGTACAAAAGTGATTAAAAATTACGACGAGGTGGTGGAGAGGAGAGACCAAATACACCTAAAGATTTTTTTCTTTCAATATCATAATGTCAAGAGACATAAAATTTTCCTTATGTTTATGACTTTTTTTTCTCTTTTTCAAGCAATCAACCTGACAACTTTACTTTACGATATTTTTTTTCCATGTAAAGGGAGGCTCTACCTTAAAGGGAGGAAGGAGGAGGGAGGAGGAACAGAGAAGAATTTGAAAATCGAACCACAAACCTCATGATTATCTAATCAATGTCTTATTCGATGAAACTAAATTGGGACTTGGAGAACTCACAATTCAACGCCACATAAAGCAGCACTTTGTGGTGTAAATTCTGCACGGGTTTTTGAAGCCCAGGCCCCTATATTAAAAGTATTGCTTTGGGCCTATAGCCATAAAAACCATAATTAAAAGGGCCCTGCATTATTTAAAAGCATCAACAAAATAATTGGCTTTAGGATTAGCATCTGAAATTTTGCTGGAATCCATACATTAATTTGCCTCCGTGGACAGTAAAAAAGAATGGAGCCAGAGTTGATTTGTATTTTCTTCAATCTTTTCTTGATTTCTATACAAGCTTAAAAGTTACACAAAATAATAGCCAAGTATTTATGCCGGGCTTGTTGGGAGATGCATTAACTAGGTAACGATGATGAAATTTATAATTCGAATCTTAAACTTTTTATTTTTTTTCTTTTTTCCTTGCACGATTTAGAACGATTTAGAGTCTCTTTTAGGGGTGTTTGATAACAAAACTTAATACTAAAAATTAATGTATTAAGAGCTTTTTGAATTCAGTGTGTTTGATAACGAAATTTTTTTATCACTTAATATATTAAGCACTTATATAATTTGAACACAAAATTTTAAGCAAAAAATTTTCACTTAATTTTTTGAATTTTGATACTCTTTCCCTTCCCCTATCAAACACACACACACACACACACACTTACTCTCACACACTCACCCATGCACACACATATACATACTCTTTATCACACGCGCACACTCTTTCTCTCACACATACACACATTTTCATACAAATACACATTTGCTCTCCCTCCCTCTCACTCTCTCTCTCTCTCTCTCTCTCTCTCACACACACACACACGCACACTTTCTCTCTCTCTCCACACAATTTTTCTTGCACATGTGTACGTACTTTCTTGCACATACACTTTTGCACACACATAAACACACGCATACTTTCACATACTAACATACATTTTTACATATACATATACTTTTTCTGACACACATAAATACACTTATTCTCTATTTCTCGTAAACAAACAATATCTTTCTTTTTCATATACATTATTAATAAATTATTTAAAATTTTTAAGATAAAATAATTATATTTATGAGAGGAGATATTTAAATTCAGTGAATATATTCAGTTAATCATCAATCAGGTAAAACTTTATCAACTCAGTAACTTAATACTTTCAGTACTTAAATTTTAGACTTTAGACTTCAGATTTCAGTTTTACTAAATGGTACCTTAAACTAAATATAAAAATATACCAAATATGCCAAGCTCAAGTCAATTTTCCAAAATCTTAATTTATATGTTAACACTACTGAACTATAGAAAATTCCTATCCCTTTCTCCTTTCTCCTTTCTCCCTGTGTAGTTTAGAGTTTCCCTTGAACCAAAAATAAAAATTTGTCAAGCTGTACCAAGCTCGACTAAATTTTCACAAATCTTAATTCATATGCTAACTCTATTGGATTATATAAAAAGCCCAATTTGACACAGCCCATTTCTACTTAAGTCTCCCTCTGATCACCGCGATGATTCATGACCGCTGACGATCAACCCAAACCATTGGTTGACCGTGGGCCTGTAGAAGCTTATCCAGAAGCAATAGCCCATAGTTGTACTTTATTGTTACTCTTTTCTTTTGTTAAAAATCAGATCCTCTAATACAATTTACAAAATATCACAATGGGCAATCAATTATTAAATTCCAAACAAATTATCCAACAGTTCAATTTCCTGAAAAATGATAAAGGACACCTCTCACCATCTCTATAGTAAATGATAAATCTTAACGCATACATTTCACAATTATTCTGTCTTTTTGGGAGCATTTGGGAATATTTTTTAGGATAACAGTTTTAAAATTTTTTTGATAAATGTTTATGCAAAAAAAATTGTGGTTAGTAAATGTGTTTAAAGTTTTCTAAAAATATATTCTTAAAAAACTATTTATTTAATTCGATTTCTGGATATCTTATTAGACTTTTACAAAGATCAGATTATCGCTCGTCCTTGGTCCAGTTTTCTTTCCTTTGCACCCTCTCTTTATGGTAGAGTGAATGGGTAACCCCATAAGATAAATTTCTTAGGTGGACCGAGTTCATAACTCTACCTGTGAATCTTGTGATATGAAAAAATATCACATAAATACAATGATATATGCTGATATAAAATAATGATGTAAAAATACATATGTGATTCTATTTTAGATCACAAAATTCACAGATGAACCCGTGAACCGAGTTTATGTAAAAATTTTCCACCCCATAGGGGAATATTCTAAGGTACATCTCTTATCTAAAGAAATAGTTTTTATTATTAGAGGTTATTTTTAGCAGGTATTTACTTAGAAACAAAGAATTCTTCAGAGGGAGGAATTAAAAATCTAGGAAAATTTCTTAAAAAACAGCAAAATATTTCGAATTCCTCACAGTATATATTCCTCCACAGTCATCCCATTAACAATTTTCACCTTCGATCATTCTAGAATTCGTTACTCTACATCCCTCACCAAAAGAATTGCCTAGTACCCTATGACCTGGCACCCTCTTATTCGACCAAGCGCGAGTACCCTACTCTCACTTTTTCAAAACCATCACAAACATCTCCCTCTCTACGAAACAAGTTTACTCTCCAAACGACAAATAAAACTACCCACGTGTCATCAAAGTCGACGTCCTAATATAAACGCGAGCGAATCCACAAAATAATAAACCTTCTCCGAGAATAAAAAAATAAAAAATAAAGAAGCCCACAAAAAATATATATATAAATTAAAAAAATTATTGCTTCTAAAAAATAAATAAATAAATAAAAATCATCCAAGACTGAAAAAGAAGCATTTGCATTTTCTCTATATCTTTCTTGAGCCATTTATCACTTATTTTTGCGGAGAATTTTTTTGCCCTAATTCTGATCTCTCTCTCTGTGTTAATCTTGAAACCCTAATTTCTCAATTGATTCATCGATCGAGTGAAATTTGATCGCTGAATAGTCGAGTTTCTTGGTCTCTTTTTTTTTTTGGTCTGTGAATTTCTTGGATTTCGATTTTAACCTAGCCGATCGGATGAAGAATTGATGAGGTTTGTCGGATTAGCGAATTCACATCAGAACAAGAATTGATGGACGATCGCTATGCCTCAACTGCGTAGCGGAGTGAGACGAGGCCGCCGTGGACAGCCGATTACTGCCGCCGACAATAAGCCTAAGGAACCTTCCCAACGGGAGCAGAACAATAACAATCGGAGAGCTGCAACGCCGGCTAAACGAGCCGTGAGGAATACTCGGCAGAGACGAACGAGTGCGGGGAAGAAAACGGGAGGGAGAAATAATAATAGGAACAAGAAAGAGGAGGCGGAGCTGTCGTTACCAGTGTTTGTGGTCGACGACGACGACGATGAGGGTGGTGATGAGAATGCTGTGAAGAAAACGGCGCCGTTTGGTGAACAAGAGGAGAAAAGAGAGGTAGTGAATTTGAACTTAAGGGAAGAGGTTGGGGAAAAGGAAATAATGGATGAGTATGATAGCGGAGGTCGGAGTGGTGATAAAGGTTTGGGGGCCGAGGATGAAGGCAGTACCGCTCCCCTTCCCGAGAGGGTAAATATCATACTGCTACTGTTACTAGTTATACTTGATACTGATCAATTCTGCTTTCTTTATCAGTTTTTTCTGTGTGTTTGTGTAAAGTTTTATTTTTCTTGTCTATTTTATTGGTTGATTGTTGATGCCCATATTCTGCTGATGATTTAAGGAGGAATTTTGAGAATTTGGGCGAGGAAGTTGAGAAGCTGTTATTATAAATGTCTTGTTTTAGATTCTTTTTAAGCAGCAATAAGAAAAGAAATGAAAACTGATATTTTAGATTTTTTCATCTATCAATTAGAAAAGAAAAAGGAAATTGATGTGGGTGGTTGTTTCGTTACTTAAGAATGCTAACGTGATGTTTTGAAGTTTATATTTTGAATTTTTTGGTTTTAGATTTCAAAATTTATGACCATGTAAACTGTATTTTTGGGGACGCTGAAGAGTTGGATCTAAATGATTAAGCTATGGGTTTAATATTAAGGATGTGACAAGAGTTTTTTGCAAGCTATAGTATTGAGAATTTGTTGATTGAGTCTTCAACCGTGTAGCTTAAGGGCGGGTATTCAGGGGAGTGGTTGATTTTTGTGATGGTCAATTGTTAGTTTTCTGTCGTTAAAATTTGTTGCTTTCATTTCGAATTTTATGTTCATTGGGTTGATTAGATTTTAAACCTGCTTTTTGGAAAATAGTTTGTTGTGGAATATTGCATTGAGAATTTTGGTGCTTGTTCTGTTTCTTCTAGAGAAAAATTGATCGTCTTGAACTAGTTGAAATTACCTGATTCATGTGGCTTATTTTTTGTATTTTTCTTTCACTTGGAAGTGCTTGCATGGTGTACTGACAGTGGAATTGAGTGTATATTAACATTAGCTGTCAAAGACTGTCAGTCCTACTGACTGTGGATTCGTCATCTTTGATTCTTTACATCTATAGGTCCAGGTCAGTGGCTCACCAGCGTATCGAATTGAAAGGAAATTGGGGAAAGGAGGATTTGGACAAGTGTATGTCGGTCGTCGCATCAATCCTCCAAATCCAATTGAGAGAAATGGACCAGAAGCTGTTGAGGTACAACATTTGTCAATCTTTTTTCTGCTTAGAAAATTTATTTTGAGTGGTTTCCATGATGGCAACATGCAATATTTCAATGTCCAATTCTAGGTAGCATTGAAATTTGAACATAGAAGCAGCAAAGGCTGTAACTATGGACCACCTTATGAATGGCAAGTCTACAAGTAAGTCATCTTTTCGGTTATCATTATGTAATTTTCTGTTACTTTGTGATTTTACTGTTGAAAGTTGTTAAAATACCTCTGACTAATTACTTGATTATCCTTGTATTTCATTGTATTTCTCAGCGCACTTGGCGGGAGTCATGGCATACCACGTGTCCATTACAAGGGTCGGCAAAGTGACTACTACATTATGGTATGTACTCACTTAGTGTATTTTTCCATATTAGAGCTTTTCTAATGGAGCTTTTGTTTTACATCTGTAGCTCTGAAGTCATATTGCCAAAATATTATTGTCATTGCAGGTTATGGACATGCTCGGCCCCAGTCTGTGGGATGTCTGGAATAACAATTCCCACACGTTAGTTTCTCTTTTGGGCCAGAATATGGAAATACTCATTCTCATATGTATTTTTGATACTGAAGCAGTTCAGATGTTTATAAAGCTTGTTCTTGTTTTGTTTATTACAGGATGTCTGTTGAGATGGTTGCTTGTATCGCAATTGAAGGTATCTCCATACTGGAGAAGTTGCATTCAAGAGGGTATTTTTCTGTCATTAACTTGTAATCTTTATCCTTTTGGATCCTGTAAGAAAAAGATTGTTGTGTTATTCTGTGCAAGATGCCTTGGTGACTTCCATCGATTCATTCTGTGACTCTTTCTTCTTTATTTTTCTTGTGGGGGAAAGAGGTGCAGGGACTAGGGGGTTTATTGAGTTAGAGATGGGAACTTTTCTATGGATTCTCTGAAGCAGGAAAGAAATGTGAGAAGTTTTAACCTGGATACACTGGATGAGAGAGTTTGGTTCTAAATTGTTGGTTATCTGTCGGGATTTGGTACTGACATTTGGAGTTTGGAAATCATAGTCGACTTGGTAATTAAAAAAAAAAAATTCTAGAATACTGTATCCCCTTATGTAGCAAAATCTATGTATATATTTTAATCTAATTGCTGGTGAATGTGTACTTACGCATGCTTGATTCAACTGGTTGGCTAAAATGTTTAGACGATCCTGGATATCCTAGGTTGGGCATTAACAAAGTCTATATTTATGTGAACATTATTAACTGTGTCAATGCCCTTCAAGATTAGTAAAATAGATATGCTATTTCTCTAACTGCTGAAACTTTGCAGATATGTGCATGGAGATGTCAAACCAGAGAACTTTTTGCTTGGTTCACCAGGAACACCTGACGAGAAAAAGTTGTTTCTTGTTGATCTTGGGCTAGGTAAACTTCTGATTGTATCAAAGCTCTTTGGATCACTAATACCTGAAGTAGGGGAAGTGTTCAATTCTCAATTTTCTTTTCTTCTTGTCCTTTCAGCTACCCGATGGCGTGATACTTCAACTGGCCTTCATGTTGACTATGATCAACGACCAGATGTTTTCAGGTGTGAAATGATGCAGTATTTCACTTATTTCATTTGTGGTCCATGGCCTGCGTTCTTCTGTACCCCTTTATTACATTTCTGTTGCTAACATAGAAGGCTGCGTGTTGCAGAGGAACAGTACGTTATGCGAGTGTTCATGCTCACCTTGGAAGAACTGGGAGCCGCAGGGACGATCTTGAATCTCTTGCTTATACTCTCATATTTCTTCTTCGTGGTCGGCTTCCTTGGCAAGGATACCAGGTTGGATGATTTAAATCTGATAGAGAAATATATGATGACACTTTTGTCTGTAATTCTTACAAATTGATTAAATAGGGTGAGAATAAAGGCTTCCTTGTCTGCAAAAAGAAGATGGCGACATCTCCAGATACCTTGTGTTGCTTCTGTCCTGCACCTTTCAGGCAGTTTGTTGAGTATGTTGTGAACTTGAAGTTTGATGAAGAGCCCAATTATGCAAAGTACATATCCCTCTTTGACGGTATTGTTGGCCCGAATCCCGCCATCAGGCCAATTAACACTGATGGTGCTCAGAAGGTAATCTTCATTTTTATTGCCATTGTCCTTAATGGTAGAGAGCTTGATAATTCTGGAATGTGATTCAGAATGTTCCTAACATTTATCTTGATTTCATGAAGCTTATATATCAAGTTGGACATAAGAGAGGGCGTTTAACAATTGAAGATGATGATGATGAGCAACCAAAGAAGAAAGTTCGGATGGGAATGCCTGCAACCCAGTGGATTAGCGTTTACAATGCTCGTCGTCCTATGAAGCAACGGTAGTTAAACTCAGCACTCAATATTCCAGATTCACTGTTTAGTAATGAATTGGACTAATGGGGGTCGTTTTGTGTTGCAGGTATCACTATAACGTTGCAGATATTAGGCTTTCTCAGCATATTGAGAAAGGAAACGAGGATGGTCTTTTTATTAGCACTGTGGCCTCCTGTTCAAACTTGTGGGCCCTGATAATGGACGCAGGCACTGGCTTCACTGCTCAAGTTTACGAGCTTTCACCTTATTTTCTTCACAAGGTGTCTTACCATTATTCTACACTTGTAGTCATCTATATTTTCAGTGTTAGTTCCGGTCTTATATTCTCAGTGTCATACCATTGTTCTCATCCTTTTTCCCTGTCTTGGTGTAGGAATGGATTATGGAACAATGGGAGAAGAATTATTACATCAGTGCAATAGCAGGGGCAAACAACGGGAGTTCATTAGTTGTTATGTCAAAGGGTTAGTGCAGCTACTTGAAGTCAATGTGTGATAAATTTTGTGCTGCTGACTTCTTTACTTGGATCCAATATGTGATAAATTTTCTGCTGTTGTCTTCGTTATTTGATCATGTTTCTTGAAAAATAGGTACCCAGTATCTACAGCAGTCCTATAAAGTGAGCGAATCATTTCCTTTTAAGTGGATAAATAAGAAATGGAGGGAGGGTTTCTATGTCACTTCCATGGCAACTGCTGGAACTAGATGGGCAATTGTTATGTCCCGTGGTGCTGGATTCTCCGATCAGGTTTGTGGGGTGCAGAATGTTATCAATTCTGCTGCTGACAGGCAAGCTTAAAATTTTTGAATTTTTTTTTTTAAATTCTTTTCAGGTCGTGGAACTAGACTTCCTGTACCCTAGTGAAGGCATTCATAGGAGGTGGGATGCTGGGTATCGCATCACATCTACCTGCTGCTACGTGGGATCAAGCTGCTTTTGTTTTAAGTGTTCCGAGAAGGAAGCCAGCGGACGAGACACAGGAGACACTTCGGACTTCTGCTTTTCCCAGCACGCATGTCAAGGTCAACGCTTTATTAGTCTTGTGTGTTTTTAGTTTCCCCTTTAATTTCCATTTTCTAATTTGGTTCTCAAATTATGTGGATGTTTTTTGCAGGAGAAATGGGCTAAAAATCTTTATATTGCATCTGTGTGTTATGGGCGGACTGTTTCCTGAAGCATCACAATTTTGCTGTGGGATCATTTCGGTGGGCTGTTTACTGCTCTGTTATGTGAGCCAAGAAATAGTGCCTGCAGAGAAATATTCCTTCGTTTCTCCTATCAAGCTGACTCATCATGCCATAAAGGGAGTTATTGAATGCTACAGTTCAGCCGTCAGGGCAGATTTGTGGATTCTGTGCACTGTAGTCAATTGTGTCATGCTTTGGCATTTTATCATCTTCGACATGAGGTAGTTTAGGTATTGGAAAAAAGTTGTATAGTCTCAGAACAATAAGCACCACAGGCCAAGTGCACAGTCTAATGCGTTACTAATGGATTTATTGGACTTGTGATTAGTATTTACCATGAAGTCCAAATGTTATCAGTTAAATGGCCTTCTTCTCGCCCTTAGGTCCTTGTCGAGTTTGGACATGTATCCTAGGATTTTGAGAACTTAAGATGTTGGATGTGGTAATGAGTCGAAAATATCTATATACATTTCTCTAAATCTGTTGTGTGATACTTAAATTTCTATTGAAAAGCTAGGGGATTTGAACAAAGAATGGGCGGATTGAGATGGATTTATCTGTGGAGGCATTGTAATTTATCTTTGTTAAACAGCGCTTTAGTCCTTTTTATTTTGGTTTTGTACCAATTTAGCCCTTTCCAATTTTGTTAATTTTCACGTTTAGTTCCTCTAATAAGGATGGGAAAAAAATAAACACTATGAGGAATTGATATTAACACTTCTATATTTTAATTTTTCACGTTTACTTCCTCTATTCAGGATGGAAGTAGATTGAGAATTAGAAGTAATGAGTACTATAAAAGATTTGATGTTGACACTTCTATATACGTGCTCTGGGGCATTTATAATAATGTGAGAATGAAAATGTCCCAAACTTTGATCGTAATTAATAATAATTCTATTTTCTATCATGTTGTAATTAGAATGAATGTAAGAATATATGTTTTATCAAATAAGTTGAAAAGTTGAGGGGAGTGCTATTAAGTGCTAATTTCAACTTTATGTAACATAAAGGGAAAATACCTCTATTTTTCAACCGTGGCTAGGGTACACAAGTATTAAACTTTCTGTGCTTTGGGCCTTGAACTATTTTTGTTACAAAATTGGTCATTGACATTTTTTACATTTCATTCAATTCAGATGTTAAGGTGGACGGAATGTTGTATTTTGAGAGATAAGTTTCTGTCTGTATGATTATTTTTTAAGGTATTTTTCAAAAAATATTACTGAAGCAGTTTTAAAATTCTTTCCGATAAATGTATTTCAGAAACAAAAAAAAAAAAAGTAAACTGAAAAACGTGTATAAAATTTTAAAAAAATATGTTTTCAAAAAATAAAACCAAACAAATAGAACCAAAATTTCTCGAGAGTTTTTTAATATGCACGTTATGTACACTAGTAAAATCAATGACCTCAAACTATGTACACTTTAAAATCAATGATTTTACATTATCTACACTATAAAAAGTGAACAACTTATCATTTTTCTACATTTTATTTGACCTTTCAGAGGATCCATCTGTTAGTGTCATTATAAATTGGAAACGGTTAGTCGTTAGATTACATGCTCGTTGTTGTTGTTGTTGTCAGACCACATTGAGCTTAAAATCTTGGTATTTTGGAACTCCAAGAAATTGGCTCCAACCATACTCAAAAACCATTACTGAAAGAGATTTACATCATTTCTGAACCAAGCATATAAAACTAGGAGATCTACACCCCACTCCTCATCTTCATGAGTGCGTGTTTAGCCAAGTGATTGGCTTCTTTGTTCTCTTCATCCACCAGAAGTTTCGCATCCTCTGTATTGTCTTTCGGATCATTCACAGCATTGCCTTGCAGTAACCTTGGTATGATTGTGATATTCGTGCAGCTTCCTTTGTTGCTGACATCCTCTGTCTAGGCAGTGTACCTGCATTTTCTGATATCTTGCCTCACCCCTTCATTATAAGTCTGCAATTCTCTGCATCTGAGCATGATGATGGGAGGCCGATTGAAGCATTCCGTGAGAAAGTTGTTTACACGATCAAGATGATGGTGTAGTGTGAGATTTGTGGATGATTCTGATGCTTCATCTCATAAAATCTTTTTACTAGTATTATTACTGTTTCCATGGGCAATTCTGATGCTTCATCTCATAATTATTTATTATTATGGATGATGCTTATGACTCTGTTCTTGGCGAGACTGTAATTGTTGTCACCATGGTTCACTATATCGGCCGAATTCACGACATATCACCAGAGTTATAATTAGAACAGAGTCTACGGATGTGATACCGTTACCTGCATTGTTTTTAGAATTAAATTGGCTGCATATCGCTGATAAATCTACGATATCAGCCGACATGGAACGATATGACAAGTATCGGCAAAAATCGGCCGAGATCTTAGCGATACGCATCATTATGAATCTAAAAAACTTGGAAAGGTAAACACGATTTTTCCTATTTCCTTCCTTTAATAACAATTACTAAAAGAAAGCAAAAGGTTGAAGAATAGTAATCAAAATGTTAGAATAATCAATCAAGAATCAACCTTCTCACCCTACCATACAAAGTAATGGAAATGCAATTTGGAGCCAATTATTAAGCATATCTCATAGCCTTAAAAGAGAAAATTCATCTTGTACCAAAAAATCTAACCTCATCGTTGCTCTTTCTTTCGTGCCCATAACATTTTAAATCAAAAGACACAAAATTTTCATCTCACTACATAGTTTTTTTTTTCCCTAGTTTTGCAACGTTTTGTAGATCTATTATCTCAATTCAACCAAAAGTTATTCTTGATCAATTTATGATGAAAATGCTTATTAAAAATATGGTGAAAATACTTACCTATTTATTTTTTTTGTTTTATAATATTATTTGATAAATATATATATTTTTGTTGTATTGAACTAAAGATATTACTTCCTTTGTAATTCTTATTATGTTATATAAGATATGATGGTTATACTCTTATATTTAAGTTTTGATGTCATATAAAATTAAAGTTAACATCATTTACTGCTAATACTATAGTTCTATGATTACAGCAGCATTATTTTATTTAAATAATTAGCGGTTATATATGACAATATAGGTATTTAGTACATTTAATTTGATAATTATACTTATAATAGTATTTTTATTTCTAGTAATTTTTTTATTTTTTATTTTTCGTAATTTTTTTAAATTTTTTGAAAATTTTTATATGCTATAATGTGCATATCACCTGATATTTAATTGATATGTTGCAACGGATGTAGACCAACGGAGATTGCGACATAACTACCACCCGTGACGACAAACCATGGTTGTTATAGTCATTACTGTTGTTAATTGTTATAATCACTGTTGCAGTAGCTGATTTTGGAGTGGTAGCTGTTAATCATCTTCACTGTTGCAGTGGCTTCCTTGTTTTCACTTCTTCCCAATCATTTAATTTTGCAGCTCGACCCCTCAGGTTTGAAAAAACCAAAGTCAAAACCCACTTGACTTCAGAACTTATACACCCGTAGTTATTTGGAGTTCTTAAAAGGTTGAGGAGATTTCTGCACCAAATTGCAAGTTCATTCATGCACGCAACACAATTTCCTGTCACTTCTCCCCTAATCGTTGGTCTGCAATGAACTGGAAAATGCTTGTGTAGATACGTCTGCCAACTTTCTGTATTATATAATAATATTTCACTTTTTGCTTGGAATCACATAGTGAATGATGTGATTTAATTTTGGTGACAGTTTACAGAATCTTATACGATCAGATTTATTGCAGGCATTTTTCGAACCAATATATACAATTGTTTGAGCTATCTCCTTCAAACGTAACAAAAGTCCAATAAAAATTGATGGACAAGTCATAGCTTTAAGTAATAAGTGCTTCTGTGACTAGAGGATTTATTGGATCTATTGTCCCAAAAGGATTGCCTGAAAACAGCTGCAACTATTTGATCTTGGAAGCTCTTGCGAATGAAGTTGGTGGTTGCTGTTTGATGTGGCTTTGCGATTCTAGCTATGCATGAATCTCTCATTATATACGTAACGCCCCTTGACCTATTTATTAAGAATGTCACATTCGTCGTACTTTCAAGTTAACGACTCAAGTAGTATAAGGCATTATAAATCGTATCATAAATCTTAAAATACAGTTAAAATAAAACAAATTCTTAACCTTACAATCTTTGAAAATTTTACATTGTCAAAGTAATAGACATAAAAGAAAAATACCAAGCCAGAGTACTACAGTCATTAAACATTCAAGCCCAAACTAAAGTTTCTAGAAATTCATAACTAATTGCCTTCAAGGCAGAAACTACGTCTAATATTGACTAAGTTGACAGATTCATCAATTCCATTCATCATCTACCATCTCATACACATACTTCATATTCGTCGTTCTCTGCAAAAAAAAAAAAATAAAGTTAATGTGGTTTAAGCGAATTATGCGCAATAAGTAATCTAAGCTTCTCTCTGACCGGACCATATAAAGTACACAGTCTATGCATATATATATATATATATGTATGTATATATATAATTTTCAAAAATCATCTTCTTAGATTTAGTCAAGCACTTTATTTCTTTTATCTCAAGAAAAATTACAATTGTATGTTAAACAAACTAATTTTGGACAAATATTACATATCATGGAAAAATCTAAAACATCATATATTGTGCATTTTTTCTTATCATTTGAGCTCATAAGTTGATTCATACTTTCATCGGCATTGAGTACTCAACCTAGTGCATTATCCCACTAGATAGGTTGTCAAGGAGTTTGGCCTAGACTACCTTGTCGATTCATATTCATGTTCTTGTTCTAGTTCGTGTTCTTGATCGTGGAACTATAGTTCTTCGATTTATGCATGATCAATTTGAGCATTTAATTCATGAATACTATATATACAAATTCATAAATATTAGGGAAACAAATCATTAAATAAATTCATAACATAAATTATATTCACATGGTCCGAATTTTATATCTTTACCAACATTAGCTTAAAACAATTATTTGCAATAAAACATACTTGCACAAAATTATCCTATATAAAATAAAAAGTAAGAAAAATAGCATTTAAAAAGAAAATACCAAAAGAATATATAGACCACTTACCTCTCACTTAAGATGATGACAACCAAAAGCTCTCGATGCCCGACTATAGATTATAAACCTATATATAAAACGATATTGATATTTCTATTATACTCGTCTATATTAGTTAATCTCCTATTGAATCCAAGAGGCCTGTTCCCTTAATCAATGTTTGTTTAAAGACCACAAATCATATAGGTTTGACTGATAATCCTTAGTTTAGTACTTGATAATATCAATTATCAATTTTTTTTCACATTAAAAACAATCTGCTTAGATTAGCTCTTAAATTGGCTCAAACTAACTCAATTCCTACTGTGATCTAATAACCAAAACAATCCCATACAAATCTTATTATGAAAAAAATTCTAATTCTATTTGAATTACCAAAACAAATTTTATTCTAACTGAACTAATACCAAAAATTCTCTTTGGTTTAACTACCACAAAATCTATTCTAAGTTAACAAAAAAAAAAAAAAAAATCCAATCAAAGACAATTTTCTAAACCAAATACCAATCGTGACTGAGAAGTGAGAAAGCATGTTTCTGAAATATTAAAATCTGTCTAACTCTTTCTATAGGCCATGTTCGCTGAAGGACTACATAAGGGACTTGCTTAAAGTAATTAGCATTTTCTACAGCACCTTTTGTCAGTCAAAGTATTTTCATGTGAACCTAATCACTGTGCTAACTTAAAAATTTATCCGATTTTCCTTCCCCTCCAAATCACAGTCAAATAATTCTTGCACTTTGATTTAATTCTTACAATGGCATGTCAAAAAGCAACTACACAAGGCCACGGCAATTCGTTAATTCGTGCTGTTTCTTACTTTATACTGAGCACCACTGAGTTCTAAAAGCCTAAAAATGTTCACAGCTGCAACAATTGGATTCACTCCATATTGCAATTATTTTGGCCCCACAAAATTTGGTCAGCTCCAAACACCAAAGTAACGTTTCATCAGAAATCAATAAGGCTTGAGATCCTTTTTTTTTTTTTTTTAGAACTTCAAAGAGAATCAAGATCAAAATTCCTACTGATAAATATTTTGGAAAAGACCCCATGGATTCAACTAAACTTCAAGTAATAAAAAAGAAAATTTTGAAATCATAGTTTAATCATGAACTTAAACTAAATTCACTTATCCCTATCTGTAGATGTCAAAACTAAGGAGTTGTATTCTCCTTTCCTTTCCTCTTCCGTTAAATGTTCCTGTTGTTTGTGTTCTTGTTCGGATGACATTCCTTCCTCTCTATCTACTAGGTGAACGTCTGAGGAGAATTGTGAGAGACTATTAGCATTGTAGGAAGTTTTTATCAGCAGTAAGGAAATGGGGAAGGTTATGCCACTAGACATCGTAACTTCCCCTACATTTTCTAAACAGATAAATTTTGTTTTGTTTAATTATTATTTTTTTATATTACTAATATTACTAATATTTAATAAACAAAAAAAATTTGGATATCACAATAGAACGAGTGCTTTCTTTGCAAGGGAGACATTCAATGAGGGATTCAATCTCTTCCCACAGAATATCGCCATAAAAAATAATTGCACGTGGGAAAAGAATTTCTTTTTTCTATCCAGCAACGATCAATCTGAATTGTAGGATTGGTCTAGTTTATTCTCTTTACTGTAATTGTGTTAATGATCAAAATTGAAAAAGATGCACCAATTGCAGTGTTAAGTAATCAAAGAAGTGCAACGATTGAAGCAAAATATGGAAAAGAAAAGGGTTCAACACGTTAAATGATTGCATGTTGGAAAAAAAAATTTTTCCCCTATCCGACAACAATTAATTTGAATTCTAGGCTTGTTCTAGTTTATTCTTTTTAATGTAATTGTGCTAATGAACAAAATTGAAAAAGATGTACCAACTGCAGTGCCAAGAAATCAAAGAAGTGCAACAATTGAAGCAAAACATGGAAAATATGTCTTTTATTATTTTTTCTTCACTTTCTATTTATGGCAAGATAAAATATTACTGAATTCCTGATTACATAACATAAATATAAAATGAAGAAAAGTTTATCATATATGTATTTATTGTTCTATTTCATCTATTTCAATAATAAAATTAAAGTCTTTCTATTTTGCGAAATGAAAAAGTTTTGTGATCTGAAAATTTTAATATAGACTACTTAGAATGGTGATAGAACAGTTGTTCAGTTGATTTGATAGATACGAAAACCCCTTTCCTTATTTTTTTTGTTTGATCTAGTTTATTAATTCAATTAAATTCAATTAAGAAGGACTTAGCTTTTCTATGACAATCAAATGGATCCTTATTATCAAATTTCTTCCAATAATGTAAATGATAGGAACCCCTTTTCATTTTAATTATGAATGTTTTTAATGATTCTTTAGAAGTTTAGTGGAATCTTTGATAGAGGTAACAAAGCTCAGACAAATGGTTGCTTTCCTGACACAAGTAGCCATCATCCATGCACACTGTTTACCAGAAATAAGCAAGAAAGCATTGCTTTACATATGGGGGTTGTCTACACACTATCTCTCGGACTCAAGAGCAAGACTACTTTCAGTGATTCTACATTATAATCCACTACTTACTATCAGAGGATGCCTACGAAAAAATAGACCAAGTCTATGTATAATTGCTATCGTCTAAGCTGTCTACTTAGTGTGCTTGACCTAGCCCGGCTAGGTACAAAAGGAAGCAAAAGGAGACTAATTTATTTACTGATGTCTTCCTGGAACCCCCAATATGCTTGGCCGGAAACATAATCTCCTCAATCGTACTTTTTCCTGCGTTGAAAAAAGTTATAGCAGACATGAGCTGAGAAAAAGAACGTGTTTAAGAAACTGTGTGTGTCTGTGTGTGTATGTATCAACTCACTGCAAAGGGAAGCCAAAAATCTGGATTCCACAGATATTGCACGGAAGCAGTACACACCTCAATTTTATCATGAGTGTAACGAATTGTGAAAAGACATCTACAACCTCTTATGTCATGCAACCTTCTCTGAATTTCTACAATTTCAGCTTCATAATATCGTGCTCCATCTTTTCGCTCCTGGTGTTATTCAATAAAGAATTCAACATGTTAGCTTGCCTCTACACAATAAGGAGATTCAAAACCCTTTAACTTGCTCCCATGTAAACTTGCGAGTGAATGAAAATTTTCTGTGCATTATTTGTTCAACTTGATATTTAACTTTTGGAACACTTCTGCTAATGTCACATTAGTAATAAAATTATGATAACAGGAAAATACAATTACAGTAGATAACCCATTGTTTTCCGTATTTCTAACAGCTATCCTTTTATTCCTCACTTCCTCAACAGTTAAAAATAAAGCTGAGGTCACCACTTGTTGGCCAGTCCTTGTGGATTATAATGTCCACTAATATGGAAAGTCCTTGAGGAATGAGGAGAGGTACCTGGAAGCATAATACAATATCTCCAATTGCCACTTTGTGGCATTCATTGGGTTCCAAAGAGATAGACCTTTCACGTATTGACTTTATCACATTTACCCATTCATCATCCTCAGACCCAAATCCAACATATCTTACTTGAACCTCCTACAATAAACCAAGATTGATCAGACAAGCCAAAATATCAGCTTTGTATGCGGTTTTGCGCCTTTCCAATGATCAGAAAATCTGTTAATTATGGAATGCACATATCACCTTATGACTCAAGACTCAAGAGGAAAGAAGCAACAAAAATACGCTAGCACCAAACAGCATTGCATGCCACTGGAAAATAAAGCATTTATCTGAAGTTTGAACATTAGTGTGGAAAATCTTGGCATATGTATCAACGTTATGAGAATTGAGAAGTATGTTAGTTATCAGGACTAGGAAACCCTTTCGTCAAATTTAGATACTTACTGCTTCCCCTGAATCAAGGAATCTGTAGGCAAGAAATGTCTCAATGTCATACCTGTAAAGCATCAAAAAAGGTGAAGACAAGTCTTTCACATTAATTGCAGCCTTTTCTTCAGGGAGGAAAATCTTTACAATGTAAAGAAAGGAACCAGCTTTTTCATAAGCATGTATTCCTGTTTGCACTTTCATTCCAAATTCAATGGCAAAAGCAGAGTAACCACACATATCTGGTGCTTAAACCAGCAATTTTGGGCACAGTATGGAAATTTCCCTCCTGTACATTGTATATAAATTTTAATTCAATTGCAAGTCAAATATATATGGATTTTGACAGATGTTAATTATTGTGCATATATCAATGGATAAACATTTGGTCCAGAAAGAAGACTCTAACATAAAGAATTCTTTTCCAATATCATATTTGCATCTGGTCTACGTCTACGAACTATATGATTGCTTGGTTAAAAAAAAACTAACTTATCATATAATCAAGAGGACATGAAGAAATGCATGCATAATTTCAGCCCCTTTAGATCCCAAATAGATCTCTACCATTTGTTTCTGCTTCCCGACCATATGAAGCATTAATAGTTCAAGCTTACTTCATCATGTTAACCAGTAACAAATGTTAAAGCAAACAGAAAAGGGTTCCAAATTTTCAATTGAAAAAATAAGATGAAAAAAAAAAGAAAAGACAGTCAAGGCATGTGTATATCCAGAACGCAAGCAAATGATCTCATACTGGTAACATTGCAAATGTCCATATCATTCCTCAAAGCCCATTTACCACTTACATTGACTTGACATTATAGGAAATCATGGCACTAGCATTAAAATCCACATGTCCTATGTGTAACAGAAAGTATTCGTCCAATAAAAAAAAGCTTGGTAACAAATCTGTATTCCTGATTACCAAGGTAAGAAAAATCTTAGCTTGCTATATGAGCTTACCAAGCGCCATCTTTCGATCTTGCCTCAAACTCCAACTTTGATAAATCTGGAACCTTTTCACCTGCTTTTACAACATTTTGGTCAAAACTAGGAAAAGTATAAATTCATTCTAGTTAGCCGCTAAGTGAAGTGACAATAGGATTGTTTAAAATGACTTGTCAATAAATAGCACAACCACAAGTGGGCAAGTTAGCATAAAGACTACTAAACGATAATTTAATATATCATTCACTTACGGCATCAAAAGCAAAGAAATTTGGAACATAACAACCAGTAGAACACAATACATACTGTTCGAGGAATAAAGCCTTCCTGGAACTTCACATGCAAGACAACCTACAAATACCATCACTCAGAAACTATGTCCTCAACCATTTATCTATCCGATAAACTACTAGTACCTGAGTTCTGTACCCAAAATTATTCAAAGAACAAATAATTGAATGCACAAGTCCCTTTCCCCAGTTTGATTTGTAAAGGACAGGGAAAACTCTATCTTAGCCACCAGCATACAGATTACGTGGATTAAACAACTGGGATCCCAAGTTACTCCTTATTCTGCCAAATGGGTTTCCTCCTCTGTTTTTAGGGCATGCGAAAATAATTTTCACCTTCTTATTGAAAAATTATAAGAATAAAAAGTGGTAATCAATTTCTCAATTGTTGATCATTGCTCCATTCGCTGAATTGAATTCATAAAGCGATCCATGTGTTTCCCACTTCTTATTTAAGCTTAATGTTTTCCAAGCCTGTACTAAAGCAGTGCTGAATCTAGCCAGGACATCCATTTGGAACAAAGGAGTACAACACAAAAACTTATCTGGTACAAAGCTCTCACATTGTTAGAATTTCAGAGCTAATTAAATAAAACAGTTTGTAAAGTTGCACCTTATAAGATGAAAAAAATATTTTAGTTGATCTACCTGCAGCCAGGAAATTTTCCTCTAATCACACCAACCTGATCTAAAGGATTGAGTTTTTGAGAGACTAAGCTAGCAGGAAAGCACTTGCATATGACATAAACATATTGACCCAAAAATCGTCCTTAGACTCTTTGGAAAAGACATTGTTTCCCAAAAATGACATAATAACAGGAAACCGAACAAAGATGAATATACTGATTCTGCATATCACCACATAAGACCAAAGCATATTATGAAGAAGCACCTTTTGGCATCTGGGAGTTCTCATTTGTCTTGATTACAGTACCAGCTTCTGGAAGGGGAGATAATTTTCTTGCTGCATCGGCTGAAGCACCATTAGCGAGGTAATTTTGCTGCATACTCTGAAACCAATTCTGGACCTGAGTATACATTGAGTGATATGAGTATTATTGATATTCACATTGAATATGATCAACTTGGCCACTAGCTTGTCTGAGAAGAAGGCAGAGAAAGAGTACCTCAGTCCACTTTACAACAGGCTTTCCAGCACGACCTTTAGAGCGGCTATAATTTTAGCACGTTAAAGAATGAGTTACCATCCAATAAGAAAGGTATCCAATTGACTTTCTCCAATAATTAACAGCACAAGAAGTCTATAGCTTACTTGAAAAGCCCTGCCAGCTTCTTACAAAAATCCTGGTCAAAAGACTGTTCTGTTGCACCTTTAAGCAAATGCTCCATCTTCTCAGTCTAAATAAAGCAGTTAACGTTACAAAAAAGATGTATGATGACTCTTGCCAGAATAGCATGTGGAAATGAAACTTAAATTGATTATTAACCGGAAAAGGCCAAGTGTTTCACACTGCAATAATAGTAATAATGTTGGACAACCAACATTCTGGAATAATAAAGGTCTGGAGGCACACATTTCCTCAACTAGAAGTCAACAAACGTGATAGCTTACAAGATGCCTCCTTAAGTTAGCAGAGAAGAAGAACTGCACCATAGTCCCTAGAAACTGTATTAAATATTTACAGCAGCAAAAGAGTGACTTTGGCTAGCAGTGAATTGGAATTGTGTTGCAAAATCTTATTCACAACAGAATCTCCCTTAGCCCAACATTAGGGAATGGTATTCGGTAGATGGCCAACTCTATTTTTCTTCATCATAGTTTGGTGACAAGTCTGCTATAATCTAACACTGCACGACTAATTTCACAGCACAGAACGAGAACGAAATCATAGGACTTGTTATAAAAAAAACAAAAAAGAAATCTTTTCCAGATTCCTTTATAGTGAAATGAACAGACACATTTGTGTTCTTGTACACTGAAACAACAGAATTATGTTTAATGCATTAGTTCCACAAAGAAATTTTCCTTCAATTCTTTTCTTGTTCCCGTGAAAGGATGACGTTATTGGCATAAACCTATGTTACTCGGACTCTCCTCCTATTCTCACCATAACCATGTCGCACCATGCCGATATAAATGTTAGTCTGGATGTAACATAATTTTATTGCATTCTTCTTCAATTTGCCTTACCATACCCGGATCAAACTGCGAAATCATATCCATGTCCACATACTACCATACCCGAGTCCAAGTAACACAGGCATAAACAGTCTCTTTAGATCAATGAGAGAATACAAAACTTACAACATTTGCGCTACATAAAAATTTGCATAGAAGCACAGTCAACAAAATGATGTGTAAAGTAATCCTCTGACTAATCCAATAAGCAGACTAACAAGTGATTAAACACCAGGGGAGGAACCAATATATTTCAGCAATCAATGCAATTTATTTTCTCACAAAAAAACAAACATCTACAAAGACCAATCTACTCAGAATTGGATTTTCATGCAAGCCCAGTTGAAAAAAACAAAAACTCAAGATTCTCGAAAAAATTAACAAACAAATAAAAAATGAAAAGACCTCGGCTTTTGTGAACCCAGAAAAGGGTGTTTTTTGCCGAGGACGAAGATCCATGGGGAGTGGGGAATCGTTTGCTTCCAGCGATCAGCGCAAGCTTTGCTAGTGGCAAATTGATTAGTGTAGTTGAAAATGAAAAAGGGCTAAAACCCTAGCCCCCAAAACTTGAATTTGGTACTACTACTACTGCTACTACAAAATATGGAACATTGGGTTTGCGCACCTTCTCAAACGTTCATTCATTTTCAGTCAGCCTTGTGGTCACATCTATGCAGACTAAAGAAGAGTCAAATGGATTTTATTTTTTGGTACAAATTTATATTAATATTTTTTTGGTTAGAATCTTACCTTTAACATACATCATTGATCTATTTTAGTTCTCCATTGAATACTTCACAAGTGATATCCTAAATTCAGTGAGCACTAGTATATTTAACATATAATAAAATGCTAAATTGAGTGGAACTTGCTTGAAATTTAGTCCAAAGTGATCCAGTTTATTTGACAGAAATTTTTTAGATAAAAATCGGTGTGCAAATCCACTCGTTAATTTTGTAATTCTAATGTGATAAAAAATTCTTAGATGAAGATCGGTTTGTAAATCCACTTGTTGATCTTATAGTTATGAATTACATTTATTTATTCATATAGTTTGTATTAAATATATGACAACAATATAAACAATTTATGAATAATTTAACTTAGTTGGTACTTATACATGACATATATAAAAACTCTAACGTGGTTTATAGCCAATACAAAAGTGTGGTCAGTAGACTAGGTCCTGTAAAAATTTTCATTATTTGTCATGAGCACGTCCCACGACCAAACTTTACATAGAATACCTTGCTTGGAAAGAAAAGAATTCCTGTATGCCTCCCCCTAAATTTACGATATAATAAAGTGTTCATACAATGAGAGAAGCCATGTTGTTGTTGTTATTTTTCAGGGAAAAAAAGGTATGAACCACTTTAGTTAGGTGAGAAATATTGCTGCAATTTGTGGACTCAAGATGGAGAGAGCCCGCAAGAGGTACGTCCAAATAAATGAGAATGAAGAAAGAGACTCATTGCTTTCATGATTTCATCTACCAAATAATGCCTTTGGCTATACCAAACATTTACACCATTTACTTCTTTTTTTTTTTTTGGAGGAAAAAACAAGCATTTCATTATGATAAATCAGAGCTTACAGCCTCCAATACTGGTACAAGAAAGTTTGAAAACCATAAGGCATTTTTCCTAGACTGTAAAGCTAAGTGAGAAGCCACATGGGTTGCTTTGTTGCTTTCCCTTCTAACATGACTGAATTCAAGAGCTGGAAATGACTTTCCTTACTCCTTGATGCCTGCAATCAGATGACCTGTTCTTGAGAGGTTGGGCACCTTGCTTTGAATCTTGTTTAATACTGCTAGAGAGTCTCCTTCCAGCACGAAATGAGAGATGTCAACATCCTTTGCAAAATGGAGAGCCCTTTAGAAAACCCAATGTTTCTGCAACTTCTGCATCTAGACAATTAGGGATAAATTCAATCCACGTAGCTTAAACTTCTCCTTTGAAGTTCCTGACAATGACTCCTGTGCCTGCTTCCTTATTTTTGAAGGCAGCATCCACATTCATCTTTAGATAACCCTGTTTAGGGGGTTTCCATTTGCTATCAGTTTGCTGACATAACTGATAGCCCATGGAAACCCCTTCCTTTGCATGAATTTCCCTGTATTCCTGTATTAGAGTTTGACTGTAACTACAAATCTGCCTTGCAATTCTTCTTCTTCCTCCAAAAATATCCTCATTTCTTGACTTCCACAGTGACCCAGGTAAGCATAGCTTCTATACATTCAGCCTCCCTTTTACCTCTGGTGTCCAAGATTGAATTGAACCATTCTTTAAATCCACTGCAGCTTTCTGCACTTTTCAATTTGATTGGTAATATCTATGTCAAATTGGTAAGAATTTGTGCTTAAATTCTGGATTAATTGTTTTAGCTGTCTTTTTTATGCTTACTATAGCTTTCTTTTTTGTTCCATATTGCATGTAACCCTTTATGTTGATCTTTATGCAATTGATAGAAGAAGAATTAAACCAGAACCCGAGTTTTAGTGCTTAAACTGTGTTTTAAAAGTTGGTAGTGGTCAAATTTACAGCTTATATATGTCTATATCCTAGCTAATGCCATTGATGTTAAATGAGAGAGAAATAAAATGGGTGGGAAATATTTACCAAGTTTAATTATGAATTAATTTTTCTACTCTTTGCATTTAAAATCATGTTTTGAGTACGATGAAATTGATGATGAGGATTCTGGAGTTGTGAGGACAGTTTAGAATACAACTAGTCAAAGAGTTTCTTTTGCATTTTTAGGCTTTCCTTTTGAAGTTTTGGCAAGAGAAAACCAAGTTCTAAAATATTAATGGCTTGATTAATGTTAAGTTCACAATTCTTCAAAAAAAAAAAAAATTGTGTTGCTCTTCATAAAACTATGATAAAGATGGCATATTATCAAAATTAGTGTTCAACTTTGTGTTGCTCTTCATAAACTATGCTATAGATGACATATTATCAAAATTTTCACGAGGCCTTATCTCCAATTTTTTCATGATGCATTATCTCAATTGATAAATATAAGTTATTTTAACAAGTAAAATTCTCATGTCTCAGAAAAAAAAAAGGTAACATCACAAGTTAATGAGAGTTTTTTTTTTTTTTTTTTGAGGAAAATGAGAGCTATTCTTAGTAGTAACATAAAGAAAGGGAATGTCCTGCAAATGAGCAAATGACATATGAAAATCAAATTCTAATCAATGAAAGACAACCTTACCATTTAAATCTAACTCTAGCTCTCCAAGTCGATAATTGTTTGGTGAGTTTTCAAGGTAAATTACAATAAAGGTATTAATACAAGATGGTTGGTTTTCCCAAAATGAAGGGGAAAAAAGGTAAGAACTGCGAAATCAACTGACACATAAGCACGGATGATGTCAACAGAGCACACAACACAGAGCTAAAAACAGCAAAAAAAAAAAACAGAAAGATGTAGTGTAGCAGCAAGAAACGGATGAGCTGCACTAGAAAGATAGTGAAAAAAAAAATTAGGAAAGAAACCTTCCAACTTCATCCTGTATGGCAACTAACCATTTTTCAACTGTCATTATTCATTCCTGATCTCACTGAAAACATGGAAATCTCCGAATTCATCTCTCCCTCTCTCCAAATACGCGGACAACACGTTGCTTTTAACATGCTGCCTTTCATTCAATATCAACACCCCACATTTTCTGGCACTTAACCATTTTATATATGTAAAATTTTTAGTACTGCCTACAATTCTCTTCCTAACACGAACCCACATAAAAAAAGTTCATTTTTTTAATATAGAAAAAGTAGGATTTTGTTCATTTATTCTTCCCTGCTGCTTATAAAAGGTGGATTCCTTGAGTTTTCCCCACTAACATAGTACTAGTTGATAAGTAGAGGCAACAGGAACAATAGTGTATTTTTTTTTTCAAGAAAGTGAGGTTTTTAGTTTGATTTCTTGTGTTATTTTTGGTTTTTTTGGTTTTTTCAGTTTGTGTCATTGGCAGAGAAAGGCATTTGGTTGTTTGATCAGACGAAGAAGAATAAGAGAGAGGAGAAAGATCAGTGGAGTGATGGAGAGTACACTGAAGGAAATTAGGAATGGGGATTCTGTTCTTGACATGACTGATAAAAGAGGTGTTGGTGGTGGTGTTGAGGATGTTTATGGAGAGGATAGAGCCACTGAGGATCAGCTTATCACCCCCTGGAGTTATTCTGTTGCCAGGTTATCCCAAATGTCTTAGATGCTCATTTTTTGAACTTGCATTGATGTTTTTTGGGCGCTTGATCTTTTGCTTCATTGCTTAATTGTCTTTTTGGATGTCATATTTTGCATTTATTAATGAGGTTTCATAGGTTGTTCAATGTGCTTCTAGAAGATCAAGGGGATTCATGTTATGTACTAGGCAATTTTTATTTGATTTTTTCATCTTTTCCATACTGTTTATCACGATACTGCTTCGGATTAGAATAAGACTGCTCTATGTTATTTATAATTGATTCAAACCGCTGTTAGACCATACTTATAATATGGCATCTTGAAAATTTTCTGTCTTTTAATGTATGATAATTGCAATCTAAGATTTTGCATTGGTCACTTGCCCTGAGTAAATGGTTATTTGAAAAAGCCATCAAATCAATGGTAGATCTCTCAGGGTCACAAGGGCCGGAGTTAATTACTAGTAACCTTTTTGTTGATACAGTGGTTATAGTTTGTTGCGTGACCCGCGCTACAACAAAGGTCTTGCTTTCACTGAAGCAGAAAGAGATGCTCATTACTTGCGTGGTCTTCTACCTCCTGTTATTTTGTCTCAGGAACTTCAGGTTGCCTTAAGGCCTTTCTGTATCTAGTTACTGTACCTATAAGTGTTTCTTTCCCACGAAAATGGACAATTTTTTGACATGTATTTTATTTTTCTCGATTTCTCTAAACAGGAGAAGAGATTGATGCACAATCTTCGCCAATATAAAGTTCCCCTGCAAAGATACATGGCCATGATGGATCTCCAGGTATATACCTCTTTATGGAAATTATTATATATAGAATCAGGGAGCAGCATAACTTAGTTCATCTAAAGCTCATCCTAAATATCTGTCCAGTTATCTTCATTAGTGGGTCTTAAGTTGTTTCACCAATGAGTTTGTCCATTAGAAGATAATTTTGAATAGCTCCCTAAAATGGTCTGATCTGTGTTCTGGCTGAATCTAATAATAAACTGAAGTTTTGCAATTTTGCAAGACATGAAGTTTAGAATTATCTCAATTCTAGCTTTTTGACTGGACAAGCATCACTGTGAATGACAGCTGGCATGATCAAGCATTTTTTGTGTTCTCAATTTCTAGGAGAGAAATGTAAAAGTACTCTTTGCTTAATCTTTTGTTGTTAGACATGAATTTGTCCATTGTAAATTTGATGAAAGAACTGTACGATTAGTTGAGCAGTCTTGTTTGTTTTGGTCGTGGTAGAGTACAAAATCTGTGATGAACGATTATTAGTCTATAATGGACTCTTCACAAATTCTAGTAGTGTAGGAAAGTTTACCATTTAAGAAAGTTTATAAAAAGTTTGGAGATATTGAATATAATTATATCTCTTACAGTAATAGATCGTAATGAATGATTGGTATAAGGTGTTGAAGTTCTCACCACATTAATTATTTTTCTTTCATGTAATACCCAATTTGTAGGAACGAAACGAGAGGCTGTTCTATAAGCTTCTCATTGATAATGTTGAAGAACTTTTACCTGTTGTGTACACTCCAGTGGTTGGTGAGGCTTGTCAGATGTATGGAAGCATCTTCAGACGTCCACAGGGTCTTTACATCAGTTTAAAAGAGAAGTACTACCCGCTTCCTTTCTTTTGGTTATTTTTGGCACAAATTCTCAAAATTCTTCTGATACTGTTGAGATGGAAGGTTTGAATTTTAAGATCGTTCAAACTAAAGTAACTTGGACGATGCTGCTATTTTTAGGGGGAGAATTCTTGAGGTACTGAAAAATTGGCCTGAGAGGAGTATTCAAGTTATTGTTGTAACTGATGGTGAGCGAATACTGGGGCTTGGGGATCTTGGCTGCCAGGTAAAATTTCTCCCCTTCCTTAGCATTGGAATCAATCATAAACAGTATAGCTCTTGGAATTTGTGATTGAGAGGGAAAGCTGCTTTGCTTTCTAGGTTCACCTACTATTTCTATGTGCCTTCAGTTCATTATCAACAGGATTGACCGCAATATGAAAACTGTTGTAGGGAATGGGGATTCCTGTTGGAAAACTTTCTCTTTACACTGCCCTTGGAGGTGTTCGCCCTTCAGTAGTAAGTATTACCGTAACCTTGTTTTTCTTATGTGAAGATTGCGTTCAGTTTGGTTGGGTTTCTTCATTCTGTGGTGCTTGATTGATTGGATATCAACAAGTTGTAAAGTTGTCCTCATGATGATGCTGGGAAATAAAGAAGATTTTGACAAAGTATTGTGTTTGCAATAAAAGATATTGCTCGAGTTGGTTAGACAAGTTTGTGTAAATTAGCAATAAGTAGAATGCTTGATTTTGACGTTGATCCATTAATGTTGGTATGCTATTAGTTCTGCCTCCACCACTTTAATGTCTATGGGCAAGTTGGCAAGGAAAGTTATAGCCACATCCATTTTCTTGTTATTAAGTAAAACTATAACCAAACAACATTTTCCTGTTATTTACAGTGCCTGCCTATAACAATTGATGTTGGCACAAACAATAAACAGTTGCTGGAGGATGAATTCTATATTGGACTCAGACAAAGGAGGGCTACTGGGCAGGTTTGGTGGTTTCTTTTCCTTCTAGAATGTTTGCTATTCAAATCAACAGCATAGAGTTTCGGTCTTTGTAAAATATCTTGTTTTGTCTTGGTTTGAGGTGGTTTCTTCTTTGGTCTTACAGGAATACGCGGAGCTTCTGGATGAGTTCATGTCTGCAGTTAAGCAAAACTATGGGGAAAAAGTTCTTGTACAGGTTTGTAGAAAGTAGCTTTTTTGTGGTCCCCGTCCAGGTTGTACTCTGAATTATCATCCTTGCATGTGCTGCTTTCTCCTAGAATGATTCAGTACTACTGAGCTAAAAATTGGTGCACTTGTTTGCATCTTTTCCATTGCTGTAATTTTCCAGTTTGAAGATTTTGCAAATCATCACGCATTTGAGCTGCTTGCAAAATATGGGACAACTCATCTTGTATTCAATGATGATATACAGGTAAGGTGTGGATTTGTTCTGGTGAGGCTTTTATGCTCCTTTTTTTTTTTTGGGTTATGTTAACTATTTCCTTGGTACAGGGTACCGCATCTGTAGTTCTAGCTGGACTTGTTGCTGCTTTAAGAGTAGTAGGAGGAGCTTTGGCCGACCACACTTTCTTATTCCTGGGTGCTGGAGAGGTAGGTAACACTTGCCTTTTGCTTTGTTTTGCACATGATTGCCATAACAATTCGTAGACTTCTGCATCTTACATGGTGGGATGGGGGATAACTGCCCATATAGTTGGTTAGAGAAATAAGTAACTTGCTACAAAATTCGTGCATCTTGTTCAGAACTGTTCAGCACACATCTATCTGCGTTGTCTTCATTGTTGGCCAGCGATAGAAATATGTAATCTGCATTAAGTGCATTACTTTTTCGTTTCTTGGATAAATTTGAGAAACAATGCGATTCTTTTTTCTATTCTTCAAATTTTTTGAACAGGGTAAATTATGTTAATCTGTTAGCATTGTAAACTTCTTCTCTTTGAGAAGGTTGATAGAAACTTTGAGATCAGAAACTCTTGATGTTCGTTTATTTGGCTATTTGACAACTATAATATATTTCAATTATCTTTGTATACCTTAACAGATAAATAGCATTCCTATATACAATAAACTTGCTTTTAGTATGGTACACACTAAAACACTATTTAGTTAACTAGACAGTTAGTATTAAGGTAACAAAGCTATAATGGGAAATGCTTCAAATTTATTAGGTTTCTAGATAATAAAAGGCCTTAGTAGGAATAGTGGGACAGTTGCATCCCGCTGCCGCAACTCAAAATTGCCCTTGGCTGCAAACTCATTTTCTCAAGGCATTAGTGCAAATATGCCTTTTAGTTTAATGGCCTCTCCTTTTTGTTTTTTTATTGTTTCTGACTTAGTTTTCTGCTTTGTGAAGGCTGGAACTGGTATAGCAGAGCTCATAGCACTTGAGATATCTAAGAAGGTAATAATTAACATGAATATGTACTTCACAAATTCTATGGTGTCTGATCGAGCATACTTGTTTCGGCAGACAAAAGCTCCATTAGAAGAAGTCAGGCAGAAGATTTGGCTTGTTGACTCAAAGGTATCAGGGTTGCAATCGAATTTTATGCCAGCGAATACTTGCATACTAAAATCCTATCCTAAATATCATGTACTTTAGGCAATTTTTGATCTGCAGTTTGACTTGCATGACAGGGACTGATTGTCAGTTCTCGCAAGGAATCCCTTCAGCACTTCAAAAAGCCATGGGCTCATGAGCATGAACCCATTAAGGAGCTCGTAGATGCTGTCAAGGTGTGGAATTTTGTGTTTGATTAAGCTATAATATTATAGCTGTATTTCTAACGGGCACTTTCTTAGTTTTCGCTTTATCCTCCATTTCTCAGGCAATAAAACCGACCATTCTAATAGGAACTTCAGGTGTAGGAAAGACATTTACCAAGGATGTTGTGGAGGCCATGGCAGCCGTGAATGAGGTCTCTCTCTCTCTCTATCATGCATTTAAATGAAGGAATACACCTACAAATTGCTTAATCGGTTCTCAAAATTTGAAGCTTATGAAATTATATGGTTCACAGAGACCTCTCATTCTTGCTCTTTCTAACCCAACTTCACAATCAGAGTGTACTGCTGAAGAAGCATATACATGGAGTGAGGTAAATAGCATTCTAAATCCAACAATTATGCATTTGTTGCTTACCAAAACTTGCTATGAAATTGTAATATTTTGAGTATCCACGTTCAATTTGCAACCTGCAGGGGCGTGCTATCTTTGCTAGTGGAAGCCCCTTTGATCCTGTCGAATACAATGGCAAAGTTTTTGTGCCTGGCCAGGTGCTTGTTCATACCATAAGTGGTGATTAGTTTTGTATTCTAAAGACTTATTTTCAATGCTTTTGTTACTTTGCAGGCAAATAATGCATATATATTCCCTGGATTTGGCTTAGGCATTATAATGTCTGGCACAATACGTGTGCATGACGACCTCTTGTTGGCAGCTTGTAAGTATTCAAAAATTTAGAAGCTACCTTTGAACATGTCGTTGATGATTTCAATTTGCTGAAGCAGGAACCATTCCACCATTGCAAATTGGACTTAGTAGCACATTGCATTACCTTGAACTTCGGCATTTTCGCCATATAAAGAAGTGCGTTAAGCATTTAAAGTGCAGGCAAGATTAATGCCCCACAAATGGATAGCATAGATGCTCTGGAAGCTTAAGATATCAACTTTTAACCAAAAAGAGGGAAAAAGTAGCCTGCTCTATAAACAAATTTTAATTAATAAAGGTATTGGATATAACTCTGGCAAAACCTTTGTATCTTTTGCAACAGCTGAAGCCTTGGCTGCGCAAGTTACAGAGGAAAACTATGAGAAGGGACTAATCTATCCACCATTCTCTAATATTAGAAAAATATCAGCAAATATTGCAGCTAATGTAGCAGCAAAGGCATATGAACTCGGTGAGTTGTTAAGGTTTGGTTCCACCTAAGTTCAGAATTCCGTGTAAAACTTATTGGATTAACACTTTTATCTGTTTATTCTTCCCAGGTCTGGCTACCCGTCTCCCGCGTCCTCAGGATCTAGTTAAGTATGCAGAGAGCTGCATGTATACTCCAGTCTACCGTAATTATCGCTGATCTGGGAAATGCTAGCTTTTCTGGAGTTTGCTGCCAGGAAAATCGTGATTTATGTTGGCCTTATTTGAGCAATTCTTTTTAGTGTTTTAAGTTCAACACAGTAGTTGATTCATATCATATATTCATTTTCTGTAAGAAAATTGTTACACTTCAATTTGTATTGGTTTGTCGCCACGAGTTGCTTCCTGACTCTATGTACTATGTTTATTAGTTATTTATTTAGGTGGTTCGTGAGTGTTTTATTGTTTGTTGCTAGTAACATTGGTATGAGATAGAGCCTCCATGGTTACTGCAGCCTAGTACCATTTCTCGTTATTCATTACCAACAAAGAAGCATCAGCTCCTGTTTAAATCTGTGAGAGAGATTTAAATTGAGTCATATATCACTTGATGTGCTTCATTAATGCGAGATTCACCCAAGGCTAGAACTTCACAACCACCAACTGCATTCGCAAGAGCTCCAACAATTAACGAGGTAGCATAGCACCCATCTCAGACGTTGCTCTTACGATAACAAGTCCTTTGATCATATAAGCCATAATTAGAACATTGCTATGGTTTGACCAACTTATGTGATTGCACTTATGTTACATGCCAATTTTATTGTTCAAAAGAATCGCTCCACCCCCCCCCCCCCCCCACCCCACAAAAAAAAAAACCAAAACCAAAAAAAAAAGGGTCAAACAAGTGGATAAATTGCCACGGTAAACTCCATATGAAGCCACAATGAAGCTATATGAGATGCTAAATCATATCTTAAAGCTCAAATTGGTTGAGAACATACTTGCTTATATATACAAACTATGTAATTTAGACTAAATGATACAAATTATATATTTCACCATATCATATTTTTTAACATAATAAGTAAATTACCCTGTTAGATGATGTGATTCAATTTTAACCACACGATCTATGAATAGCTAATAAACATCATTCTGAGATTGGTTTGCTAAACTTTACCACAGAAGAAGGGATGGAGAGCAAATTAAGCAATGATGATTAAAATTTGCAATTGGGTGAAAATAAAACTTTTTTTTTTCAAGAACTCTCAAATATTATAGTGTAGAAGTCAAAAGGCTTACATAGTAAATGACAAAACAGGTGCCAGCAAAATCTACCAAAAAAAGTCCACCTACATATTCCACGATTAAAGAGCATCATAAAGTGAAACTAGAGTTCCAAACAATTCATGCCTTGTGAAACGTGTCTTTAAAACCAGTGCTTTCCAAGCTGGAGTTTGTAATTTTTGAAGAATTCATTTGATTGCACATCTAGAATTCATTAGTAACTTTGAAAAAGTTGGTTCTCAACAAGACTGAATTGGACATCAGCAGCTATCCTATTACAAAGAATAGTTCAGATGTAAAATCTAAGTCACTTCCTACTTGCTTACCACAAAAGAGCTATGTGTACAACTAGGATAAAGTCTGGTAGAAATTCAACCAGCAATGGGGATAAATGAAATTTTAAATATCATACCTTTCTCATCTACCATTAATTGCAATTGTACCATTTCATATTGCAGTAGCTCTCCAAGGCCTCATCTGTAAAATGCATCTGTTGTCAGTCGTTTACAGCTTGAAACTTCCTCCTGGGACTTGCAAGCAAAATCTTGAACCATATCAAGCAGATTAGGTTTGTTTGCTTCAACAGGAACTAAATCCAGTAACATAGACACAGCAAATGCATCGGGAGAGAAACTTTTCTCAACCATTTCCTGCAAATGCATTTTTGCCTCAACATATTCACGTCCTTCAAGAAATCCACGGACAATAGTGTTGTATGTTAGGCCACTTGGTGAACAGCTGTCCTCTTTCATTTTCAGGAGAAACTCTTTAGCTTCCTTTAGCATTCCTGCTTCACAAAGGCCATTTATCAGCACAGAGTATGTCATAACATCAGGACACAATCCTTTATTAGGGAGACATGGGAAAATATTTCATGCAATATCAAGTTTTTCACTTTTGCAAAACCCATGAATGATGAGGGTGAACATGGCAACGTGAAGGTCTACACCATCATTTTCCATTTCCCACTTTTGCAAAACCCATGAATGAATATGGTGAACATGACAATGTGAAGGTCTACACCATCACTTTCCATCTTCTGTAATAATAGCAATGCTTCATCAATTTGTGAATTTTTTGACAAGCCTTCCAACATGACACAGTAAGTGTGAAATATTTAGTGAAGCAACTTGCATCTCATTGAAAACTCGCTGTGCAGTAGCACATCTCCCTGCTCTAAACATGCCCTGCAAGATGGTGTTATAAGTAGTAAAAGCAGGTCTGAAGCCTTTAGATGGCATCTGTCTGAAAACATGCATTGCCTCGTCCACTTTCATTTGCTTGAAATATCCGTTAATTAAAATATTGTAGCTGTGAATATCAGGACTCAGTCCCCTTGCATTCATTAGACCAAAAACTCTCCTTGCACGATGAATCTGGCCAAGCAGACAGTAACCATCCATCAGTGAGTTGTAGATGACTGTATCAGGACTTTCACCTTTTCGAATCATGGTAACAATTACATCCTCAGCATCTTCAATCTTGCCTTCCTTACAAAGTGCATCAATTACCATGCTATACGTGTAAACATTAGGAGATATATTGAAATCCAGCATCCAAATCCATAGCATTTTAGCTTCTTTCCATTTGCCCAAGTTACAGTGACTTTGTATCAAACAACTACAAGTGATGATGTTTGGGGCAATTCCCTTTTCAATCATCTCGTGTGACAATGCAAGAGCTTCATCCACCATTTTATCTTCAGACAAGCTATCAATTATAGTGCTGTATATCACAGAACTGGGCTTACACTTTCCTCTTTCCATTACTCTAAGAACTTTAATAGCCATCCAGTGTTCCTAGCCTTGCACAAACCATGTATTAGAGTTCCATAAATGATCTCATTAGTTTCACATAGTTTTTCATACATTATCTTCCTGAATAATTCTTGTGCCTCAGAAATCCTATTTTGTTGAAAGAACCCTTTAAGTAAAGTGGTGAAAGTGGTAACATTGGGCAGATAACCGCACTTGAAGAAGCAGCCCAAAACAGAAAAAGCACAATCCATCCGACAAGCGAAAGACTAGCAATTAATCACCATATTCATGGTGTAATAATCCAAAGGAATACCCAAGAAAGCACATATCTTTGTAAAGAGAAACAGGAGCTGAATAATGCTTCATCTTAACTATTCCGCCTAGCAATTTGTTAAAATTAGTAACAGAAGGCAGAGGCCTTATTCGGACCATCTGCTTGTATAAACCCACAGCATCATCAACGTCATTTATACCATCAGGAAAACCAGTTTTAAATCTCTGATTATAGGAGGCAGAACTTCCAGCAGAGTGAACATATGCGGAGAAAACACCAAAATCGCTACTGATACTATAAGATGATAACGAAAGGACAAGTGGGGTTCGAAAGAAACACTCAAAAATGCCTCCTGGGTCACGATTCAAAGAAGAAATGAATGGTCTCTCAGCAATTAAAAATGCATCAAAATTTCTCCTCATCTTTGTCCAGTGGTGATGGCCAAGCACAGCACATCTCCTTTCAAAATTCTGCCACTGATTTCTTTGCTAATCTGGCCTTGGAAAGGAATGCCAAGGCTCAATTTGAGTTGCCTTTGGACTGTTTCGTAGCCAATTGATGCATAAACCAAAAGGGTTTTAGGTGGGTTGAGTTGCCTTCAAACAGAATCGTTTCAACAGTGACTATGATTTGTATTGGTGATCAAATCATAGTCATTTGTCATCATAGTCAGTCACCCTTCATTCACCGAATCGGTTTAACAGTATCTGTTACTATTTTCTTAAAGCTATTTAGCCTTCTTATGCTATTAGGAATTGCACACGTATATGCACGTGTGATAAGAGTTAAGACTCGTGTAATGAATTAAACTTTTCCTCAAAAAAAAAAAATAATGAATTAAACTTATTATTTTGTGGCCAAGTTGATTAGAGCATTGGTGAAAGACAAAATCATACCCCAATTGTGGCTACTGTTGGATGTTTTTTAGTTTTTATGCCTATTGCGTTTACTGTTGGATGTTTTTTAGTTTTTATGCCCACCGCGTTTTGCCAAATATGGTGGGCAAAATTTTTTTTTAAAATTAAAATCCCGCCGCGTCTGACAAACGTGGTGGGTAGCAAATTTTTTTTTCTTTTTTTTTTTGCGTGCGTTTGCTTTTTTTTTTTTTTTGCGTGCGTTTGTTAGGGTTTTGGTTTTTGTTTAGAGTTAGGGTTTTGGATTTAGGGTTTTAGGGATTTAAGGATTAGTGTTTTTAGTAAGTTTGTAGGTTTTATTCTCTGAAATAATTGAGGTAATTCAAATTATATATCTTATGTAGAAAGATTGTGTTTAAATTGTAAAATTTTATATTATAAATAATAAAGTTGTAGACATCAAATTTTGACATACGATTTAATTTTTTAATGTCTTGGGGGCATTTTATATTTGTCGATGTCAAAATCTAATTTTAAGGTAAAAATAGGGAACGTGGATTTATAGGGGCAAAATGGTAATTTATGAACGTAAACTCATTTTTTCACAAATTTTATAATTTTAAATTTGCAATTTATGCCCTTATATAGATTTTAAAATTTTAGTGATTTTTTCCAAGTGAACTGCTATTTTTCCGTATATTATGTTAATTTGAGGGTAAAATGGTAATTTGACTTTGTGAATGTCTTTTTGGGTAAATTTTGGGTCCTAAATTTAGATTTCATACTTTTAAGCATATTCCAAATGTATAATAACTTTTCGAGGTTCAAAAACTAATTTTTTTCTTAATTTTTATTTTTAGTATTTTCATAATTTATGATATTTGTAGAGTTTAGTATCGGTTGTTTTAAAAATTATGTGAAAATTAGTTTTTACCTTTGAGCCAAATGGTAAAATGCTTTATAATTGAATGTACAAGTATAAAATTTATCAAATTGTGCAAAAATAAAATTCATATTTACAAGTATACAAGTTCTCGAACGCCCCTAACGCCAAAGGAATTGCTATTCATTTGAGTCTCGAGGTATCGATGAGCAGCAAAATCTTCTTGGCCTCCTAATCTCGTGTCGAACATACACCTCAAGATGAGCTAGCAGCTCATCTTCGTCGATCTCATTATCATCTGATTCTTCAGCATTATCGGAATCTTGAATATGATAATGGACTATAGTAGAGGTGGATGGATCCATGGTAGGCATGTGTAAAGAAAGACCCAGAGTAAAAAATATGGACGGGTCTATATCATAAAATTCATTGACATGACTACTGAGGAACTAGAATATGGGGTGCAACTTAGATCCAGCAGAAAGTAAAGTCGAATGTGCTTGGTGGCCAGTGGCAGAAATACCACTCGTATGCATAGTGAAAGAGTAGTATGGATCATACACACTGATTGTACTTCCTGAAAGTAGGATCTGTGCACTACCATGAATCGTATAAGCGTAGTAACCGGTAGGGGTTACTTGCTTCTCTTGTGGGGCTTGTAGACGATAAAATTTTATTTTAATTTAATTAGTCAAGATTAAACTATTTAAATTGATCTTGATTAAATTAAATTAAATATAAATTATTTTATAAGTTCATTTATGTTTGGGCTTATAAATTGGACATTGGCATATGAGTTTCAAGTTAAATTTTAATGTCCTCAAATTCATTTATGTTTGGACTTATAAGTTAGGTCATTGATATGTGGGCCTCAAGTTCGATTATAATGTCCATTAAATGAAAGTGAATTAATTTTATTAATTCACATTGGACTATTTGGGCCGACCCATTAATTAAAGTCTACTTTAATGGGTTTCTTAAGCCACAAGTAATCAAAGTTGGTGGAGAATTCTAGAGAGTTTCTTTGTAAGCCAATCAAACCCAAATTTTGGCTACAAAATAAGGGCTCTCCCTCCCAAGTCAAGATATATGACAAATTTTTTAAATGTTTAGAGAAAACTCTACCAAATTCTTTAGAGATTTCTCTCTCTCAAATCTTCAAGTCCAAGTTTAAGTTAAATCAAATTCCTACGTTCATGTTGGAGGCTTGAAGATCCAAGATTCAAGTGTTCGAGATGACGAAATCAAATCAACCGTTTCTTACAGAGACTCCAATTTTAATTCAAGAATAAGCCTTTTTTGGGCCCTTAAATTAATTGTTCGTGAAGAAAAAAATCAGGGGATTGTTTCTTTCGTAAAGAAATTTATCTAGAGATCGTAACTTTTGACTTTGAAATTAATAAATTTAATTTGTGTAATTTTTCTTATCTTTTGTTTGCAGACACGAAATTTGTGTGTACAGAGCCTCATTATGAAATTCATGTTGGTGACGACGTCTATCTTCGCGATACAATGTGCCCACCTGATCAGGAACGTATCTAATTGACCTCTAATAATGAGAGTTGTGCGATATAGAGGCACTAGTGTCCTCCTGCAAATCTGGGCCCACAAACATGAGATTGAACGCTGTAACTACTACATGAACCTAAACGCCTTGTCCCTAATCATTGTCAAACTTGGATAAAAAATACTGTCGGGGTCAATATGACGAAGACTGGCCACTGACGTATCTCCGATTTTGTACATGCTACTCATCTGCAAAAGAAATAAATTGTAATTATCAGTAATTCACTCACATGACTTATGATATAAAAGATAGAATATTAGATCTAAAAAGAGTTTAATTACCATGTACTCGTATTGTCCGAAAATGTCCTGAAGTTCTTCACGCTGAATCTGATAGATAAGGGGAGTGATATACAAGACAGTGTGGCGATGATACCAATGTAGATACTTGGTCAATGGTCAGAGTGTATTCGTAGGCTCTTTTGTAACAACCGAATCTGCACATATATGCCAATAACCAATCCAATCCTTATGAAAATGATTCCAATCCCGTCCATCATGTCCCGCCAATCCAAGTAAATGCAATCCGCCATGATCAATGTCAACATCTTTTAAAATATATTGGCGCAATTCGAACTATCTCATGACACGATTTGAAAATGAAATTCAACGATATGTCAAAATATTAGCATAAATCTAGTCCTCCAAATATGTGCATCTGCTGTGCAATATTGAGATAGAAATGCCAGCACATCATCGCTATATGACATCCATATGAATTGTAATAAATACCTAATCATCATCGATAGATAACATATTATATAACGTATAGATAATATTCTAAAAATATGATAGTCAAAATACATGATCGTGGTGTAACAGGGACAGCTGATTTTATAGTAGCTGATTACATGTTGAGGTGCATATCAAGTAGTATGTCAAATCACCCATATACTTTCCCTAAGCTAATCACCTGGCAATCGTGGCTCAGTGATATGAGGTTAGATGATCGGGAACCACTCCCATGTTCAAAACTGTTAAAATAAGACAATTAAGCTGTTAGGTTGTAAATAAATGAAATGATTGATCTTATTTCATAATATACGAAAACTATTGAAGTGTTTTACCTAAAATAGCATGTATGGCCCTATTGTGGTCTTAGTATTGGCATGGGATGTATAGCACATACGACTATACAAACAGGTAAGCACGGTACTCCCTCAACTGTACTCACCATCGCTTTCAAATCTTTCAAAAGATCCAACCATGAAATATATACAACATTCCTGCATATATTTACAAATAACTACCTACCAAATAACATCGAAATATATATACAGGCATACTGTCGAACCATCTCAATAGGAACATCCAGTGGTAGTGGATGATCGCGTAAATGGTCGGCCACGCCCTTGAGTTTCATCCGTGCTTCCCTGAAATGAGCTGCTGGCCGCCAGAATCCTAACAAATCATTAACCAACTCCTGTCGCTCTACAATGCTCCACGAACGGTGGACTAATGTAATAGGTAAACCGTCCATGCGTAAGCCCCACAACACCTCAACATCTTGTAAGGTGATAGTGGCCTTACCAATGCTGACAGGAAGATAAAATATGTGTATCTCCTGCCTCCAGCGCTCAATAAATGCATTAATAAGACCATAGTCCAAGTTGAATGAACCAACTCGACAAACTCCTAGTCCGGCAATATCAATAAAGTGAAGAACGCGAGGGTAAATATCCTTCATGACTGCCAAAAATATTAATCGCACCTCTTGACATTGAACTCAACACCCTAAATCACTGCAAATCTATGTTAGAGGCTGAAGGCGTCAAAGAGAATCGTCTATAGGATCCTGAGTGGGGGCTGAGGTGCTCGCATGCCCGTGCTCCTTATCAACTCGCACCTACACATATAAAGAATGAACAAAAATGTCAATAATAAATACAACCTCTAAATTGAGAAGAAAGGAAAAAAATCATGTATAAAAAATATACAAAGTATTAATGCTTGAACAATAGCTAACCAAAACACTAAGTATAATCACTAAAAATTAAAAATTAAACCCTAAACTGAAAAACTCTAAAACCGTAAACCATAAACTTTAAACCCGACTAAATATAGGAAAACCCTAAAAACTAAAAACTAAATCCTAAACCCTAAAACTAATAATAAAACACTAAATCCTAAAAACTAAAATCTAATCTCTACAACTATAAAAACTAAAACCTAAACCATAAACCATAAATCCTAAACCTTAAACTCTAAAACCCTAAAAACTAATCACTAAATCCTAAAATCCATATGATTTTGAATCCTTACAGTTCGTAATAGGCTCAGGTCGCCTTTGTTTTAGACGACTAATATTGATTGTCAAATTCAATTGTGATGGCAGCCAATAATTTTAATCATGGAGAGGATAGAATTGATGTCCAAATAATGCATGATATAAGTTGTACGTATACTCATTCCCGACTAGATCCATAGGATTTATTTTGTTGATAGAACATGTCACCATCGCGTGCGAACAAGAAAAATGTAGTAGTTGAAACTTTTGACATGTGCACTCCCGCTTGTTAAGGTTTACAATTTGACTTTTTTCGCCCTCATGACCACGCCTATAGCTAGTAATGATGCAGAAAATACCTTCTGTAGGGTTATATAACTTCGTGATTTTTACCTTTTTTCTCATTGAACATATATTTCTGCCAACTATACTCTGACGGTGGGTATCGTATATCACAAGCCAACTTCACATTCTTAACAAATATTTTCACATTCTGGCTCAATGTGAAGCGAACACATGTAGTAATAGGTAACAATCAGGTATCTCTCAATAGCTTATTGAAATACTGTGCTATATTTGTCGATGTGTACTCCAACGGCTTCTATCGTTCTTGCTTAGGGCCCACTAATCGAGTCTAACATTGTGCCTGTCAACTAATTGTAAGTTTCTTCATTCAAATTTTATATTTGACTTATGTAGTAATCATACTTATAAGGTTGGCTGACCTTTCCAACTACTATTACAAGCTTCTACATCCTACACAACAATTACATGTTATTAATGCATCACCCTTAGATTTTGGTTAAAATAACCTTAAAAATTGGATATTGCCTCTCATTTTTAAATTTTTGTGTGAAATTACTTTGCACATACACAAGACAGAAACGATGGATTCTCCTTGGTTCCCGTCATTTCGAAAGTGTCGTCATTGCATGGATAATTGATTTGTGCTGATCGGATATCACACATACTTTTTGAATGTTGCCACAAACGTAAATGCATAATAACCTCATGAATCAAAACCAATTTCGATTGTTCTTCTCATCAACGAGGGCAAAAGCTAGTTGCAATAGGTGATTGCACGCATCGTATCTACAGCAACAAGTAATTTTCTTGATACGCTTCTTTTATAAAAGTACCATCTACACATGTCACCGGCTTCATATGTTGGAAGGCTTGAATAGCAAAACCAAACAACCAAAATATATAGTTGAAAATAAAATTACACGGAGTGCTGTTAGGATGTAGATCCCACACAATAACTGTCCCTGAATTGCTGCATTGTAACTCCTCCATATATCTCAAAAGAATATGTATTGATGATGGCCATTGCCCTGCGACGATCGTACCAAGCTTTCCTGTATAAGACATCACAATACAATTGCTACTTAATTGTTACTTGAATCTCATCCATTTTGAATATTAGACCGTTACTAATATGAGGTAAAATATACTCGGCAATAAAATTGGCGCTTAACTGACGGTGATCATTCCTATTACATACCTGAACACATGTATGTTGATCTGCAAGAGTATCATCCACATAGTATGAGATTTATGCAATGTCGTTCTCAATTGTCAATTGTAAGAAGGTGTCAAATTACGAGCCCTGCATCGAACATACCATGTTGTTGGAGTACTCTCTTGAACTCTATACTTTATATTTTTTCTAATCGACCACAATCTCACCTGCTTTTATAACTTTTTCTTTATTATGAAATAACATGTCTAATCGAATGTTTCTCGTTTGCTCATTTTACACATTAAGTTACTTAACGGTACTTCCAGTTAGGGGGTCAAATTATGAGATTGCATCTACGCCGATATCGTACTGTAGTGTTCTAGGATTATAGCCCATCCATGTTAAACTAGGACCGACATCTGAAAGTCTTTGTGCATTCTCCTGCCCTGTAATATTATATCCTTACTCCATATCATCTTCAGACTCATCTTCTTCCAGTTTTGGTTCTGAGTCCATATCAACATCTTCAACATCGATTTTCGATTCGGCAGTAGGAATGTGGATTGTATCATAATCATCGCCTGCACCACCAACTCTTCTGCCAAGGACATATAAATTCCCACTGCACTGTTACTAGAGTGGATATCGAGACTGTTCCTACTGCCTCTTCTATGTCCTCTTCTAGTTAGTTGGACAGGCTCTTATTTTTAATTTAATATACAGACCTTGTACATATCAGATATCTATGCTTCTTCCATTGCCAACATGCCACGTAGACCAGTGCGCTCATCAAGGTATGAGCTAGAAAATTTATTGTCTTGAGTATCCTACTGTTCTATTTCTAGGATATGTTCAACCTCCACGTAGATTTTAGTTAGTTTTCGAGTGTTTGCTTTAAAATAATACATCGTGTCCACTCCGTTATCGTCTTCCAAAGGTGTTGCACTAAACTATATCTTGTTGCTGAAAGTAACTCCTAAGTATCAAGGTAATCTTGCATCTATCTCTATCTACATTCTATAGCATTATAAACTTTATCCACCAACTCCTAATATCATACCCTTTGCCTAAGGAAATAAAACTTTTTTCGGCATAGGCGGGTCATACAACATTGATCCTCCCACATACACAATTTTTCCTCCCCAGTAGAGATGAATTGCTAAAGTATCATCGTTTGACATTTTTCACCTAATCTAACCAATGTGCAGCTAAGTAAGCTTCGTGATTTTTATAACACGTAAGCAGTAATTAATCATAAACTACTTATGAAATTCACAGTCGGAAATCAAATGCTGCACGAAACCCTAAATATAGAAAACAACTTCGGTGAAAATTTAATTATGCAAAAGTTTTATGCCTAATTCAAAATTATGTAAAATTTTCTAACCAAGATTCTAACTTTTCTAAATTATAGGTGCCAAAATACAAATAACCAAAGCATTTGGGATCAAAATATAATTATTTAATAGTTTTGAAGTCAAATCATATTCATGTAAAACTTCAGAGCCCAACTTTTAATTTTCCTAAATTATCGGGGCCAAAACGCAAATATGAAAATACTTATTGGTGAAAATTTCATTATGTAAAAGTTTTGTGTCTATTTCATAAAAATTAAAATTTCATGACAACTTTTTATTTTTTTCAAAATTATATGGGCTGAACCCAATTTACAATTATGTAAAAGTTCAGGGGCTAAGGGTTAAAATTTCTATAAATTATAGGGGTCAAAATGTAAGTATGCAAAAATTCTAGGTCAAATTTTTATTATGTAAAGGTTTCGGGTTGAATTTATAATAATGTAGAACTTAGGTACCAAACCGTAATTTTTCTAAAATTATAAGGGCCAAAATGTAAATTTTTTAAACTTATGGATTCAAACTTGAGTTATGTAAAAGTTTTGGGACCATTTTATAATTATGTATAACTTCATGTGCTAAATTGTTATTTTCCTAAATTATAAGGGTCAAAATGTAAACTTCCAAAACTTACGGGGTCAATTCATAATTTTGCAAAAATATGACCAAAATTCTAATTTTTCAAAATTTAATAGGGCCAAAATAAAAATATGCAAAACTTTTAGGGTCTAAATGTAATTATTTAATAGTTTTGGTCAAAATATAATTATTTAATACTTTAGGGGCTAACTCGTAATATTTTAAAAATAGCTAGCTACTATTGCAATTCTCTAGAATTATAGTCACCAAAATGTAAACATGCAACAAGTTTTGGGGTCAAAATTAAATTACGTACAAGTTCCGAACCCAATTTATAATTATGTAAAAGTTCAAGGGCTAAGAGTTATAATTTTTATAAATTATAGAAGACAAAATATAAGCATGCAAAAATGTTGGGTCAAATTTTAATTATGTAAAAGTTTTGGGTCGAATTTATAATAATTTAGAACTTAGGTACCAAATCGTAATTTTCTAAATTTATAAGGGCCAAAATATAAATTTTCTAAACTTATAGGGTCCAAACTTGAGTTATGTAAAAGTTTCGGGACCATTTTATAATTATGTATAACTTCATGTGCTCAATTGTCATTTTCCTAAATTTAAGAGGTCAAAATGTAAATTTCCAAAGTTTATGAGGTCAAACTTTAGTTATGTAAAAGTTTCGTGGCCATTTTATAATTTTGTATAACTTCATGTGCTAAATTGTCATTTTTGTAAATTATAGAGGCCAAAATGTAAATTTTCTAAACTTATGGGGTCAATTTTAATTTCGTAAAAGTTTCGGGTCTTATTTACAATTATGTTTAACTTCTTGGTAAAATCATAATTTTTCTCAATTATGAGGGTCAAAATGTAATTATGCAAAACTTATGGGGTCAAGTTTTAATTTTTCCTGTTCAATTTATAATTATTAGAACTTTACTGGCCAAACTGTAAATTTCCTAAAATATAGGGGCCAAATGTAATTGTGCAAAATTTCTGGGATCAAAATTCAATTCCGTACAATTTTCGAACCAATTCATAACAACTTCAGGGGACAAATTGTAATTTTCTAATTGTTAATATGCAAAATATAAATAAGCACAACATTATCTAATCATTTTCCAACTAAATCATACATATACATAAATTGACAAATATATAAACACATATTAAAATAACAAATTAACAATTAACAAATATATTATACTAACTTGAAAATTTTGCAATTGTTGCTGCCTAATTGATTGCTTGCTGAGTTTTTGCTGCTGCTTAGCTCCAGATAATGTCCAGCAGAAAGTGAAAGTGTTTGTACCATCTTTGCTCGGCTCCAAACGATTTTGCAAGAATGAATATCAGAATGCCTTTGGGAGAAAGAAATGTTGCTCGGGACGATTTGGCAAGAAGGGGAGAGAGAGAGAAAATGGAGAGAAATGTGTGTGAGAGAAAAATGAGCCAATTGGGAAATTTATAGGCAAAGGAGCCGTTGATCAGCTACTATCATTTAAAAAAAATTTTTGAAACCCCCCCTCCACCGCATTTGACAATGGGGGAGTGTCAGCCTTTTCAGGCTTTGCAGACGTGGGGCAGCTTTGTAGGCTTTGCAGCCTTTGTCGTTGTTGGTGACCGTTGCGTTTGTCAGACGCTGACGGGCGGGGTTTTAATTTAAAAAAAAAAATTTTGCCCACCCCGTCTAGCAAACGCGGTGGGCATAAAAACCAAAAAACATCTAACAGTAGCCACATTAAGGTATGATTTGTCTTTCACCAATATTCTAATCAACTTGTCTATTTTGTGAGGTTATTAGGTTTTCTATTCGATTTATATTTTCATTATGTTTTGAAACTATTTTTTAATTTTAGCAGATATGATTTTTTTTAGTTTTAAAAAATAATTTGAAATCTAAGATGTTCATATTGCACCTTATGTTTGTTTTTTAAAAAGTAAAAGAAATAGCACGCGAACAGACCCTAATAAAGTTTTAGAAAATTGTAATAATGTATGAATTGATCCAATTCAAAACTTTTCCATAATCAAATTTTGAATACAAAATTAAAATTATATCATTAAAGGAAAGAATGTATAGAATATTCAGCATGAGATATAATGAAATCGAAATTGTTGGAAAAAATATTTTTTAATAGATAAATTCTACTCTTCACCATCTTAATGTAAATTTTTCGACCATTCTCATTTTGCATACCCAAACTTTATTTTTGACAAATTGCACCCTAAAGTTGGCGATTATTGAGATATTACATATCAAACTTTACTTCTGGACATTTTGTATTCTGAAATTATCAATTCATCCAAAATTGCTATCATTTCACACATTACTAATGACAATATCCAAACAATAAAAGGTTATAAACTACAAAAACTTTTGTTTTCAATGATAAGAAAGGCATTCATCCTTATGAAGTCCAAAGAAAAGAGTAAAAGTGTATACTTGATTTGTTTTCATCAACAATAAAAATAGTTATGGTTATTTGGAATATTTTGATAAGTTTAGTACAAAGTGTTTGAAAGAAAAATTAAAGGTACAAAATGAGCTTGTGGTATAACTTCGATTAGTAACACAATTGCACGTAACACATGGGAAATATTTAGGTGGATCCAAAAGTCCATGGACTCGTGCACCCAATGGCTTTGATTAAGTCACAAGGGTTCAGGGGACCTCCTGAACCCTTGTGGCTTAATCTAAGTCGTTGGGTCCATGAGTGGGGTTCGTGAACTCGATCCACCTAAATATTTTCCATAACACATAGACACGTTGTTAAAAAAAAAAAAAAAAAACACATGGACGCGTCAGATTGATAGTTGCGGAATTGGAGAAATGATATTCTTTTCTAATCACTAAAGGCACACAATGATTTGATTGGATTCATGCATGTGCATGGTGGTTAGGTTCAAACAATTGCCTATGAAGATGAAGGAATATGAAACATGAAATTAACACAACCCAAAAAAACAAACTGCAATTTCTTTGTTACCTAGGGTTCAAAAGATTTGGCTTAAGAATACAATTTCTACTATATTAAATATCACACTTGTCAATCATCTAATGTTGTATTGAGGGGAAAGTAATTGCTGCTACAAGTTTCTTTGGTTTTTATATTAAGAGAGGTGATCATAGCTGCAGTCATAATAATCTCATCTCTAGCGTTAGTTGCATTTTAGTTATGTTTGTTCGCTTATCATTTCCAAAACTCTAAAAAGCTTTTCGCTTAAAATTCAATGGAGAACTCTTAAACCGTCCTTCAACTTTGCCTGGTATCGCGAGTTTAATTTGACACCAATCACAAATAGGAAAAATTTCTCCCCCCAAACGATAATCAACAACTCGGGCATAAGAGCACGTCTACGAGTCCACATCATGAGCTGAATAGAAAACGACGAGGGAAAAGACTGCTAGCTCATTCCAAATAGAAGCTGAAATTGTAGGCACAAAAACTACTCCAGAAATCACTAAGCAAGACCACTTCAAAGCCCAAAAACTTGTATTGACGATTTGGATAGGACAGCAGGATGACAACAGCAAATGCACCAAAGCCTTTAAACTTTGATCTGACAAGCAAGAATTACATGTAAATGAGTGCAAGTTCGTCAATGAAAAAAAGCCGCAAGCTGCTCCAAATTGACGAGAATACGTAAGATCCATTACCCAGTGAAGGATTTGAATCAAGTAAATCGATTTCGCACTAAGGCCCAGAGCCGAGAAAAACCAATTAGAACAAGTAAATCAATTTCTCAATACGGCTTTGGCCAAGAAAAATCGACCATTCTGGAAAGTCATTACCCTGTCATTGAATCCTGTTAAAAATCTTGAAAACTGTTAACTATAAATGGCCTGGCCTCTGTGACAAAATATCCTAAAAATTCTGATATATTATAATGTGCATACCACCATGACATGGACATACTCAGGAAATGAGCCAAGGATTAAAAGAGATAATGAACTGCAACTCTAGGCAATTCGAGAATAAGGACTTGAGATCCAAAATGTTGACTCTATAGCACCAAAAGCATCCTTCCCTTCAAAAACCATTTAAAGGAAACAATAACTGCTCTACACTACAAACTAACAGTTGCAGAGGTTTTATATACAGATTGGACTTTATACAGAAGCTGAGAAGTTCATGCAACTTTCATCGAGTGTCATCAGCAACTTGGGAGCTCCTAATGCCCCAAAATGACCTAGGCTTCAATTTCTTCTTTGTGGCTGTAAAAAGCCACCCCATTTGTGACCCACAGGTGGCACATTCAGCAATAGACCATGCATACCTGCAACAACATGATCTTATCAGCATAATATACAGACTAGTTACTAGATGTTATATTCATTGTTTCAAAACACAGAACATCATGATCTAGACATAATATTAGATATTACTGCTGAAGAAACCTTAATTTGTAAGAACAGTCTCCCTTTTATCATTTTCTGACTGAAAAAGTGATTACTGATAACTGCCTACAGCTATTAGCATTAGGCAATCAATAAAAGAATGCTTCTCAATTTCTACATCTTATCAGCAACTAACATCACTGAATAATTTCACGGAAATATTAGAACCTCCTCAATTTTCAGATATTTAACTTTAAGAGAATATCAAAGTAAGAAGGTCTTACCCAGGAAACCAGCTATGCTCTTTAACTGGACGCCCAATAACCGCAATCCCATTTGCTTTATTGAGGGTCATAACTTCATGCACAAAACCATGTGGGTTTACATATGCACCAAGAGGACCATCACTGGACATCACCAGCATATCACTTCGCCTGGCAATGAGATTCTACAGAGGCAAAAATGAAGAAAGAATTTGTAAACATAAAATTTTAAGTTCAAACCAAAAGAGTATCACAGAAAACAATGCTGCATAAATTTGAGCAAACCTTGAAAAAAAAAATTTTTTTCTCACAACTACCATTTTACCTCACAAGTTTTACATCGAACGCGATCAAAACTCTCAAGTAACTCAATTTCCCGCTGCAATCTATATGAAATCCCATCAATCTCAAGAAGCTCCTGCCTCAGTGATTCAGACACAGGAATCTTACTTGCAATATGGAACGAAAGAAGATCTGGTTTCATCACAAACCCATCCATGCTTGGTGCCTTAACTATATGTTTCCACCTATCTGAAATGCAATATCAACACAACAATGATAACTTTTTCTTTTGCTGGATAAGTAAATCAAAGGTGGTATTTAACAAGGAAAGTACTCATACAGATTCCAATGCTTATGCAGATTCTGATATCCTAAGAACACCTGTTATATCTGCTAATGTCAAGAAGTAAAGCATGAAAAAGGGAAGGAATGTGTATTGATCAATCTGCAACAAGAAGCCCAAGTCTGACAGAAGGAAAGAATTAGAAGCATTTTCTTTTTCTTTTTCTCTTCTTCATTTTCTCTCTCCCCCCGAATAGAACAGAAGGAAAGAATTAGAAGCATCCCACTATGAACTTTTCTCTCTCTCCCCGAAGGGAACGGAAGGAAAGAATCAGAAACATCCCACTATGAAAAAGGACAAAAGGAACAAGAAACCTCATAATGGTCCAAAAGAGCAGCAGGCTAAATCCATGACATAGCTTTGCTTTTGCAAGGAAGCCCCAAATAGAAGATTTAATGCTCGACTGGTAAGGATCTCCATAGTTTTAAGAGTAATAGATTTCAGTCAATCCTATTCTGTAATAGCATCACGTTCTGCAATTCCTCAGTATCATACAATTACTTTTGGGAAATGACTAATACACTCCCTTCCATTATTTACCAAAATTTTCTTTCACTGTCAACAAATCCATCCATGGGTAGCAAGATGGAAGGGTAATTTTTCTTTCCTAATCAACGATTTAAAAAAAAAAAAAAAAAAGGTCCTTGCTTTTTAAATACCAGATATCCATTGTTAACTAAATCGCTCAAGAGGTACAGAGTGAAAGTTTAAAACTAGTACAGCTAGAACTCAGTAACTCTAGAAAACAGAAGCCACAAACCTGCTGCCTTTTGGGCGAGGGAGTATGAATCGTACATATGATAAACCCAATTGGGCCAGAAGGCTCTTGGAACTTCACGGAGCCGCCCTAAGGCACACTTCTCAGATTTCATCCGTTTAAATGAAAGATAACCAGAAATAGCACTTTTAGCATCATCTCTCTTTTCATTATGTTCTGTACGCAATGGCCCCAGAAGGCTGTCCAGACGAGAGCTCCCTTGACGCACTTCTCCCTCTGGATCAAGCCTCTCATCCTCACTACTTGTGGGCTCATGAATTATGTCATAAGACAACACAAGTGCAGACTGATGCAAACCCCTTTCATGTAGAGAAAGTTCACTCTCAAAACTCTCTTCAGACATTGCATCTGAATCATTTCCATCCCAATCTCCTGACTGACAAGCTCGAGAACTGAATAAAGGTTTTGTATGAAAGATATTACTTCGCAAGTTCATCAGTGGAGCCAGCCTTCCCACAGCTTCGCGTGGAGTCCGTAATGGTGAATCTTCTTGGATTATTTGAACCTCTCCACATGTCTACATATAAGATAGAAAAACATGGCGTCAGGTTTCAATCAAAACCAAAACATCCATATTATTTTCATCTTGTTCAGCATATGATTACACTTACAGCTCCCTCTGCATCAATCCGGCAGCGTCTTAGACGAAAACGCTGTTGGCCACGTGTGAGAACATTCACTGAACCATCTTCCAGCCTTCGAAATTGCCGAATCTGAACATACAGGGCTAATAAGAGAACCATGCATCATATTTATAACCAACTCTTTCAAGTTAACTCAGGGAAGAGCTGACCATCCTACTTTCTTTCCTTATTTTTCCCAAACTCACACATTATTGAGCGGTGTAGACATTGTCAATAAAATCAATGTGCAGCTAAAAGCATATATAAGAGAACTACATACAGGACTTCCGCTACCCTACCTCAGCTGTGGTCCCAGTAGTCGCAAATCTGAACCTCTGATTATCAGAAGGATCCCTGTAAAGACGAACCTGAAAGGCATACAAAAAGGAAAGGTTATTTGCAAGTGAAAACAAGTAGTTGACAGAGGTAAATGAACTGAAAGCAGCTACAGGTAGTCCATGTACCACGCCTATGGTATAAGGAGCTTCAGCCTGAGTCAATGCTCTTTCAACAGCAGCAATAAAATGAGGTTGAATTACTCTAAGAGGAAGTGTGGCCTCTGGAAACAGAACAACCCCTGAAAATATAGAACTAAAGGAATTAAGTAGCGGATGTTTCAAAAGACAGTATGTACCTCTGATATTTGACAGATGAAGATCATAGCAGAAGAATGAATGCCACTAGCTGTGTCTTGCAATTTAGCCATTAGGTTGAGCCAAACAACTTGCTCAGTTTTTAAGAATAAAAATCTTGCTACCTCATCCTGTAGCTACTAAACCAGGGATATCATATCATATATTTAACCAATAAATAATAATATTACAGCCCTAAATACAAAATAGGCTCAATATCATGGAAGGCATGATCAGGAGAATATACATGTTATATCTTTAGTTGTTCTAAATTTAATCAATTGCCAAATGTTTTTCTTAAATGCTGCAGCAGCCCTAACACTCTAAGCTATTCTCCTACAAGACTATAGTGATTTCTATTCGATATTTTACCTATTTCCTATTGTATTCTGAGTTTCCTACCATATAGTTTATACACAAAGGCAGAAAGGCAGCCAGAAGAGAAGTAAGCAAGCATGGCAGGGAAGGAATAGGAGGCAACTGTAGTCCATGGCGGGAGGCAGATGAGAAGTTGGAACTTAACAGAGGAAGGAGAAAAAAAGGAAAGCAAGAAGAAAATAACCACAGACTAGTCCAAAATTAGGATCACAAGAGGGAGCAATTGATGCTCCCTTCGAATTCTTTGGCACGGACAGGAACAACAGATAGACTGAAATGCCAAAAAGTACCTTGAAGACAGAACATGGGAAGTTTCAATATAGCACCACCATCCAAAAAAGCAAGCCTGTTATGGGTGTCTTCAACATCTGATCATGACCACAAATCATTAGATCTTCAAATAATTTAACAGACACAGCATTTTATTACTGCTGAAGAAGACCTACCACCAAGATATGAATGCAAAGCAGCTAAAGAGGTGTCATAAGTAAATCCACCAGAGGCAGAAGCTCCTCCAGAACCACGATAACTAAACCACAACAGAAAAGCCAAATTACAATCAGAATCAGTACCTATAAATGCAAACGAAAGTAGGTCCAATCACATCAAGAACAACCTGCTGCAACCATATCTCTTGGTCCTCCAAAAGATAATCAGTGTGACAGAAAAACGAAATGACACAAGTATCCGAAAAAATTTGCTTGCATTTATTTGATTTTTTTCCTCAACAGCTTAATAAATCACACCATCTTAAACTTCAGCTATAAAAACCAAACCATGTGCATAACCTTCTTCCAGAATAGCTCATATTACTGACTGAGTATGCCTTAATGGCAAGATTCGACCCTTAACATAACACATAAAAAGGAAGGAAGATGTCCTTAGAGAAGTTACGACCCTGTCATCAATCAACCAACTACTTATGCCTGCCCCTTAACAACTCAAATTTGATTCAAAAGATAATTTTCTTCTACATCACCTCAAAACTAAAAATAACGAGCTAAAACCAACTGGAGCTAACTAAAACCCCCCCACTCTCCCCACCCCCCCCCCCCCCCAACAACAAAAAAAAAAAAAAAATTCCTGTTTTGAATCAATCTTCTATCGAAGTTGATAATTCATCCAGTCGCATAGTGATCCAACAGTGCCTTTGAATTTCGAATTAAATCCAAATACTGCAACACACAAACAAATACTAAATTGAATAAAACCCTAATTCCCATAAAATAATCAAATCAGGAAACAGATTCTAAATCCTTGCAGAGAAATTAGGGTTTCGGAACTCAAATTCAGCAAAAAGAAGCGAATTATCCTAAATTCAATTCAATTTTCATCCCTTGGAATTTCAATTCGAAGCAAAAAATACATGTATATACACAAAAATGAAAAATTCTACGCCGCCAGTACTTAAATAGACAAAATAAACAAAAATGAAAATGAATATTAGGTTAGCAAAACAGGATAATTAAACGAAAATCGGTACATTTAGAAAATAAATATCAGTAGCAATAATTAAGATAACAATACCCGTTTTCCGGTGAGTGGTCGACGTCGTCGTCGGAGTCGTCGGAGTCGACTTCTTCGACCTGCAATTCTTCCGATTCTAGCTGCCGTATTTGTTCGATTTGATACCTTTCGTTCTCTAGAATTCTCTCTTCGTCCATTTTTTTTTTTAATTTTATTTTTTAAATTCAATTTTTGTCATTTTCTTCCTGATTTCCCGTGGCGCACACTATTTATAGCAACTGTGACTATGTGAGAGTGTGTGCATTGAGTGCGTGAAGTGAGGGAGTATTACGTGCACCACGCCGTGCTACGTGACGTGTCACGTGGTGCATTAGAACCAATCACATATCGCTAAATAATACAAGGATATGACTCCACCATTGCCACATGACGATAAATTATCAGTTCTATATACACCACGTAGACAATGTACGTAGGTGTATTGTATATTTTTACGCGTGAAGTCATTACTACAGTACCGACCATAAAATGGGATTCGCAAAAATGGAAACGTCAAAAACAAAATTGCCCTTGTAACCTTCAAATTATTAAGTGTCTCTTATTACTCCCTGAATTTTTAAAAAACGCATGCTCTCTTTGTCTTTCCGTTTTCTCCTACCGTTAAAATTACAAGGGCAAAAAATATTAGCGGTTAGTAAACTTTTTTTTTCTGTAACATTTTGATCACGTGTTTAATTTTTGTTTTAAATGACACATCAACTTTTAGAAACCTAATATTTTGACAATTTTGTTAACTTTTTCAATTAAAGTAAATAAAGAAAAACATGTGCTATCTATATGAGTGTGTCCAAAAGTATTATCTTCCTTTTACACTGTTTTACATGTTGATTAGGAGTATTAAACTATTCTTATTGTAATATTTTGACCATTCATTTGATTTTTTAAAATTTATTAATTGAAAAAGTTAAATAAAATAACCGAAATGTTATGCAAAATTAGGTGTGTTATTTGAAACAATTATACGGGTGACCAGGACGAAACAATTATAATAAGAATAGTTTAATAAGCCTTTTTTTTTTTTTTGTCTGAACTACAATAAGGTATAAGTAGGCATCTTTATCCTCCCTATTACTTGAAGTTTGGCAAAAAAATCCCACATCGATGGTTAGGAGTGTGAGTGATTATAAGGTCCATTGACTCTTTCTCCAGTCAGTAATTTTCTGAATTTAGTTAGTTAATGGAGTTCACTTTAGGATTCCCTTTCCCCTCTCCCTATTACTTAAAGTTTGGCAAAAAAATCCCACATCGACGGTTAGGAGTGTGAGTAAGTGGATTATAAGGTCCATTAACTCCTCCTCCAATCTGGAATTGTCTGAATGGAGTGAGTTAATAGGGTTCTCTAGAATTCCTTTCCCCTCTCCTGTCACTTGAAGTTGGCAAAAAACAAAGAGAAATTGTAATTTTGATATCAAATGTTTGGGATATCAGCAATTTTAGTCCTTAAAGTTTGGACAAAAGCAAATCTAGTATCAAATGTTTCAATTTTTGGGCGTGTTTAGTCCTATTTACCAGTTTTACAAAAATCTTATTAGAATTTGGTTACGTGATGTTCACGTGCTTGTTACAAAAATTTTCAAGAAGAATTAGATTAAAGAAAAAATTTTAATTGCCATAATTTATAATTAAAAGCATTAATTTGAGTTCATAAATGATAAACAAACAAATAAAATTGAAAAAAATCTGCATGGATAGTGCATTCGGGTGTGTGCTTTTAATTACAAATTATAACAATTAACATTTTTTTCTTTTTTAATTCATTTTGAAAACTTTTCTAACTGACAAGTGAATTTTACATGACCGGATTCAGATAAAATTTTGAGAAAACTGGTTAATAAGATTAAATGTGCTGAAAAATTAAACATTTAATACTAAATTTACTTTTGTCTAAATTTTAAGCACTGAATTTGTCAATGTCCCCAACATTTAGAACCAAAACTGCAATTTTCTCAAAAAAAAAAAAAAAAAAAGCATCTTTATCCTCCAATAATTGATAGCCCAGGTGCAAAGCAGAAGAACACTAATGGGCATGGGGCTTCTTCTCTCTCAACTCCTCACTTTTTCCACCATCACCACTTCGCCTCAGTACTTCGCAGCTTCAACGTACTACATTCTACCTCTTACCATTAATTATTGTGTATATAATTACACACACATATATATGTATGTATGTATTAATTAATTAAAACATTTTTTTGAGCAGAATACGTAGTAGTATAAATCCGGTGAAATTTCGTCCAATTCGCGAAATTTTTTCGTGGTATTGTAGCGTCTCCGTCTCGGAGCCTGCGGTTTCAGAGCCATCTTCCACTTTCCTAAACCAATAACTAAAATATTACTACTTCTCAACTAGCATAATTTAGTTATACATTTATTTTTTTTAAAAAAAAATTGAAATTTATATTTGAGTTCGTTTATAGATTAATTAATGGAATTCAATTTTTAGAAAGCTGAAATTAAGATTTTGTTGTTGATACACACAAATTATACACTATTTATCATCTGAATGCAAAAACTAATAATTATTATACCTCAATTAATCACACTCCCAAATTATTGTTATAAAAACCAATTGAATATGGTAGCTGTTGTTATTATCTTCTGTTTGTAAATACTGATTGAGAATGAGAAATGTGGTGATGATGAACAGTTTTTAACTGACAAACGTAGTTAGTTGGTTTTTGTTGAGATTATTGATTGCTCGTATTTCGCATTGCTTTGATGACTAATTTGAATAGATTAATATATTGACATTTAATACTACATCGTCGACATGGAAAATAGTTTTACAGTTTGATGACTCATCAGCTGATTGAAAGAAGAGTAGGAAAAATTTGCCTGGTTAATAGTTAAGGAAATAGTCGTGTTCTACAGCACTAATCTTCTGATTTTAGAACTCAGGTGACCCCAGTGTCTTGTGGGTTCTGGTTTTGGAATCAGAATGAGCAAATGTCTTCATCTGTACGATGATAAGTGTGACAGTTTTACCTTGTTGAACTCGAACGTTATTGTAATCAAAATTAGTTACGTTCCAAGAGAGATAGATCATTGTGTTTTATGGAAAAGATGGTTTGTGATTGTTATTATGCAGCTGTGAATTGTTGATTCGTTACCACTGTCTTTGTTATTCTTGCTTCTCCTGTTGCTTGGCATTTCTCAAACACTTGTTCTGTCCCATAATTTTTTTTGAAAATCCTCACTTTTTTGGTTTACATTTTTACCGAACTTGTTTTCCCTGAACGATACATCTCGTACAAGTATGCACTATTTTTTGGTTTCTGGTTGAATAGATAGTTATGAAAAATTGATGTGGAGATAATACAATGAAAATTAAATGGAATAAACAACTATGGTTTTTTTTTTTTTTTTGGTCTTGAAGCTAGAACACTGATAGTCTAACCTATAACTGAATGTTATATAACTAGTATTTTCATGTTCTAATCCTGTCACTGCAAACTTGTATATTAGAATAAGGGACCAATTCACTCATTCAATGCAAATCTTCTATCCTTAATATGCGCTTAATCTTCATTCTTTCAATATGTGAAACTTTATTGACCTGATAACTTTTTTATAACAGGATAGCTAATTTCTTATTTTATTTCCCTGAACAACTTGCGGTGAAAATATGATGTGTGCTTGACACTTGTTATTCTTTCTATTTACCCTCAGCTAGTATGGGATGTAATGATGGTTTAGATTCTGATGGTTGTAGTTGAGCGGATAGGGAAAGATTGTCTAAAAGAGGACTGGAAATTTTCTGATACTGCCCAGTGCCTTTGTTACATTATCTTGGAATTTATGTAGAACTTGTTTTAGATTCTGATGGTTGTAGCTGAGAGGATATGGAAAGACTGTCTAAAAAAGGACTGGAAATTTTTCTGAAGCTGCCCAGTGCCTTTGTTGCATTATCTTGGGGATTTATGTAGAAGTTGTTTTTAATAATTTTTACTGCCAGCCTACTGAATCTGGCTTTGTTATTTTAGTGATTGAAATAAAAATTGGTTGTTACTAAGGGTCTCCCAAAAGTTTTTGTGAAACAAACTATTTAATTTCAATTTTTGCTAGTTTTTTACAGATTACTTTGCCTTGCATTACGCAACAACTATCAAAATCAACAAAGGGAACAGCAGCAATTTATTTGGCACGTGGAGCCTATGTCTCCAAGGTTTAGCTCTCTATATTTTTCTCTACTGCTGTTATTTTTATCTCTGAAGGCTAAACCTGAATATGGATTTGGTTTTCTGGCTCAGTCTTCAGTTTTTGTCTAGATTCATGTCCTTGCTCATGTGGAATTGATGTGGCTGCTCAGTTCTTACAAACCAATTGATTGGCTCAATAGAATGATCCCATTCAAAGAGAAATCATTGAAGGCACTGCATTTTTGCTGTATGCAACTTTTTCTGTGTGTGCTTATTTTACATGCTTATCTTCTTTGTACAGCATTTATTTATGTTTGTTTCTGTAGTCAGCTAAGTGGGTTTGCACTTCCATTTGCATATAAGTCACGTTTTACAGAAAAATAATGAAACTTCTAAGAAATTGAGAGAAAACTAGTTGAGATCTTCATTCTCAAACATGTTTCATCAGGGCAATTCTCTGAATATAAGCCCATAGACTTGCATATGGCACAGGTATTATGCATGTTTTTGGATAGGCAAACTCAGTGGCAAAGGATATATATTACTTATCTGTGGGATCAAGAGGCAGATTATATGGATTTTTTGTCCAGCATTTCTCATGTTTCTGCAGATCTTGGTGAAACTTTTCCAATTAATGGGTTTAGTTTTCATGTATGGAAGCCAGTTACCCGAAACAATGGGTGTACTATATACCTATTAAAGATCATGGGCTTCCATCTCAAAATCAATTGGCAATAAGTGGAGTGACCCAGGAACCTTATCAACTAGTTTAATATGCTTTGGGATTCCAATGTGGGACTTTTTTGTTTCTTAACACTCCCCCTCACACGTGACTCGGGTTGAAGAGAGCCCAAGAACTGAAACGGGCGGATGACAAGAGATCAAGAACTGAAACGGGCTAAGAAAGAACTGAGTCGCGTGTGTGAGTGAGTATAAAATCCAAAGCTCAGCTCTGATACCATGTTAAAGATCATGGGCTTCCATCTCAAAATCAATTGGCAATGAATGGAGTGACCCATGAACCTTATTAACTAGTTTAATATGCTTTGGGATTTCAATGTGGGACTTTTTTGTTTCTTAACAATACCAATTCTTTTTTCATCAGGTGGTTAAAATAAGGTGCTTTTAACATCATTGGAAGTCGTTTGATGATAGGAATTCCCATGCATTGGAATTAGTTTATTTAGCTTGTTCAGTGTTTGGAGTTAGTTTATTTAGCTTGTACAATCTTGTCAATTTCTTGTAGTTTATTTGTGCTGTATGTAGGGAGATGAAAATGTTGGAGTTGTTCTATTGACATATCCTGTGCTGATGACATCTGGTTGTCCTATGTTGCTTTTATATGGTACAGTATAGGGAGATTAGCTATTTATGATCTTGGTTGTTCAGTCCAAAATAAAGTTTACATTTTAAATTTTGGAAAGACAAGCTCCCAAACTAGTTTTGTTGTTAGATTCTCTTTGTAATAGCAGCAGTACTTGTGACTTGCTGTGATGTGAAGAGTTTTAGATCTTTCATTATTTTGGGCTGCCTATACATCTTTCACGACTCTCATATATTGCAGCATTCCTCTGCAGTCTGATTATGTCCCTGTTGGGGATGATCAGAAACATCATCTGGAGTTAACTCGAGAGCTTGCTCAGCATGTTAACTACTTATCTGGTAGAAGGAAGTGGAAGAAATTGGGAGGGTAAGAAATAAATTTGTTAAAAGTTTAAGTTACAAGTGCCTGTTAAAATATTCAGGTTGAGGTTTTCTCATTCGGTTTGCTCATTGTTTTAAATTTTGGTTACAGGCGAGATGATGCAATTTTCAAGGTGGATTCTATTCTTCCTTATCTGGTTGAGTTTCGCAGCGTGTTTATTTCTGGGAAAGATTCTTACAGAGAATTTGCATGTTTATTTATGTTCCTGAAACCCTTATTCCAACTGCTGGAGCTTGACTAATGTCCCTAACTGATGGTCTTTCCAAGGTTTTGAGTTTAACAGTAATTCTACATTGATGTCAGTTCTGTTGAGCAATAACTCTGAATGTAAGACTTCATGGAAGACTATTCACGTGTTTTTTGTTTGACTGCTTGTTTTCTGCCCCTTTCTTCTTCAGAGAAAAGAGAAGGGATAGTAGGGCATGAACAACTATAACTACACTTAATGGCTGTGGCCTAATGAACCCCTACCTTTTGGGGTGCCTGCTGTCTGTGCTGGAAGGATGAGCACGGGAAAAAGCACACCCACTAGCCAGGCTGAGCCATAGGCTAATCCCGCCAAAACTGAAGGAACACTATGAGAGTCTTCTCTAGATTGAGCTTGGGACACATATCTGTGAGGGCCTCAGGCTAGGTGTAAATAGGTGTAGCCATGGTGCCCTGTGCTTCTTATTTTAGGATCTCGTTGAGTAGATTGTGGATTAGGAAGTTTTTTCCTTTAATTTGAGGAAATTTCAGCTGCCCACAGATGATTAATGGTTTCCTTTGAAAGTTTTACTAATTGGACTTGATGATACTTTTGGCTGTTGCTTGCCCGTTATAGGCAATTGTTTTAACTTGGTTTACAAATGTCTAAGTTGGGGCCTTCTGATCAGTCTGGAATCAACTTACTTGATGCTTGACTCAAAAGATGTGAGTTAAATTGGTTTACCTTAATGGGCATTTAGTATCTTAGGTGTACTGGAAAGTCAGTTATGATGTAGTGTGCCACTTGAATAAATTTCAGTTCAATAAAGTTCTGTTTTGCCTGTGGGTGAGATAATTTTATTGTTCGATATTTATTATAATACACTGTCTTGTTTGGTTTGAATTCCTTTATCAAAAAAAAAAAAAAAAACTATTGCAAGACTGACTCTTTTTCAGTGTGTGTATTCAGACCTCATTTACTCTTGTCCAGTGGAACATTTCTGGAAACACTTTTGCATCAATTCTTCTGTTGTTTGATTGACAAGCTTGTTTAGATTTTTTTTTCCCCTTCTTGTGCTTATTAGTCTCTGATAAATTGTGCAGCCTGGAATTTGATAATCCTGAAAGACCTGAATGTAACAACCTTCTCTCAATTTATCAGCTTGTCATGGAAGACAAAGCAGGTACAAAACCTGAAAGTTTTCGATTTTTGGCTGTTGTACGTTCTATGTTACGATGTACCCATGTATGGGACTAGTTCATCCTTCTGATGATTTATAGGCAATAACAGTTCACGAAAAGCAAAGAAAAAAGTGATAACATATCTGATAGAGTTTGATTAAGTTGCGTCTTATTTTGACTTTTGGTACTTATATAGCATTATGTTTTTCTTCTTCAGGAAGTTGCAGAATAATGTCTAAATATGAACTGGGGAACATTCAAGCCTGTCCTTACAGGTGCTTTGATCATTCCCATCCTGGTTTCTGTTCTTACACTAGAATTTGTCATCAGTAAAACAAACTCAGACACAATCAGTTACTCATATTCACTCTCTGCTCAGGATGTGAACACTTTCTTAGATACGAAATTCAGCAGACCAAAAATCGAGCAGAATCATGGCACTGCCTCACCATGGCTGTGAAATCATGTGCAAAGGCATGCCTGCTTTCCAGTATCAGCAAAATCTCTTCCACTTAATGGTTTATACATGTACTGCTACCTACATATGTCCCAATTATTTTCAAGTCACAAGTTATGTTGCTTTTTTATGGAACAGGACTACAACTCCGTCTATTATTTAGTCCTCTTCTGTGTTTGAATCTATTTCCATGTGAGCCATATCACATTGTTAAATCCAAAACATTGACAATGATGTATTCTGAGATGACTGATTGAGTTCGTATATAATTCAACAATTTAATAAATTCTTCATAATTCGTATAACTTTGTCACCTGCCCGCATTTACTGCAGCTTTTTAGTGGACAAGAGAAATAAAGTGTTCTGCATCTCTAATTGAAATTTAATTTTCTCGGATTCATTATGAGGTTCATGTCTGATGCAAGTTACCCAGATCGGTTGTTGACTGAAGGTGCTAAAAAGCAGTCAACATTACAGATAATTCTCTCAAAAATGTGTACCAGGCCAGGGGATTCTGGCGGTGATGAGTATAACCGATGCTGCTTCAGCAACTTTGTGAAAAGGTCAGCTTGATAGCAACCTCAAAGCTCACTTATTGAAAATTCAGATTCCATATTCTCCAACGTGCGTCGAGTATATCCTCATGAGCTCATTCTTATTGAGGGAACATAATAATTTACTAAAAGGCCATGTAACAATTTGTATTGTTATGTTAATCTAACCCTCCCCTTTTGATGGGGCGTAAATGGATTTTGAGACGTTGAGTTACATTCTGATTCTTAGCAATCTTGTTTCAATTTATGACTAGGTGTTTTATTTCTTCGTAATGGATACATCTTTTAATCTTCCTATAAGTCGATGTAAAATTGCAGCTGCAAATCCAGATGCATTGTTTATCCCAACGGATGGTTAGGTTAAGGGATTTCACCATTCTGGCTTGGTTCCACATGAATTATAAGGCGTAAGGCAGGTAAAGCATCCCAAGAGCTCTATAGGAAGCGCAATTCATCAAAGACAAAACCAATTTCATTGTCTTGCTGTGCGAATCTCATTGGTTATTGCTGAAGCTTAGTTGGGGCATCTTGCAATTGCAAGTTCCGTTTACCTCGACTGCCGATTCCTTGGTAACATAACTGCATATAGCCTATTTTAGGACTGACTAGACGAATGCCGTTATTATTTGCTGATTTTTTGCTTTTCTCTAATTAGTGACTCTTTAGTTCTTTAAGGAAAACTCAGTGGATTATTTGATACGTGAATTATGGCCAAGGTGCAGATTCTTGTGTTTGCCTCCAACTTTGAGGCTTTCAAATGTGCCAAAACCTCCTTCCTTGACCGCTCTTTACACACACACACAAAAAAAACATAAATTTCTTATATTTCCTGAAAAACTAAACTAGAGGAGTAAAAGAAAAAGCCACGATTGGAGCAAAAAGAGAAGAATCTAGATCGTGTTCTTATCATTTGGTATGGAACATTTTGATGTGGATGTAAGAAGAATTTTTTTTTCGGAGCTCGCTTATAAATTGAAGTTTGTCTGGAGAATTGCCACATCCTCCCCGGGTTCCTTATCAACATAGGAGCTAATGATTGAAGGGAGGAATGTCCATCTGTCCCAATAGAAGGAAGAGGAAACATTTAGTCAAGTCTTGATACCATTTTATCAGCCCACCCACACACCATTCTGAATCTTTTAGAAAAGCTTGTATGAGACCACATATCTCCATTTACCAAGAAAGAGGGTCAATGGTCCCGTGAAAGCTACGGGCATGGGAATCACAATTTATATTTACAACAAGTTCACGATTCAGATTAAATGAACCAACAATAGACGGCTAAAATTGGGTCATGCTGGCCAAATTTGAAGCCAAAAAGAAAGACATCGTTCTGAAGTGAAAAGTTGTTACAAATTTTCATAGACGAGTTACATATTTTCACAGATCAATTATATATTTTTATTGATTACTTACACCCGCTCCAACTTGTCCAAATTGGCACAGCCAACTTGTGGGCTGTGGCCCTGCTCACCCTCTACCTCTCTGCCCTTGATTGGGTGGCAAAGGAATAAAGGGTGTAGCACTGTGTCGTTCTTTTGCTTTGCATATTATGCCGCAATAGCTAATATGGATGTTCAGACTGGACAAAGGAGCAGTGTCTGCTAATGCAAGGGATATGTTCTCTTTCAATCATTACTAAGATATTTTTTTTCCCCTGCTCCTCTCTCTTGTCATTGCGTGATCATTCACCCACTTCATGAAACTTTCCACTTCCTAAGTTATTCTTATTATTGGACTAAACTTAGAAAGATGATGAGTTTATCTAAGCAATTCAGTTTTGGTAAAAGAAACTTTCCACTCCATAGGTTATTCTTATATTGTTGCTTATTGTTCCAAAGCAGATTCACGGGAGGTGTAATGCAATTTCTCGTAACCTGAAATCAGAATTTTTATGGCCCTGTGCATTGTACTGCGCTTGCTTCAGTGGTTGATTGCTGAATTTTGATTGACTATTCAGTAATGGTAGTTTACATGCTGAAATAAGTGTTAGGTTTTGCATAGCTGATGAAGGTAATTTCCTTCCTGATTACAGTTTCACTTAGAAAGTTTTACAGCATATATACAAACAGAAAATAGCATAACAAGTAGCAGGAGATATCCATCTAGTAGTAGTTGATCATGATTTTAATTGTAATTGCATATTGTATTTTTCCTTTTCTACGCCAAATCTTGTACACATAGAGGCGACGGATTAAAGTGGTGTCTTTTGACTTAAGGTTATAATAGTTTTAGGGGATTTTGATGAAACTAAAGTTTGAAATCTGAATTATAGAATTTAAAATTTAAATTCTGAAATTATTAATTTACTAAATTGATAAAGTTATATTTGGTTGATAATTAATTGAACTCAAGTACTAAATTAAAAATCTAACCTTGTAAATTCATTAATTTTATCTTAAAATGGTGAAATAATTTAGACATTGTAAGTGTGTGTGTGTGTGAGAGATAGAGAGAGAGCATGTGAGTGTGTGTTCACATGAAAAAAGAAAGTACGAATATATTTGTGGGTGAGAGAAAGCATGTGTATGTGTATGTGTAAAGGAGAGTGTGTACAAGTGTGTGAAAAAAAAATTATATGCACGTATATGTATGAGAGGAAGAAAATGTATGTGTAGATGTAAAAAAAAAAAATAATATACTTATGTGCATGTATGTTTGAGTATAGGTGCAAGAGAGTGTTTGTATGTGAGAGAGGTTCATTTGTGGAAGAAAGAGTGCATGAGAGAGAGAGAGAGAGAGAGAATGTTTGTGTATGTATAAAATTGTGTGTCTATGTGAGGGAGTAAGAGTGAGATTATACTTGTGCGAAAAAGTATGTATATGATAAAAGAAAAGTTTATGTTACGCGTGCGAGAGAGATAGAATATGCGTATATTTGCAATTGTGAGTGTGTGTACGAGAGGGAGGGATAGAGAGAGAGAGTGAGAGCGCGTGTGCGCGCGCGCTTGCGTGCAAATGTGTGTGAGAGGGTGTATTGTGCACGTGTGAGTGCGTCACTTTGTGCGCGCGTGTGTGTAAGAGAGAGACTAAGTCAGATTGCATATTTCATGTGTTCAAGATCAGCAAATCAAAGTGAATGATTATCACTTAAAATTTTGTATAAAAATTAAGTAGTGCTTAATATATTAAATGGTAAAGTAATTTTATTATTAAACATGTTTAATTCAAAAAGTTCGTATTAATTTTTAACATTAAATTGAGTTACAAAATACTTAAATATACACGGATAATCGTGAAAACTAAAAAATTATTTTGCAATTAAACTATATGGATATGTGTGCGTCTATATATATATATATATATATGTATATATATATATATGTATATAACATGTAAATATAATTTTACCTACATCGACTTCCTAAGTCCTTGTCAGATGAAAGGTGGTTACGGAGGAACATTGGTGCAGTGCTCGACACTTGGGAGATCCATTGATGCTGTCCAATCTAATACAGTTCAAAGTGTATCGGATAAACTTGTTCTTGAGGTGCGCTTGCTTGGTGAGTAGGCGAAAGATATTGCAAGGCACGTGCTTCAGCATCTGCTTGAAAAGGGTTGATTTCTTGACCAGCACACTGGTGAATTCTCTGCGACCATTTTGGACTCCAACAGATATTTTTATATTTGGGAATGATTATACACTCCATATTTCATCCATACATTCCCTTTTTTCTTAATTTTTTTTATTAGGTGAAAGGGCTAAAATACTTGTGAATTATAAAACCACAAGTTCATGTGAATAAAAGACTAGGATTTTTTAGTCTTTTTACCTAATAAAAAAGTGAAATGTATAAATTACTGACATTTAAATATAACGTTTTATTATCTTGTTTGATCATTCGACAACAAAATTGTTCGATTTGGGTAGTTAAACCATTTGAAGGCTGAAATTAACAACACTGGGGAAGGAACACACTGGATTAACCATGATAAGAACTATCTAATTTTCTTTGTTCTTCTTGCGTGACCCGGCACTCGCAAATTGATTTGGCCTTTTTTTTTTTGGCACATGTATGTGTGTGTGTGTGTGTGTTTTTTTTTTTTTTTTTTTGGCTTGGATTTTTTGGGCACCGGGGCACCCATAGGGCGGGGTGGGGACCCGGGGGAGGCGCCCCGTCCAGGGCGGGCGGCTAGGATGAAGTGGTAGAAAATTAATTTTCTCATAGTTGAATACAAATTACAAATCTAATAAGCATGAGTTATTTATAACTTACTGGACAGCTTACAATGTCAATTATTTACTTTTCTAACTTTAATTATCATACTTATTTTTGTTTATAATTCTTATTTTTTTCTTCATCTTTGGCGAACAATAGTATAATTATCATTATGCTTACTTTACTATTACATTATTTATAGTTTATTTTGAACAAAATCAATCTTTTATATTATAACTGTTATCAGTCTTTCTAACCTATACAATAATTTAAAAATATAATACTTTGCAACATATTTACATTGTCAGCTAAACACTAAAAATTACAGAAAAAATGTTTTTTGCCTAAGAAAAATCATTTTTTACAAGTCATCAAACAACCTGATTTAAAACTTTTGCTCCTCGATAAGCCAAACTTTTCTATTGAAACTGTAATTGTTCTGGAGATGGGGCCTCAAAAGTTTTATTTCCTACAAGATAATGGCCATGATTTAATATACAAAATAGATGGCTGAGATGTGTGCCACGTGAACAAAATTTGAATTGCAAAAAACACAAAAAAAAAATGAGGTGATAAAATTAGTTACGCCGCAATCCTAGACAATTACACTAGAATGTTGGACATTTACACTCATGGGCAGAGCCACATGGCTTCAAGTGGGGTCAAATGACCCCACTTAAATTTTAAAAATCTATATATATATATATATATATATATATATATTGATACGCACAAAAGTACATAGACAGTTAGGAACCTTGAATCTCCAAGATACAACTTGTTAACTCAAGACCACGATGGATTTCTTGAATCCAACAACCTTGACGTGGAGTTGTTTTGCCTTGAATTAACCCTTCTTCGACGAATACGAATCTATAGGGGATGAAACAAACCTACAGATCCCTAAATAAAACAAGATGGAATAACTCAAAGCTAGGTTTAGGTTGCCACAAGCAAGCTTAATAAGACCAGGAGTAGTTCTAATCCAAGGATCAAGAATAATCCAATTAAGAGAAAAACACTCAAATTATTACTCAAAATTCTCTAAAAATTGTATGAACAGTAGCATGTCTATTTATAGGCTTACAAAGAAAAGTCTAGAAGTTTAAAATAAAGCAAATTACTAAAACTAGTTGTAACTTATCACAATTGGATAACTAACTAAAAGTTACAACTTGTAAAGACTTCGGAAACTTAACAAAAACATAATTAACTACAAAAATTATTAGAAATTCGTCCAAAATTGGACCATGGGCTGGACATCCCTCCATAAGATCCATTGGGTCTCCATTTAGCAATTTCAAGGGCTCTCAAAGCAAGTCCAAGTAACCAGCCATTTGTATGATTGTTTTGAACAGCTTAATAACTTCTTTTGGGCCTTCTTTATATGTTGACTTGATCCACAACTAATACTTTATTCCTTGACCCAATGTGCTAACTTGAACAAAGTGAATTTCAAGCTTGTAAACAAGCCCAAAATCGTAAGTTAAGAACCGGCAACAATGCTTCAACGTTCCATCCAAGCTTATCAACCACTTGAGCTCAAATTGATCCATATAATCAGCCTCTTCAAGTCCTCCAAGTGTAGGTCCAAGTCCAACAAGTGTAGGTGCACTTCGGTTCATATTATATATTATATAGATGAATTTTTGCTTGAACCCCTACAAAAAATAAATTTTGGAGTAAAAAATTCAATTAATAAATTTAGAAAACCAAAAAGTTAAAATAAGATTCTCAAAGTAGATGGCTTGTCCTATACAAAAGTAAATAACTCAAAAGACAAATGTATCAAAATAGACCAGAAGCCTTTATGTCTTACATTTTTCTTTTTGTCCAATTCTAGCTTATATCTTCTTATTTGTTTTTGCTGAAATTTCATTTGCAAGCTTCCATTGTGAACTTGTCATGATCTAAAGTTAAAAACTTTTTGTATCATCTTTCTTCATTCCTCCTACTGAAGTTAAGTATCGCTTAGCAAGTTAGTATTACACTAATCTTGGTAATAATTCTAATTTTTTTGCTTTTTTTTGGGGGGGGGGTTTGGTTTAGTTTATCTCTTGTTTACTTTCTTTTGTTTGATTGTGAATATTTTTTCTATTTATTTTGTCAATTAGATATCATGAAACCATATGATTAATTATGGATTTATTTCTTAATTTTAAGGATGGCTAGGTTGAATTCCAATTAAGGATAATCGAGTATACTTGAAATGAATATAAATTGGAGACTAATTAATTTGAACATGATTAGAAAAAATAAAATAATTAACAAGTAGTTTGGCTGCCATTATTATACTTTATATTCGCTCTCAAGTGGAATATTAAAAACTCCTTTGAATTATGAAATTGAAACTTTGGACTATTATTATATGCATTAGCAAGTGTATCTTGGACCTTAAAAATAAAGCTAAAATTAGCTTTGATCATATTTTTTTTCTTCTTTTTTTTTCCTCTTTTTTATGTGGACTATATATTTGTGCTCAACCTTAATATGTTATCAAACGCTGAAATTCATGTTTATAACACAAAATTAGGTTATTTTATGATTTTTATTAATAACAGGTTATGGAAAAATTTCTTGAAATGAAGCCAATAGAAGATTAATTTGCCAATAGTTTGCAAAATATTTTAAAAAAATTAAGAGCTCTAATTAATTTGGCTAATCTTTTCTTAGATTCAAAATTTTGCACTTTCTTGTCCTTTTTGTCTTATAGTTTTTATTTGTAAAAGTTTTATTGCGAGGCCTATGCCCATTGTTCTCGACTTCATTTTTGAAGTTATCTGGTCTTTCTAACCTATACAGATTGTGGTGTAACCTAACTTATACAACTGTTATCGATTTTTCTAACCTATACAATAATTTAAAAATATAAAACAAAACACAAAGTTATACTTTGCAACATTTTTATATTGTCATTTAAACATTAAAAATTACATAAAAAATAATTTTTGCCCAAGAAAAATCATTTTTTACATGTCACCAAACGACTTGATTTAAAACTTTGCTCCTCGATAAGCCAAACTTTTCCATTGAAACTGTAGTTGTTCTCGGAGTTGGGCATCACAAGTTCCATTTCTCATAAGTTAATGGCTACAATTTAATGTGAAAATATAAATGGCTGAGATGTGAACTCTCCAAAGATGCTGGACAAAATCATATGGAGCCAAGAGGAAAATGGGAGATTTACCACCAGATCAGCATACAAACTGCAACTCGAAGAAGACCATCTGGATTCTGATTGTAAGACCCGGAGTAGAGTGTGAAAGCAACAAGGGCCAAGCAAGTGGCAGTTCATGATGTGCCTAGTAAGACACCATCGCCTCCTAACAAATGAGGAAAAATGTAGGAGACATATGCAACAGAACTGAATCTGCAATATCTGTAAGATAAAGGAGGAAACAATCAGCCATGCGTTGAGGGATTGTAATTGGATTAATCAAATTTGGAAGAAACTGGTGCATCTTGACAGGTGGGAGGAATTTTGTAAAAAACCAGTCCCTGATTGGATTGATTGGAACCTAAAACAACGCGATGTTGGATTGAATGACAAACGCAGCTGGCAGTTATTACTCTTCCAACAAGTGGTGTACTTGTAGACACTGATATTTTATTTTAATTTAATTAGTCAAGATTAAACAAATTAAATTAGTCTTGATTAATTTAAATTAAATTAAAGTCATTTTATAAGTTCATTTATATTTGGACTTATAAGTTGGACCATCAGCATGGGCCTCAAGTTCAAGTATAATGTCCATTAAATTAAAAGTGAATTAATTTTATTAATTCACATTGAACTCTTTGGGCCGACCCATTAATTCAAGTCTACTTTAATGGGTTTCTTAAGCCACAAGTAATCCAAGTTGGTGGAGAATTCTAGAGAGTTTCCTTGTAAGCCAATTGAACCCTAATTTTGGCTATAAATAAGAGCTCTCTTCACTCAAGTCGATATATGACAAATTCTCCAAAGGCTTAGAGAAAGCTCGACCAAATTCTTTAGAGATTTTTCTCTCAAGTCTCTCAAGTCCAAGTTCAAGTGCAAATCAAATCCTCAAGTCCAAGTTCAAATTCAACCAAGTTCCTGTGTTCGTGTTGGAGGCTTGAAGATCCAAGATTCAAGTGTTCGAGACGACAAAATCAAATCAACCGTTTCCTACGGAGAATCCGATTTTAATTCAAGAACAAGCCTTTTTGGGCCCTTGAATTAATTGTTCGTGAAGAGAAGAATCAGAGGATAATTTCTTTATAAAGAAATTCATCCAGAGATTGTAACTTTTTATTTTGAAATTAATAAATTCAATTTGTGCAATTTTTCTTGTCTTTTATTCGCAGACACGAAATTTGTGCGTACAAATTTCTGGCACGCTCGGTGGGACAATCTCTGCCTCTCATCTCTTCTCTTCCTGCAAGATCCTGTTCAACGAAGTTGACAATGGATTCAATCAAAGCAAGTGGTTCCGATGTCTACTCCAAAACTAGTTGCTGTGGGAGATTCGATCTTCTCCGCTGCTGCAAGTCAAGAGGTGCCATATGATGGACCAATGACAAGGAGCAAAACGAAGGCCTTAGCACAAAAGGCAAAGGAGGATCCTACTGCTACCTTGGTGGAGATTTCTACAACCTTGCCAACCAAAGATGGTGACCATGGCACCCATGCTGCACACCTTGATGGCCTGACTCATTCAACAACTTCCGTGGTGATGCCCGTGATGATGACAAACACCACAACTCTTGAAGAGCAATTGGCTCACATGACCAAACTTGTGGAAGGACTCGTTGCACACGTGCAAAGCCAAGATGCAAAGATAGCGAAACTGATGGGCAAGATCGAGAATGGCGATGAAAGTAGCCCTTTTGGGTCGAAGCAAACAGAAACCCATGAAGATGTGGAGACTTCTTCCAAGGCAAAGGAGACTTCAAAGTCACATCCAACAAAACACGTCTCTGTTTCTGCCGATGGAACAATTCACGTTGATCACCTCAAGGAATTCATTGAAGGAACGATCAAAGACAAGTTTGATGGAGTCCTCAAAGTCATCCCACTCTTATGCCAAACCTTATACTGCGAGAGTTGATAGGTCTAAAGATGCCTGCTGGATATCAACCTCCCAAGTTCCAACAGTTCGACGGCAAAGGAAACCCCAAGCAACATGTCGCACATTTTGTGGAGACATGTAATAACGCTGGCACTGATGGAGATTTGCTAGTCAAGCAATTCGTGCGTTCATTGAAAGGCAATGCGTTTGACTGGTACACTGACCTTGAACCTGGATCCATTGACACTTGGGAGCAATTGGAGCAAGAATTCCTCAATAGGTTCTATAGCACAAGACGGACTGTTAGCATGACCGAGCTCTCGAATGCTCGTCAGTGGAAGGACGAGCCTGTTGTCGACTACATTGATCGTTGGCGGACTCTTAGTCTTAACAGTAAAGATCGACTGTCTGAGTCGTCTGCTATTGAGATGTGCATTCAAGGCATGCACTGGGGGCTTCGTTATATCTTGCAAGGGATACAGCCGGAGACCTTCGATAAACTTGCAACAAAGGCTCATAATTTGGAGATCAACCTTGGGGGACAAGAGCCACCTGTTTCTGATCCTCGCAAAAGTAAAGAAAAACAGGAGATGAAAAAGGGAGGTAAACCTCTTGTCAAAAGTGAAAAGAAAGAATCATTGGCTGCAAGTGTAGCACCCTTCAAGGTTATCCCTAAAACAGTAAAGAAAGAAGATGAGAAGGTCAATGTTCATCAAGAACAAAAGAAGAAACCGTTAACCCTCAAAGACATGCAAGAAAAGGAGTATCCGTTTCTTGATTCTGATGTCCCTGGCATGTTCGATGATTTGTTAAGGTTGAATCTGATTACACTGCCCGAGATGAAGCGACCAAGCGAAGCAAAAAGGACTGATGACCCGAATTACTGCAAATATCATCGCTTGGTTGGCCATCCTGTAGAAAAATGTTTTGTTTTCAAAGACAAAGTCATGGAGTTGGCTAGACAAGGAAAAATCCTGCTTGAAGAAGAAAAAGGTTAGTACACACCAAACCACAATTGGCTCTAGTTCAGCAAAACCTGTGGAAGTTGAAGAGCCTATCGTGAAAATTGGAGAATCTACTTCATCAATTCAAACCTCCTGTCAGTTGTGTTTGGGTCATTCTCTCCTGTGAAAATCAAGCCGACTATATTTCCCTTAATTGTTGGAGAGATTTCCGAACAAGAAGATGTTGAATCCACAATCTCAAAACGAAATGACTCTGATGAGGAAGGATGGATCCTTGTTACTCGTAAAAGGAGGCGAAACTCTCATTCGTCTAATAAGACGAATAAGTCACCAATAAGGAGTAAGATGGTTTGGAAGAAAAAAACGAGAACGACAGAAAAGAAAGGTGTCATCTCTAAGGTTCAAACAAACCATGAGTTCTTACAAAAGACTCGCCGTCCAATTACATTGAGGGATTTCATGCCGAAGGGATTTTTCGCTAATGACAAACTGGCCTCATGCAATACAATTAATCCCGTCGACCCTCGAGATAACAAATTTGTTGATGAATTCAAAGAAAAAATCTTTATTTCTGTTAAAGAACCCACAAAATGGGTTGCTTCAATGAACAATAAAGATGCATCTCTTCCGCAACATGCTGGTGATGACAACTCCGAAGTGAATATGGTTCGGTCAATCAAAAGGTTAGAGCCATTGAAGGGAGTCCCGATTGATCATTTAGATGAAGTGGGAAATCCTGTCTATTCTTTCAGCAATGGTGATCACAAATACTTTGACCCATTCTGTAACTGTGACGCCTGTGAGCAAGCTGCTTTTGATGCTTGGTACGAAGATGATGAAGTATCAAGAAAGAAGAAGTCAAACAAAAAGAAATCTCAAAGTCAAAAGCGAATGGAAGAGTTGCTCGAAACTGGAGATCCCTCCGTTGGAAGACTCTCTGAACCTTCTGGAAAGTACGACTTTTTAGTCTACTATTCTAATTCAAAAGGTGAAACCCTATCTGAAGGCAATCCATCCTCACCTGACCCATCTTCACCAATTGATGACTACAAGTCTAGCAATGTCGTCAATTCTAATGATATTTTGGTTGAAAAAGTTGATACGGACGAGAACTCCACCACTGCTACAAAAGCATCCATGGAGTGTGCTGCAACAATTGTTTTCAATGATGAAGATTTATTGCTTGGATCTGCACCGCACAACCGTCCATTATTTGTAACTGGCTACACTCGTGAGCAAAAGGTGAACAGAATTCTAATTGATGGAGGCTCTGCAGTCAACATTTTGCCTTTGCGAATTTTGAAAGATATTGGCATCTCCGTTGATGAACTGTCCAATAGCCGATTGATGATCCAAGGTTTCAACCAAGGGGGGCAAAGAGCCATCGGAATTATCAAACTTGATATAATGATTGATGGAATGGCTTCTAAAGCATTACTCCACGTCATAGATGCCAAGACAACATACAATATACTCTTGGGAAGGCCGTGGATCCATGAGAATGGGGTCGTACCATCAACACTTCATCAGTGTTTTAAATACTCCCAAGAAGGCGTAGTGAAAAAGGTGACAGCTGATGACAAGCCATTCACTGAATCTGAGTCACATTTTGCTGATGCTAAGTTTTATCTTAGGGTCTATGACGCAAAGGAAGTCGATAATCTACCATCAAGTGTGAGTGAAACTCAAAATCCTGATATTTCAAATTTGATTATAAACTCCACTTTGAACAATGGGAAGCATGTTGATGCGCAAAAGGTTCAAGGCTCGACTACTCCATCGTCAAGTGATGGACCTGTCATTCTTCGCTATGTTTCAAAGTTAAAAGGGAATGAAGAACAATCGCCTTCAACTAAGCATGAAGCTTTGAAAGATCTAACATTTCCCGTGACAAAGTTAGATACCGTCAAGAGATCATCATCTCCATTAAAGGGATTTGTCCGTCCATCAGGAGGAACCAAAAGTTGAGCATAATGCCTTGCCAAGCTCAAGAACTAAGGAAGGTTTCGATCCCAACGCCTATAGACTCCTTGCTAAAGCTGGATATGATCCGCAAAATTCTACAGTTTTAAGCTCTTTACCATCTGAAACTGCTGGTGCAAAAGTCCACGGGCTTGAACTCTGCTCAAAAGATGCTAAGAGAGAAAGGGTATGCTATTGCAAGCTCCAAAGCTGGCATTGGTTATTCCCGCAAGCTCCAGTTCGCATTAAAATTAATAGGGTAAATAACCATTACATTTCTGTTGAAGATGAAGCATCGTCAAACGTTGATGGTTCAAAGGCAATTGATCGACTTGGGAGCAAAACTCCACGTATTTCAGTTTTTAAAAGGTTAGGGCCGAAAGGAAGAAAAGTGAGAAGTTCTCAGTCGATAAAAGAAAGAGTTGACAAATTGATCAAAGAATTTGAGCCACCATCGTCACCCAATCATAATGCACAAAGATATGGTAGTCTTATTCCTTCAAGAATGAAAAGATATACCAATCTTATTGTGCATTGTGGAAGCGTGTTGAAAGTTAAGGAGCATACTATAGTGCACACCATAGTTAAAGAAGATGATGAAGAGAGCATGGCCTCCTGCAATCATATAGCTGCAATTGATGATGAAAGCTGTGGAGAAGAAGATGCTGAAGAAGCTCCACCTGAATTCGAAGAAGGTGTAAAGGCAACTGTAGATCAATTAAAGGAAATTAATTTGGGTACTCTCGAGCATCCACGTCCAACTTATGTGAGTGTTCTTTTGAGTCTCGAGGAAGAGAATGCGTATGTCGAGCTCTTACAAGAATACCGTGACGTCTTTGCATGGAGTTACAAAGAAATGCCTGGTTTAGATCCTAAAGTGGCCGTCCATCACCTAGCAGTCAAACGAGGTGCTCGCCCAGTTAAACAAGCTCAAAGGCGATTTAGGCCTGATTTAGTTCCCTCAATTGAAGCCGAAGTGAATAAGCTCATTGAAGCTGGGTTCATTCGTGAAGTCAAATATCCTACATGGATTTCGAGCATTGTCCCTGTGCGAAAAAAGAATGGGCAAATTCGCGTTTGTGTTGATTTTAGGGATCTCAACAATGCTTGTCCCAAAGATGACTTCCCGCTTCCTATTACTGAGCTCATGGTTGATGCAACAACTGGACATGAGGCACTATCATTCATGGATGGTTCTTCCGGTTACAACCAAATTCGTATGGCACCTGAAGATGAGGAGCTTACTGCATTTCGCACCCCCAAAGGCATTTACTGTTATAAAGTTATGCCCTTTGGACTGAAAAACGCTGGAGCAACGTATCAAAGAGCCATGCAAAATATTTTTGATGACATGCTCCATAAAAATGTGGAGTGCTATGTTGATGACTTGGTTGTCAAATCAAGAAAAAGAAGTGATCACCTCGATGATTTGAGAGAAGTATTTGATCGACTAAGAAGGTATCAACTCCGAATGAATCCTCTTAAATGTGCTTTCGGAGTCACCTCTGGCAAATTTCTTGGTTTTGTGGTTCGCCATCGTGGCATTGAAATTGATCAAGCCAAAATAGATGCTATAATGAAGATGCCAGAACCGCGAAGATATTCATGATTTAAAGAGCCTGCAAGGAAGGTTGGCTTATCTCCGAAGGTTTATATCAAATTTGGCTGGGAGATGTCAACCATTTAGCCGCATTATGAAGAAAGGTGTACCCTTTTGTGTGGATGAGACTTGCTCAAATGCGTTTAAAAGTATCAAGGCATATCTCATGAAAGCACCCGTCTTGGCTGCGCCGATACATGGAAAGCCATTAATCCTCTACATAGCTGCACAAGAACGATCTGTGGGGGCATTACTTGCCCAAGAAAATGTTGAGGGCAAAGAAGTGGCTTTGTACTACTTGAGTAGGATGATGACTCCAAATGAGCTTAATTACTCCCCAATTGAGAAATTGTGCTTGGCTCTTATTTTCGCTATTCAAAAATTGAAGCACTACTTTCAAGCTCATACAGTACGCCTAATCTCCAAGGCAAATCCTATTAAATATGTAATGAGTAGACCAGTTCTCTCTGATCGCCTTGGCAAGGTGGTATCTCCAATTGCAGCAATTTGAGATCGTTTATGTTCCACAAAAAGCAGTAAAAGGACAAGTTCTTGCAGATTTTCTAGCTGACCATCCGATTCCTGCTGAATGGGAGCTATGTGATGATCTTCCGGATGAAGATGTACTTCTCGTAGAAATTCGTCCGCCATGGAAGATGTACTTTGATGGTGCTGCTCATCGTGAAGGAGCTGGTGCTGGGGTTATTTTCATAACACCTGACAGAGAAGTGCTTCCGTATTCCTTTGCCTTAAGTCAACGTTGTTCAAATAATGTCGCCGAATACCAAGCACTCATACTTGGACTTGAAATGGCCGTTGACATGAAACAACTCGATCTTCAAGTTTATGGAGATTCAAAATTAGGTTGTTAATCAACTCATGGGGAGCTACGAAGTTAAGAAGCCAGAATTGATCCCATATCGTGACTATGCCAGACAACTCATTGGATGGCTTGGAGGTGTGACCATCGAGCACGTACCAAGAAAAGAGAACAAGCAAGCTGATGCATTAGCTATGCTCGCTTCAACACTTGCGCTGTCTAGTCACGAGATGCAAGTTCCTGTGTGTCGAAAGTGGGTGGTTCCACCATTATTTGATGAAGACGAGTATGAAGAAATTGAAATTCATGCTATCTCTATCCGTGAAATTGAAAAAGAGGATTGGAGACAACCACTTGTTGAATATCTCAAATATGGAAGGCTTCCGAATGACGCACGAAGGAGGACAGATATTCGTCGTCGTGCACCTCGATTCATCTTTTACAAGGATACATTGTATCGACGTTCATTTGATAGTGTATTCTTGCGCTGCCTAGGAGAGGATGAAGCCTTTCAAGCCATGGAAGAAGCTCATTCTGGAATTTGTGGTGCTCATCAGTCTGGTCCTAAATTGCATTTTCATGTCAAAAGGATGGGTTACTATTGGCCTACGATGGTCAAAGATTGTATAGAATATGCTCAAAGGTGCCAAGCCTGCCAATTCCATGCAAATTACATTCATCAACCTCCGAACCATTGCATCCGAACTGTAGCTTCATGGCCTTTTCGATGCTTGGGGACTTGACGTGGTTGGACCGTTGCCAAAGTCATCTGCTCAACATCTGTATATTTTGGCTGCTACTGATTACTTCTCTAAATGGGCTGAAGCTGTGCCACTCAAACAAGTGAGAAAGGAAGATGTTGTGAATTTTATTCGCGTTAACATCATCTATCGTTATGGAGTGCCTCGATATATCATAACTGATAACGGCAAGTCATTCTCCAATAGCTTGATGGATAAGTTGTGTGAAAAGTTCAAATTCAAACAACACAAGTCCTCAATGTATAATGCTCCTGCAAATGGTTTAGCCGAGGCAGTTTAATAAAACCCTTTGCAATCTGTTGAAGAAGGTCGTGACTAAATCAAAACGAGACTGGCATGAGCGAATTGGCGAAGCTCTCTTGGGCCTATCGCACCACTCATAGGACACCCACACAAGCTACTCCTTATGCCTTAGTGTATGGCGTTGAAGCTGTTCTACCTCTTGAGCAACAGATTCCATCTCTAAGGATTGCCATTCAAGAAGGGCTAACTGAAGAAGAAAATGCCCGCCTGCGTCTTGAAGAGTTGGAAGCTTTGGATGAAAAAAGGTTGGAGGCACAACAAAGTCTTGAATGCTATCAAGCCCGCCTTTCTAAAGCTTTTAACAAAAGGATCCGTCCTCGCTCCTTTCAAGTTGGTGACATGGTTCTCGCTGTTCGAAGGCCAATAGTCATGACACACCGCACCAAAGACAAGTTTGTGTCCAAATGGGATGGACCGTATGTGGTTCGTGAAGTCTACACAAACGGCGCCTACAAGTTGGTTGACCAAGATGGTGTGAAAGTTGGCCCGATAAACGGAAAATTTCTGAAGCAATATTTGCCATAAAGAAGTGAAGTGCTCCTTGACGCACGAGCTTAAACTGCATGTTGCTCCTGGCCCGCATGAGCTAAAACTGTGGATGGCAACCACCAATAGTGTAGTATGTGGTTAAACTACTGAAACACTCCACCAAGTCTAAGGTGGTAAACAAATAGATACTCCTGACCCGCATGAGGTTAAACTGTGAACGGCAAAGGAACTACGTGTGACTTGATTCCCTTTTGGGATACGTAGGCAGCTTAGGGGGCAACTCCTAAGTTCAGTTACACCATTTTTAAACACATCATGTGTTCCTTCTGAAAACTTAAATTTTACTCTAACAAAAAAAAAGAATACAAAAAATAAAATGTATTTTGTTCATAATATTTGAACGATGCATTTCAAGTATTCTTTTATGTTAGATAAAATTTGATAGTTTGCTTTAATTCTTGCATCTAATAGTTTTAAATTTGAACTATTAAGGCAAAGAAGTAAAATAAAGCATAAAAGGAGGGAGAAATACAAATGTGAAAAATTGAGGACTTTTATTGATAAAGCAAAGGTACTTTGGATCAAATTACATGTTTGAATGCTAATCTTTGCTAAAAAAAAAAAAATCGACTACGAAAGTCTATCCAACAAAGGAACGCAAGAGGCAAAGAAATGTCACAAAATCTAGAGTTTGAACTCTATTAACTCCTTGCGGTTTGCTTCTAGTAGTTCCTTCATCTTCTCCAAAGTTTCACTTTCTTCAGCCAGCAATGGGGTCGAAGTCTCAATCTTAGCGACTTCTGCTTTCAAATTCTCGACGTTAGACTGCCTTTCAGAAAGCTCCTCCTCATCTTTCTTTACTAGTGAAAAAGTTTCTTTTCTCTGAGCATCCAAGAGTTCAAGTCGTTTCTTCAATTCTTTTTCTTCACGATCAATGTCTGCAAGCCTATTCATGCTGGACAAGACCTTCTCAGCTTGCTGTTTTGCTAAGACTTCAGCATCATTAAGGCGACGTGCAGCAGCAGCAAGTAATTTGTCATAAGATTCGACAGGAACTTTCTCTGAAAGCATGGATTTGGTAGAATCATATTGGGCAACGTTTTCAAAGAAGGTTTTCAAAAGACCTTGCAAAGGTGAAAGATTGATAACATTGCCACTACCCATTTCCGCCATGATGCTATTGGCTTTGGCCTCCAGCGTTGACATGCGCTCCAATGGTCTACCAGATATCTGTCCTTTAAGATTGTTCCACAACATCTGAATGTAACTTTGGCGACAATCCAAGATTACAGTTTCAGGACAAAATTCAGAAGCTTGTGGTTGCCTTGGCCACGTTGGTGGATCAAATATTTTGAGTTTCTTTCCTCTTAGTAGTCAATTGGGCATCCAACTCTTCTTCGCAAGGAATCAGAGTCTAAAGTTTGAATCTTTTCACTTGCTTGTTTTTTGATACTATCACCAGTATCTTCAAGTTGGGGAGACTTAGACACTTGCTTCGCCAAGAGTTCGAAAGCATCAGGCCCATCAACTGAGCCTTGACTAGCTTCTTGATCATCAATGAATACCAATGGTAGATCATCCAACTGCATGCAAAGTGATTCAATGTTTGTCATAAAGACATCTAAATAAATTCAAGACTAATGTGATGTTTTCAAAAAATGAAGGCAAGGAGAAACTCGTTGATGAAAATAAATCTTACAATTTGAGGAAGGCTAATGTCAGGTATAGATATATCTGGAATGGCTTCAAAGAACCTTTTTGGGTCTAAGTCATTATTATCCAAAGTAGAGGTTGTTACCTTGTTCTTTTTGCGCTTCCAATGTTGATCACTGTTGTGGGATTGCTCATCATCCTCAAGCAAAGAATTGTCCCGTTTCTTTTCATGACAATCTGCGATCTTGTGGCCATTAGTTTTCACCACTATAGAAGAAAGGCGGCGAGAAGCATTCTTTTGAGTTGTTTCCTTGTCAACAGCATCTTTTGGTGGAGCAGTCTTGTCCTTCGAGCCCCTTGAGTTTCTTTCTTCCTCTATGGCGTATTTGGCTGTCTTGGTTTTCGACTCTTGGGCACTAATTCTTTTAGGAGGTTCAGTCAAATCCACCAGATCTTTGCCTTTCGATTTCTTATGTTCCGCTGTCGATTGAAGACTTGCCACTAAGGTACTTTGACCCTCAAGCAGGTATTTTCCATGAGTTTTAGACCACCAAGTCTGAAAACTCGACGAGACGCATTTGCTAGCATCTAAGGAAGAAGCGGGAAAGAGCAGTTTTGCATTGGTTCCACTGCGAGTAAGATTACGCCAAAGTGTTCGACCTAGTTCGTAGTTGGTAGAACGTACTTCAGCCCCAAGTTCCTTTGGAATGTCTTGAAGAAATCCAAATTGTCGAGCAAATCTGTATGGGCTATAAGGCTCGACCAAGAATTTTTCTTCAACATGAAGGACCAAGTAATTTGAGCGCGCACTGAGAAAATAACCAAGTTCTAGAGTTGATAATTTATTATTATCAACAAACAATTCATTTTTGCTCCCTACGAGTGAAATTTCTGACCATCGCACCTTGTTACCAATATGAATAATATTGCGAGCTTCATTCTCATCATAGTATCGAGCTCCACCTTCTCCAGAATAATTGGTCATCATAGGTGCTGGCAGAGCTTCCGGAGCAAGATAATGGGTTGAAAAGTATTGCGCCAACCATGCATATACGTAATGCACTGGAAAAGAAGCATTTGAATGTCCCGGAGTCGGTGAATGTGCAACTTATTTAGTCCTTTGTATATATTGAGAAGAATTGGAACAGCAAGACAAATTTTGCGACCAGACGCCATGACGCTTGCAGCCTTAAATGTAGTGGGTCTGATAACGTGGAGATCTTCACTTGGTAGAGCAAAAACACACAACCAACACGATATAAATGCCGCGAGATACGTTTCTTCTCTCAGTTGAGTTTTAACTCCAAGAGTGTTGAAGACATTGATTCCTAAATCCGAAAGTCTGCCCGGTTTGCCAATTTGCCCATTCGGATTTTGAGTAGATTGAGGACGGGATACTTTCTTCAACCTCCTAGGTTTTGGTTTTTGATATTTGGACTTTCCATTGAACCAGAAATTGATCCACTGGCCAACGCGAACCCCTGACATGTTGGTCTCTCCTTTTTGGAGGTGGTGAAAAGCTGCAAACAAATACTCGCAACTTTGAGGAAGATGTCTAACCTTCTTTTCGTCAAGACCTGTTAATTCTCTAACACACGGGATAACCTCCTCGTAGACATTGCCAACGATGGGAAGTCCTCCTAATCGGTGTAGATCCCATAGAGAAAGTGACAACTCACCAGCTGAGGTATGTAGCGTGTTAGTTTCTGGACACCATGCCTCACAAAATGCTCGGACAATGTTAGGGTTTCTATCATATGTGAAGAGTGATGCATATAAAGCTTCATAAAGGGAGGCGTCTCGAAGAGTCTGCTTGCTTCTCCCTAAGATGTCCTCAAGCCATTCCCAATACTTCTCAATAAAGCCAAACTCTCCGTTGAGTTTTAAAAGACTTCCCCAATGTGCTTCTCTAGAAATGATGCGCCTACCAAGAGTTTGGAAAGATGTCGTTCTAGGATCCTTTGTATGGATAAGTGACCTCAATGAATAAACTCTTAGACCACCATCTTGAAGAATCTCCGATGACCAATTGTCTAGATGAGGGCACTTGTGTTGAGGACAATTCTCAGCGAAATTTCCATACATGGCAGGATGGACCAATAATTTGGTTCCCCTTTCATCAGAGTTGTCAACGTGATCAACAATTAAGAGGTGTTTTTGGCCTGAAACACTAAGATCTTTAAACGTCACCATGGCGTGGTCCTGAAAAGAAAAATCAATATGGGTTAGTTGACAATTTTAATTGAAAAAATACATAGGTCATTACGGCGAATCTTAAAAATGGTGCGATGTCCAAAACAATGATTTAGCACCACCTCACTTGAAGACTTTATCGACGGACAAGCCAAAATAAGGCTCGTCAAAGCACTACGGATATATGAGTTTAAATGAAACTCATCCACGCGCTGTCGAATCAAGTCTAAGTAAGGTTCGTCCATGTGCCATTAGTGCACAAATCAAAGAAGACTTGTCAAGCACTATGGAGGTGCAAATCCAAGTAAAGCTCTTCAAGCACAATGGGCAAGGGAGTCCACAAGTGATTTGCTCAAAGATGCTATACAAATCAATGGCTTTGTGATTTCTAAGCCTTGTGGGGCTATCATCGAAATTGGTGCCTCCACGGATTTCTAAACCTTGTGGGGTTATCATCGAAATTGGTGCCTCCACGGATTTCTAAGCATTGTGGGGCTATTATCGAAATTGATGCCTCCAAGGATTTCTAAGCCTTGTGGGGCTATCATCGAAATTGGATGCCTCAAAGGATTTCTAAGCCTTGTGGGGCTATCATCGAAATTGGTGCCTCCACGGATTTCTAAGCCTTGTGGGGCTATCATCGAAATGGGTGCTTCACGGATTTCTAAGCCTTGTGGGGCTATCATCGAAATTGGTGCCTTCACGGATTTCTAAGCCTTGTGGGGCTATCATCGAAATGGTGACTCCACGGATTTCTAAGCCTTGTGGGGCTATCATCGAAATTATTATCTCCACAAATTTTTCAAGACCGTGGTGAAGTAACATGCAAATTATTCAAAAAAAAAAAAAAAAAGGGGGAACGAGTTCTACAAATTTTGAAGGATAACTTACCAAAATTTGAGAAGTTCCTTTAAGCTTTGAAGAATGTCACGGCTTGTTTGCGAGTGTTATTGGAGCGATCTAAAAAAAAAAAATTTAACGGGGAGTGCAAAAAAAAAAGAAAAAAAAGAAAGAGAAGAAGAAAATTCCTCGTAGTTTGAGAACATCAATACGTGACATTGGGGAAAATTTGAATGAAGGTGTCTTTCAAAAAAAAAAAAAATTTTGTAGCAACATGTATTGCACATGCATGGTCAAAGCTTCAAAATCTTCCAAGTGTGGTTTCTTGTTATTTAAGCTACAAAATAGTATGCACTCATGCCACAAGAATTATGCTAATGACGTGAGGTTTAGCAAAGCTCGTTTCAAATTCAAGTGGAAAATTTAAGTGTTCAGCAAAACAGCAAAGTCAAAAAAAAAAAAAAAAAAAAAGAAAGACAAAGTCCAAGAAATTTCGGCAGTTAGGAAGCAAAGCAAAAGTTTGACGTTGAGAATTCAACCTCATTGTGTTGTTCAAAATTGCAGTAGCTGGTTGACATATTACATAGCCTACCCAACTTGGTTTTGTATGAGCATTAAAAAAAAAAAATTCAAGATTGTGGAAGAACAAATTCGTGCAACAAGCTTAGCAAGATGGAAGTGGCATGAAAATTTCAGAATGTGGGCATTCATTGAGGACATTCAACAAGTTTTTAGACTGCAAAATAAGAGGGTTGAAAATTCCAGCAACGAATAAAATTGGGAGAAGTCCAATTTTCAGCAACAGTTGATAAACATGTTCGACAACATTCATGCTAATTGACAAGCTATGTTGCAGTCAAAGTTAAGCTCAAAGATTAAATATTCTATCAAGAGGTGAGGTGAAGGATTACCTGCAAGGGAAGTGCCACAAGACAAAATTGCCGAGCTGATTTCTTTGTCAATGTGTAGGACGAGCTCTTGAGCTTTAACGTGGAGCAGTTTATGCTCGGAAAACTGCATATATATAATGGACACAAAGCGGTGGAGAGCACCTAATTTCCATTATTTTGGGACGCTCAAAGAATTTGGCAATTTCTTTCGGCTACTTGCACCGAAGCATGACGTTTTGGAAAGTTACAAATGTTTGGAATTTGCCTAGTTTGAAACAGAAAGTAACGAAGCTAGAAGAAAGACTTGGGTTTTGGTTATGTAACCTTGGTGACTTTCACGTGGAAGGCAATTAACATGTCTCCTGAATAATTGACTTCCTAATAGACTTTTGTGAAAACCAATTTCGGAAGTCTCCAGCTCCTAAGACTAATGGTAGCTGAACGTTTCACTTTGCGCTGGACTCTAGGATGAATTCGGCAATATGTTAAACTGAAAGCTGCACGTGTTTGCCAATATTGATATGGTGTTATGATGAATGGTTCTAACTTGCTGAGTGAATTTAGAAGTTTCACAGGTTAAGTGCAATTTGGAAGTCGGCAAAAGTTAAAAGGAATCGGTGGGAGTTTAATGGAATTTAACAATTGCAATCGTTTGATGTCAGTTGCAGGAATCGGTTTTTGGCAATTGCCAAATTGATGTTTTATGTTTTGGAATGTTACGTGGCTGATGTTCATTAATCAATTTGGAAGGTGGCTGACGTTCATTAAATCAATTCGGAAAGTGGCAAATGTTCATTAAACAATTATGGAAAATGCTACATGTAACTTGCTAAAAAATGAATGCCCTGCAGGTAGCGTCATTTGATATTTTCTTTTGGCAAGTGATATGGAAATTGCTTACTGCCAAATTATGTTAGGGAAGTTTCTAAAAGTTGGGTTCAAATGATATTTCCAAGTTGTATTCTGCCGGCTTTACTTCAAACTCAAGAGAGAATGGAGTTTAATTATGTCTCTTCCAATTATATGGCATGCAAAGTTGCAGACATAGATGCCAATACTTCAAGCCTTGTTTACGATATTTGTCGATCGATACTCCACCAAGCCTTGAAGTAGGGGGCATTTGTAGACACTGATATTTTATTTTAATTTAATTAGTCAAGATTAAACAAATTAAATTAGTCTTGATTAATTTAAATTAAATTAAAGTCATTTTATAAGTTCATTTATATTTGGACTTATAAGTTGGACCATCAGCATGGGCCTCAAGTTCAAGTATAATGTCCATTAAATTAAAAGTGAATTAATTTTATTAATTCACATTGAACTCTTTGGGCCGACCCATTAATTCAAGTCTACTTTAATGGGTTTCTTAAGCCACAAGTAATCCAAGTTGGTGGAGAATTCTAGAGAGTTTCCTTGTAAGCCAATTGAACCCTAATTTTGGCTATAAATAAGGGCTCTCTTCACTCAAGTCGATATATGACAAATTCTCCAAAGGCTTAGAGAAAGCTCGACCAAATTCTTTAGAGATTTTTCTCTCAAGTCTCTCAAGTCCAAGTTCAAGTGCAAATCAAATCCTCAAGTCCAAGTTCAAATTCAACCAAGTTCCTATGTTCGTGTTGGAGGCTTGAAGAATCAAGATTCAAGTGTTCAAATTCAACCAAGTTCCTATGTTCGTGTTGGAGGCTTGAAGAATCAAGATTCAAGTGTTCGAGACAACAAAATCAAATCAACCGTTTCCTACGGAGAATCCGATTTTAATTCAAGAACAAGCCTTTTTGGTCCCTTGAATTAAGTGTTCGTGAAGAGAAGAATCAGAGGATAATTTCTCTTATAAAGAAATTTATCCAGAGATTGTAACTTTTTTTTTTACTTTGAAATTAATTAATTTAATTTGTGCAATTTTTCTTGTCTTTTATTCTCAGACACGAAATTTGTTGCTACAGTACTACGCTTGGATTGAAAGAAACAAGAACGGGCATAGCCTATCAGAGTGGACACCGTGGATAAATGTAACACATGTCATTAGCCAAGCAGAGTATATTGAAAGAATGTCAAAGACTGCGCAGGGGTTAACAAGAGCAGAAATATTAGTTAGATGGGGTAAATCACCGGATGGTTTTGTGAAAGTCAATGTCGATAGTGCAGCTAGACTAGACCCGAAGATGGCTGGAGCAGGTGGAATTATCAGGGATGAATATGGCATCTGGATTGCAGGGTTTTGTGTGAATCTAGGCCAGTTGTCAAATGTAGCTGCAGAACTTGATGCAATTCACTGTGGATTGAAATTAGCTTGGGATATGAAGTTTAGGAAGGTGATTTTGGAGACAGACTCAAAAACCAGCATCGAGCTGATTACGAGTTTGTCAGAAGACAGCCCCCATCAGAACCTCATCTGGAGGATAAAGATGCTAATGCGGAGAGATTGGGAGTGTAATCTGCAACATCAGTAGAGGGAAGGGAATATGTGCGCAGATTATCTTGCCAAAAAGAGCCTTAGCTTACAACCTGGACAAACTATACTATCAACACCACCGGCCTCTATTTGGAATCTACTGGCTGCTGATGTTATTGGAGTTGCTACTCCAAGAGTGATCTCTGTGTAGAAGGGCTTTCGCCCCCCCTCTTACCAAAGAAAAAATTAGATGGCTGAGACGTGTGTCATGTAAATAAAATTTGAACTGAAAAAACTACAAAAAACGAGGTAATTTTGGAAAAAAAAAACTAATTACACCACAATCATAGATGGTTACACTATAATGGTAGATAGTTACATTACCTCCAACTTGCAGAAAATGGCGGCCAATTTACGAGTCCCGTTCCGTTGTTCTCGAGTTCTTTTTTTAGGTTATCTGGAATGGAATATGGATATGCTCAACTACTTTTTCTAGGCTTTCTCACGGCCATGATTTTTCCCTCTCTGCTCCTTGGAAATTGGCTTCATCAAATTGTCTTTTCATAGCAAATCAAGCAAGGATGCCAAGTCAGTGGGATTAATAGGAATCAGAATTTTCTACTGCGTTCGAGTAACCTATTCTTTTGCTTTGGAAAGCAACTGGACTGGTTTGTTTTATATATTCAACTTCCTGTCCTTGCTTATATTCCATCAAGTCTCCACCTTATTCGAATTATATAAGGTCAATGTTAAATCTTTATAAAAGAATTTGATCACATAAAATATCTTACAAAAATGCTAGAGTCAAGTTGAATGTATTTTGCACCTTCTTTTTACTCACTCACCATAGGAAAAATGCCCTATAAAGATATTTGAAAGTGTTAGTAAAATAAATATATACTAACACTTTAGTTTTTTTGACACTCAGATTATGTGTCACCTTTTCTAATGTGAAGATAGTCTTATAGCAATTTAAAGTGCTAGAAAAACTTAATAATAAGACAGTATAGTTAACAAAAAACTGTTGTTACTTAAATATTGTTGATTACAATACCATATTGTAAATGGGATTTTTTTTTTCGGGTAAAGGATGATTAAAACATCCAGTACCTTATTCATGTAGAAAGTTCAGATTGTATCATTGACTATTCGAAATTTAATCCTAATATTGTAATCATATTCATGTCCATGTCTTGTGATTTGACGTGCGCAAAATATCATCTTATTGCAAACTCCACGACAATATATATCAGCATCATCCTTATGCATTTTGGTTTCTAGTATTTTCCCGACTCGGTTTCTACAAGTGGACTAAATGAATATAAGCAGTGGCATTCCAAAAATATGTACCAAAAAAGCATTTCCATAAAGCAAACAATTTGATTTATTATTTTTCCAGTGTAATTTCTTTATCTCGATTTATACAATAAAAAAAACCTGGATACTATCAAAGGAACAATCTAACAAAAATTTATAACCAGTTGCCACTGCTAAACATTAATGCAATTTTAAGATTTAAGTTAATTTACCTGTAAATCAATCAATTTTTGGAAAACCGTTAATAATTGGACTTATGTGGTCGTTATAAAATATTTCAGGTTGCAAAGTATCTCAAAATTAAAATTTGAGGTGCAACATGAGGATAAACATAGAAATTAAAAGTGTTGTTTTTAATCAAATTTTCTCAATTTTATTGACTATCGAATTGAGGCAAATAAAATCTTTTAGGATACAAAGTGTTCAAAATTAAAATTTAAGGTGCAATGTCAAAATTGATCGATATAAAGTTCGAGGGTCCAAATTGAAACGAGCTCTTAACTAATGTGAATCTCTCTGTAGGAGTTATATATATCTTAGGTTTTCTCCCATTTATCCATGCTAAGTGCGCCACCAAATAAGGTTTAGAGTCCCACTTGGACTAGAGGTGAGAGCTGGTGGATTTCAATCCCCCAACAATATTTTTGCTTCTCATTTTTGTTTGTTCCTCTGACCTTAAGTGCAAGGCAAATTTGTATGCCTATTGTTGTAATAGATGGAGTTCCTTAAAAAAAATGTATCAATATTAAAAATGTCTAATAGGTCATATTACTATCATAAAGTTGTATACAAGTACTTCTTTAAATTGACGACATCAAAGTCAAGTTATTTACTTCTGCATCATTAAGTAAAGATACATCTCTACCCCATCTCAACGTATCACATCACATGTTGAAAGAAAAGCTACTATTATCGGAAAAAATAATGAAATTAACTTTCCATAAATATAACTACAATTTCCCTCTCATTCAGATACATTTTTTTCTTTAGGATTTAGTACCATAAATAGGAAACGGATGTGGACCCCTAATGTCTTCTCAACTTTCTCCTATATAAACCAAGCAAACCTTTGGCTTCCCACACAAATTTCAAAGCAACAATCCATCATAGTTACTAAATCCTCAGAGGATTTTCCAGGCTCATTCTGTTAATCACTGCGAAGAATGGAGGGACGCCAAGCTGCTCACATGAGGCAAACCCTCTTTGATCAGGTTATATTTGTGTCATAAGCTTTATAGAAAACCTGTTGGTTAGTCCCTTGCTTTTGGGGGCAAAAAAAAAAAAAAAAAAACCACTATTGATTACTTGCTGTTGAAGGGTGGCAAAGGGGATTATTTGTGAGTTAAAAGAAAAAAGATAATTACTTGTATACCAGTCTAAATCCTCTATCCAAATTTTTTTTTTGTCCAATATAAAATTATAGCGTATCAATGTGAAACTATATAAAATTACGTCATTCTATTTAGTGATAAGATGTAGTTTCACAGTGATATGACATAGTTTTGTATTCAACACAATTGGACATAAAAAAAAGTGGATAGATAATCTGATCTGCTTGTATTAACTCTAAGATTGCAAATGCATTATTTTTTGGATCAAGAAGTTATGAAATTTGTCTTAGTTTGTGTGTACTTGCAGGACTTTTTTTTTTTTTTGGAGAAGTACTTGAAAGTGATCATATGGATTCGAAATCTTTTATGTACAAGTCATACAGTAATATCTTATCAATAATTTGATAGGTGTAGTATTTATTTGCCGTTGATTCCTTTGGACATACATATATATTGTCATATTCAAAAGCATATCTCTATTCGGAATCTTGATCACTGAAGCTTTTTATCACATTACAGTGATAAATAAATGTGAAGAATATTTTGTTTTAATCTCGTGACTAACATTTCATCTGTACAGCAAAATATATTTATATGTGTGCGTGCATATTATAATTTCTGATGCTAAATTATTATGTTTTGGTATGTAGGGATATCTTGATGAGCAATTCATTCAGCTGGAAGAATTGCAAGATGATGCAAACCCTAACTTTGTTGAGGAAGTTGTCAAAGTTTTTTACACAGATTCAGCAAGATTGATCCGTAACATAGAAGTGGCATTGTGAGAAAATCTCATTCTTATTTTTCTTTATTGTTTAATGGTTTTAATTGCAGAAAAAGAAGTACTAGATTAAATGCTACTAGTATAATTATTCCAATTGGTAAAATGAATAATCAATGAAGGTTAATGAATGACAAACACATTGTTATGCAGGCAAAAATACCCTATTGATTTTGAAAAGTTGGATGATGCCATGCACCAGTTCAAGGGTAGCTGCTCAGGGTAAACTTTAGTTATTACTATTTTTTTTTTCCTCAAAATCTAGTTATTTGGAAGAAGTAATGCTAGATTGGTTCGCTAACCAAAAGCCAGAAAAACCAAATATATTTGATATTTATAAGAATCAATCCTTCTTTTCTTCCTTCTAGAAAGAAAATGCTTCCATAAAGAAGCATTTTTTTTTTTAATTTTCTGCATCAGAAAAGCCAGTTTAGTATCCGACCACAGAACTATGAGAGTTAGAAGTGAAAGACAAAGGTTCTAAAGCAAAAGGGTTGACCATGAGAGTAGGTTTTGTTTACTAAAAATGTCTTCAACACTTGAGTAACTACTTCAAAGGTTGACTCAAAGCCTGGCAAAATTAGGGGCACAAAAGTATATAGATCTTAATTTCTACCTAAAGTGAAAGAGAGGGATTTCTTGGAATAATGTGGGCCAAAAAATTGACAGTAAACTCTTATGTATTAATTTCGAAGTCGTATTGCCCACTTGTCAGTGCATAAGAATGCCACCAGATCCACCTCCCTGCACTTTTTGGATCCATTTCTGGACGTAAAAAAGTTCAACTACTTTAATAATTCTTTATGGATTGTAACATTCATAGAAATAATAAAGATGCCCATCAGTACTAGCTAAGAGAATATATGTAATTTTGTCCGCACTGAGAGAAGTTAGAATGATATGCTTATTTTCAGAATTTTCATAAGTCACCATCTCTCTCAGTCCATCTCTAGAGAGAATCCATGCAATAAGCATCAATTGGCTATGGCTGAGTCTGGGCTGTAAGCAACCCAATATTGTTCACTTTCTCAAGCACTATAGCAACATGTTTTCCTCCGTTGCTAAATACAGACAATAATGGACCAAAGCTTATCCAAGATACTCCTCCACAGTTTAATCATTGTATTAGTCTGGTCGACTTCTTTTGCTAATTATTGTCCAACCCTAAATGATGCAAATTGATGGTTGCTCCCTAATATTGACATAACATCTGCATGCATGATGCATGTATGCATGCACCCAGACAGGCATATAGTTCGTCCCGATGTTTGATTTCCATAATCAAATTTCCTTAAAGGTGGAGGCAATCAACATGTAGTTAAAAGTATTTTGGCATTTGAGAATATATAACTCGATCCTTGTTTCAATTATACAAAATTCCAACAGTTAGAAAAGCAATGATTATAGACATTGTTGATTAACCTGTACCTCATGAAGCTTAAATTGTGATTGGTTTTTTCTGAAACTGACCACATATAACACTCCAATTATCATTAATCTTGATGCAGCATTGGTGCGAAAAAGGTAAAAAGGGAATGTACCCAATTTCAAGATTACTGCACGGCAAAGAATGCTGAAGGGTTCGTATACGTTGTTTTTTACCACTAATTTGTCCAACTTTCCAATTTCTGTCCTGCAATTTTTGGACGCGTATAAACTTTATTTTTTTATAATTCATTCTGCAGATGCATGAAGACCTTCCACGCAGTTAAGCAAGAGCATGCAACCCTAAAGAGGAAATTAGAAGCCTATTTTCAGGTCTCTCTCTAATTTTCACATAAACATGCAGATGGTTTGTCCCTTCTTAGATTGAACCTTCATTCTAAGCCAACACATATATATTCTCTATTTGGGCGAATACATGTTTTTCCTCGTAGACCATCTACAGTTAACGAAGTGACTAAAAAGCTATTTCAGTAAAATTAACCTAGGAAAATTTCGAAAGTATAGAGGAATGATGGAAACGATCCTCACCCGACGAAAACATCTTACTGTCCTGTCTATGGGCTTATATGATGTACGTGCAGAACTACTAGCCCCTAACTGTAAGACTTCCCAGATTCATGTTTTCATTGATAATTAAATAGGAGAAAAATGAATTACTCAAAATAAAGAAACAGGGCAAACCACCAGAGACTCTAAAAGTTTATATGACTTCAGAAGTCTAGAACTAGTATATAATCACTCCATTGACAATGATATAATCCTCATGACAATAAATATTTATAGCTATAACCATTGTAGAAATTAGACTTTGTCTTTCAATGTTTTACCAGAACTACTGTCACTGCAAACACATACAAGTAGAAGTATTGTTTTTCCTGGTGTATGACTGCTAAATATTTACTTATTACGCTTTCATTGCTATTTTAGTCGACAAGAAAATGTTGATGATTATTGATGAGCCCCAATAACTTCAAGGCCGCAATAGCCAAGATTTGACAACACTAGCAAGCTGGAAGTTTGATGTTCCTTCAATTTCACGAGTAACAAATAAAACCACAGCATCAGAAGATAGCATTTCAGGTGTTCTAAGAATCTCCATTGAATGGAGATTTTGCTGAAAGTGAGAGGTGTAATCTAGATGTTACTAAGGTTTCTTTGTCATTGCTTGAGGCATGTATCTGTGTGTCATAGTACTATAATATGATAGCAGTTTCATGCCTTCAATCATGAAATAATATCTTCTTTTCTTTATGCGAAGCACGAAATTGTATCCTTATAAATTAGAAGACGATATTGAATGGCAAAGATATTATTCCAGCCCATCTAGAAGACTAGAACTGTTCAAAATCGGTTTTCTAAAGTCTTTTTCATTCAATTAGTTCCGTAAAATATTGTCAACTTCATACTGTATCTTCCCTTTCATTCTTCCTTTCCTCCAATGCATTTGACCAATTCCGTTACTCTCCTATTGTCCGAGCACGCATAATATCAAAGTCCCATTCATGATCCTACAAACAGCAAAAAGTAAAAAACTGGATAAGTGACAAATATTACTGAAGATTACGTAAGGGCGAAGAGAGGTATAAAAGCACTTGAGAATGCACATTATTTTTGAAACAGGAGTTCTATAGGACTCCAAAGTCGAGGATAGTCAAAAACTTTTGAGAAAAGGGTGAATCTTGAAATATACGCGGCTTCAGATATACACAGGAAAAAAAAAGGGATTGCAATTCCCATTATCTAAACTATGTAAAAGCTAAGTATTCCGTCTAAGATACATTTTTCGTGAAGTGAAGTTCCAAATTAAAATTCCAATAGCGTAGAGAGAGAGAGAGATGAGCGATGTAGACAAGAGAATAAAAAAAGTATAATACTCCAAGCGTCAATATAAAGCTACCGGCTTCATAGAAGAGAAAGGCCAAAAGGAAGCGACGCGAGAAGCAAGTGAATCACGATTCTCTTTTTTAGAAGGAGGAGGCAAACAAAATTTCGTGTACCATATCAGATGAGGCATGATACTGTTCCCATGTTCACTTTGTTCTTTTGTTTACAAAAGAATTTAGGAAGATAATCACGATTTTTTTTTTTTCAATTTAAGGAAAACTCTAATCCACATTTGGTCATTAGAATAGCCAAGAATAGAAATTCTTTCTATTTAAAATGCACTTTAATCTAGAATATACATGAAAAGAATTTATGATTCCAACAATTGTAACCAAAATAAGAATGGAATATTGATTCCTTTCTCAATATTTGGTTTAATTATATTTAGATATTAAAGTAGAATAAATCTATATTGATTTGATTTAATTGGCCATAATTTTTCTGTATTAGAACATAAATTTTTTTCGTACATTTGTTTTGTTTGTGCTTTGCACTATTTGTGTGCCTATAAGAAACTTTAATTACTATCAAAATTATTGATATTCTTGTTAGAAAATAGATTAATTGCATTATTGAATTAATTTTAAAATTTTGTTGTATTCATTAACAATACAATTAGTTACATGAAAAAAATAGTAATAAAACCAAATATTCATGTTATCTATTTATTGTAATGACATTTAAGCTGTAATGGAACTCAAATAAGTTTTATATATTTGCATAAAAGTTAAGAATAGTATCTTAAATATTTTTTATAGAAAAAAAAAATAAAACATATATGGAAGTGTTTGTGATTTAAAAATCACATACAGTTATCAGCTAAAGTTACAAATAAAATAAAAGTTTATAAAGCTCAAAATTTTTTTAAAAAAATGATAGATGTATTTTGAGTTAAAAGAATGGTTGATAAAATACGTATGATAATAATTTTGACTTTATTACTTTGGCTTTTCTGAGTTGAATGACGATCAACGTGATCCTATTATTTTCATTTTCTAGGTTGAATTTGGAAAGAGTTTTTCTTAGATTTTATTAAGAAAAGGTGTTTAGGAAAAAAGTGAAATTGACATTTCAAAGGAAGAATCTTTCTAATTTAAAATATTCATACAAAAAATAAGAATAGAACGAATAAATTAAAACGATCTTTCAATACCGTACTTTCTTCACGTATCAAACATGGGGCATAAAAAATAAAAAGTAAAGGACTTAAAAATCAAACTAAAAATCTCACGGTTCTATGGCTAATATCCATACTAATTTATGGGATTGGAGACTGCCTTGAATATCTCTTAAAGTTTTCAAGGTGTTTTTAAAGACTCGATTCCCGCCAAAGGATAAAGACCAGACACTTCTTATATTTAATTGTGGAAACTAAAACGTATACATCTTGACTAACTCAACATAATTAGAGTCTTTTATTTATTTATTTTTATTGATGGCAAACAGATCGTAGACTAAAAAAGGCTCAATATATAAAAGACCCACCATCGGTTTCACCTTTGATAAGCATAAACTTTCACCTCATCAAATTTATATGCTCAACCATTAACAAGCCTAAGAATTCGAGTGTAATTGGCCTCGATTGAGATTTGCAAAAAGTTAAAATCAGTCTTCCAATGAACCATCATATGAAGCTCGAATAAGCATTATCAATGACCTTCCATAACAAATGAAATTGAGTTTTCATTTTGAAAAATAATATTAAAAAAAAAAATCAAATGGTGTTTACCCCCCCCCCCCCTCCCCCCCTTTTAAGCAAACCCGTAGATTGATTTGTTTTCAACCCTATAATTGAAGGCTTCTAAAGAGATCATATAATCACGCTAAACTTCACTAACAATTTTTGTGTCTAAAGTTGCACCCAAGATAAATTCAAAGCGGAATCCAATTCCACACATGAGAACCAATTACTGAACTGTGTGTATGTCCCCCCCAACCCCCCGCCCCGCACCCCCCACAACCCAAAAAAAAAAAAAAAAAAGAAACCCACCTAAAAAAAAACTGCAAAAAAAAAAAAAAAGAAAAGTAATACCCAAGAAGCATGTGTGCTTGCTGCAAGATTCGATCACAGCCTTAAAGAGGTTCGTTATTGTCAACTAATGATTAATACGCACTCAATTAGTATGCAAATAACAAACATTAAAATTATTTGTAAAAAATAATTTTTATGAAAATTCATATTGTATTTTAAGAATAAATATATGGATATTTATGAAATACTAATAAATGGTTATTAGTAGTTTACTTATAATTATGGATAGCTATTAATGTGATTAAATTTTTTTTTAATTTTAAAAAGAAAACGATAAAAAGTAGAAAACACTATAGACCAAGTAACACTCCAATTCATATATATATATATATATATATATATATATATATATATATATATGAAGCAACATAAGACAAGCAAGCATTAAAACAATTGAATGATACCATATGATTAATTGTTACCATTATAACAAACCACGGGTATTCTAGTGTAAATTTAAATATAGCAACTCACTTGTACCTCGCATTAAGTGCAGACCACGCAATGGATGACGTCCCCATTTATTCAACTCCTTTTTCTCGTACATCATATTATATTTTGGGATAATTTCACACACCTCTCCTTAAATTTGTCATAATTACACTCATCTCCTCATAAATTTTAAAAATTATTCTTATATCTCATAGTGTTTATATTTTTCATAACAAAATAAGTACATTTTGATAATGTAACCTAAAAAACACTATCCATGTAATTCAAAAACACTAATCCAACACCTTAAAATATGCTTAATTACTTTTAAATTAGTCATCTATTTCTCATTAATATATTTGTTTGTAAAATTTTAATAGATAAAGTAAATTCATTTAGATTAGTTAGATAACTAAAGTTTGAAGAAGTAATAGTTGGTGGAGATTGAAAATTTAATGCAAGAATACAAGTATATTTGACATTTTTATAACTAATGAATTAATTTTTTAAGATTTATTTATCTTTTGTAAAAGTAATTAAAGATATTTTAAGGTATTTGGTTAGTGTTTTTGAATTAAATTATCAAAATGAACTTATTTTGTTATGAAAAATATGAACACAAGAGATGTAAGTGTAATTTTCAAAATTTAAAGAAAGACGAATGTAATTATAACAAACGAGATATGTAAAATTATCCCTCTTATTTTAACATTCTATATTATTATCCTTACGAACCCTTTCCTACTCCCAAACCCGGCCGCTCCCAAAACGACAAAAAAACACAAACCAAAAATCCAAAACACCACACAACACAAAACAAAAAACACCCCCCTCCCCCCTGGGGGGACCCAAAAAAAAAAGAAACTCCCCAGCCAACGTCTTATTCTTCCTTTAGCGGTTGGACCTTTGCCCCAGAGGACCACCAACACTGTCACGTACTGTTCGTGACAAAACTAAAGGTGCATCTTTCATTTGATAGAGACCATACATCCAGCAAAAGTTAAATGCAAAACAGCAGATAAGTTCAGAATCTCTTCGCTCTAGTACAATTCAATTGTAAGATCTTTTTTTTTTTTTTTTTGCCCTTTTCCATTCTGCCAGTTTCCAAACAACTTGGCTTGGTGGAAATGGAAGCCGAGGGAGATGAAACTTCCGTGGCGTTCTAACATTTTCTGCCCACATCACAAAAGCTTAACAGCTAATTAACCCACTCCCATCTTTAAAACCTTTCCGTCATTCAATAACCCTTTGGCACTAAAGGTCGGATTATTACCATGGAATAATCATTATTCAAACTCTAATTGATGTAAATCCACCATCTCAAGTGCTATCAACTTATAGTCGGATAGTAACTTTAACATTTCCCTTGAAAACGAAACGGGCTATTTAAGACAATTCATGGCCCAATTAATATCCACAAGGTCGCTTACTTGTTAATAAACGATTTCTTAAGTTGGAGTAGACAAATTTGAAATGCGACTTGACAAAGAAACTTTCTAGATATAATCTTATATATTGGCATACTTACTTCAGAGGATCAACATGAAAGTAAACAAAAATCCTTGTAAAAGTCTTATATTTTGTCCTAGCAATTTTATCAAAATATTTCTGTGTATACTCTGGACTTTGTGGAGCAGTCAAGATTTTCAGAATCCGCAGAAGTTTTCGGGCTGAAATTGGATAATATCAACATTCAGGCTAAACATGGAAGATGAAAGGTGACCATTCATCACATGAGTACGCCAAAAACAACGAAAATCTCGACTCCAGAAATAGTTAGGCGCAATATTCAGTAAAAATAAATGAAGCACCAAATGAAGCTAACATTTGACAAGAGGATGAGAAACTATATCGCGTCCGATACAAATGCGTGCACCAGATCAAGAAAATTGCACACCGAAACTAATCTTACATTGAATATCTTTCAAATTGGTCATGAACTTACAAGAAAATTAACCAAAAAAAAGAAATGAAATTGACAACCAAAGGAATACCTTTAAGCATTAGGATGGAATCCAACATATATCAAAGAAAAAGAAATTTGAATTCCAGCGACCGCAAAACACTGCAATATAGATTGAATTGCGTCCAAGGAAATCAAAGACGAAAAAATCACTAAGTGCGCGCACATATCTAACAGCATAAAATCCCATAGATGACACATACCAATATACACTAGCGACCAACAGAGGAGGAAGACAAAATTAAGGGACAAAACCAATATCTTTGAAGTACTCATGCTCAAGTGCATTCCTGGCAGTGATTCTTTTGCTGGGATCCAAGCACAGCATTTTCTGAAATATAAACAAATCAGAGCATAAGCAATAGGTAATCATCGTTGCATCATATCTTTTACCAGGTCCCTGTAACAAGAGTTTTAGTAAAGCCTACGTAAATCATGATCAGGGAGGGGCATAGGCGATTAAGGAAAAAGCAAACAGATTTAGTAAATGCTACAAGAATACAACATAGACCTATTGCCAACAGACCCAAACCATGAGAGAGAGAGAGAGAGAGAGTTAAAGAAATGATCCATCAAAAGCAAAATCATGATCAACAAATCAGAAATGAGCCTTGTAAACTTAGTAAGAGCATAAAATGCTGATATGAGCAAGGCCCTGCATATATGACCAAAACCCTTTTATGCCCTCATGAGCGTAAGCATAAGTTATCAGTTCAACTTTATCAAACAACTACCTTGTTATCAGAGTTTCATATGAATGAAAATTAGTGAATCTATGTTGGAAGTTCTTTAGCCCTGATAATTACATAAAGAAGAAGACTAATAGCACGGATGAATACACAGCAAAAACATCGTATCATAAGCCTTTGAGAAGCATTCTGTCCACTAATAGAACCAATCTCATAAAAATAGACTTACACGAAGGAGATCAAGACCTGCAGCATCAAGATTGGGAACCACGGTTGCCAGATCCTTCAAGATAGACGCACAAAATAAGGCAACCCAAAAACAGATGAACTATTTAATTTGTGTGTCCATGCGCATGTTTTTCTTTGAGTGTGTGATATATAATATATATCTTCGTGTGTGTGTGTGGAAGGTTTGGAATGGCTTCTACTGGACCAGAAATGCAAATGCAAAAATCAAATGTATTTTATTTATGATCACCTTAGAAGGCCACTTTGGAAATGCAGACTTAAAGTCAGGCAGAGAGGTCACTCCAGGCCAGGTATCCTCATTAGGAGTACCCATAACTCTGGATAAACAAATGATAAACATTAAAACTAATTTGAAATAACACGCCTGAAACTTCATATGAATACAAACTGTAATTGGTCCAGCGCATAAATGTGAAAGCATTAATGAGATCCTGTGATTGATTTAAATTCAATTTTTAAACTTGAACGCATACCAATATAGAAACAGCATTCCAAATCCCCAAGTCCATCCCAAAAAGAAGAAAATCATATTATAGTATATAAAACAAGCGCATACCACAATAATATATAAAGTGCCCATCTACATCACAAGGCCCCATGGAACCTAGTGGCATAATGCTCTTCCCTGTTGGTCTTAATGTGTCAAAACAATCAACAAACAACTCTTGAAACTTCAGAGGATCTTATGTTGCTAATTTATTACAGCATGAAACCAAAATGATCAATTGGATAACAAGCAATGGAGATGAGAATGGAAAAGTTCATGAATTAGATGTAACACCTGAAAATTTTAAATAGTTCATCTATCTCGGAATCCCCAGGAAACAAAGGCTGCTGGTTCACCATCTCAGCAAATATGCAACCAACTGACCACACATCAACAGGTGTAGAATAGTGTCGTGATCCAAGTAGTATTTCTGGTGCCCTGTACCACAGTGTCACAACCTGGAGAGAATACAACTAATTAAGGCCCAATTATGGGAAAATTTTGCAGGTCAGAATTGTCACATCTAGCGTATATTGGGAAGATAAAGAACTGAATCTGGCACTCGACAGTAGTATTCTTACTAGTTTTACAACTTATAAAGGGCAACACATGAAAACTGAAACTTAAATAATTGCCAAAAGAAAAAAGGGAAAAAAAAAAACTATTAACCGTATTGGATACGAGATAAACCCTAACAGTTTGATAACAACCACATGACAGTTAAGAGAATAGTCAAAGAAACATTTAAAAAGTCATCAAAGTTTTTACTGCTATATATGCTTCGTTATTGCAAAAGTCTCTTGATAATGGCACGACAAAAATTTCAGCTGTATTACAAAATAATATGACACTGAATTTTAAGCTCTATAATATCTCAAAGAAAGCTACAATTATTCACTTTTATCACCTCATGAGTAAATGTCCTGACGGGAATACCAAAGGCTCTGGCCAATCCAAAATCTGCAAGCTTAAGTGCATTAGTACTCCGATCTATGAGCAAGTTCTGTGGTTTCAAGTCTCTATGAAGCACTCTGTGAGAATGACAATATGCGATACCACGAAGGATTTGATGCAGAAACGTCTGCAAAAGTAAAACGTATGCTAATAAGATGATGATGAAGTTTATGGACAAGTCCATGTTCAATATTCTGAATTGTGCAATTTGAAGCAACACTCCAATAGGAATTTGTTTGAATGTATGTTCCTGTTAAAGGCACAACTATACAATGAAGTTTCATGCTACACACCCCTTTAGCTGCACAGTTATGGAAACAGAGTACAAATAGGAAAAGGCCTTAACACAAGAGATAAGCCTTGTAAAGAAGCAGACACCCTGATCTGGGAAATAAGCACTTTCAATATAAAAAAAAAAAAAACAAAAGCCCAACAAACCAACCCTTCCCCCCCCCCCCCCCCCCCGGGCCCCTTCTTTTCCTGTCTCTCCAAAAAAAAAAAAAATTATTTAGATTTAAGCTTAAGGAAGAAAACATTTACTTGCTTAAATATTAGCAGAGCTGCAAGCCTAAAACCAGAACTGACATTTTTCTTCTTCAGCCAAAACAAAAAATATTATCCTAAATAATTATACCGTGTTTGACAGGAGAAGGTTCTCACTTACTTTTACAAGGCGTGGGTCCTTAGAGAAATCTGGACAGGAATCCATATGCTTCTTCAGATCCAAGTCCAGATACTCAAACACAAGATACAAGCGCTTCTCACTATGCACCACATCCTGCAATCTGTCATAGAATTTGTTTAAGCTTTGGTGAATAAAGGGTGGGACCATAAAATGGATTCTCTACAAATTAGGCAATAATTATCACAGATATAAATGAAGGCAGAAATTTCATGATCTTTTTCATGTAATCTCTCAAAAGATACCTATGGTTTTCTTACAGTAAGTGGAGGAGGAAGGGGGTGATCGATATGGTCATAAAAATAATTTACCAATTGATGCAATGATATCTTGTCAACTGATTCCAACAACTTCCTAACTACCTTATAAATGGAAGGGCTAAAAATTGAACAAATAAAGATATTTGACTTCCCCGCCAATATTCCTTTTATGTCTCCCACATACCAAGTTAAGGTCCCTTACCTTTCCACCATACTTCCCAGCCACTAACAGGATCTTAACGTTTAAATTAACTAAATATGCATCAGGCGATGAAATATCGAATATTTCACGGTAAACCATACTAAATGCTATGCAAACGAGTTTCTACAGAACAGTATTCAAAAAGTTTGGTAAGGGCATTGGACAGTGTTCTGATTGTGCAACATTATGTTTATGGTTTCCCACCTTACAGAGATAAAACTACTACATGCCAAAGCTTAAATGTCCCTCACACATTTAGAGAAGCAGCAGTGAAGCATTATAGATAAGGTAATTGGCAAATAAAATACATCTACATGCATAAATCTTCCAAACAAAGCAGATAAAGTGGTAGTTTAGATGTTTGACTCATTTACACAGCAAACAAACCTCTCCAGTAAAATTTCGATACCTACATTGTAGTAAAACTCCAGTAAATAAAACAAACAGATACTACTGGGTAATCCTAGCAACACGAACAAGTAGAATCAGAATCAACATTTCACAACTTTGAATCAGCAAATCTATCTGCATTACTCACAATAAAATCACAATACTAGTTCAATGATCCACCTCCATGCCTAAGCCATAATTACAACAAGACACAACTTTAAAAATACAATCCAATGTCTACTTACCTCCATCATATTCTAGACTTCCTTAAAAACAATGCAATGAGGCATTTTACAACTGCATATATATATATATATATATATATATGTGAAACAGCAGACTACCTGACAATATTTCCATGCTGCATCTCTTTCAAAAGAGAGATTTCTCTAATAGCAGTGCTCGGGACACCTTCATCTTCCTGCTCCAGACGGATCTTCTTCAAAGCAATAGTTTCATTAGTCACCTTGTCACGTGCCTTGTACACCACCCCATACGTTCCTTCCCCTATCTTCTCAACCTTCTCATACTGCAAAAATTTTCCCCAAAAACCATCAAAATTCAACATAACACAAGTTATAAACAACGAAAGCATAAGAAACTAATCAATAGTCCCCTACCTGGTCCATCTAGTCCGCCGCAATCCAATTTACTGATCAAAATAAAAAAATTAGCATTATTAATATCAGCAATCTGCATTATCATAGCCAATTAATCCACATCAATCGCATCTCAAGGTCAACATTAATTATTGCAAAATTAACTACTTTACCATACTCTATCTAGAATCTATTACAAAATTCTTCACAGTTTTCGTCGAAAAAGCAGCCAGACAGATATTGAAAGAATGGAATAAATTTAAAAAATTAAATAAATTAACAAAACAAGTACATATGTTTTATCTAAAACTAAACAGAAACTAATAATTTCAAAAACATTAATTTAAAAATTAAAAAAAAATTATCAGAAACAGAGAATCAATATACACTTTTTCCCCAATAATTAACGATCTATAAAATTGCAGAAATTAGATATCAACGCATCAAATCGATTCAACCAAGGCATTAACTCTAACATTTCTCAGTAATTAGATAAAATTACTAAACAAGTAATAATTCACTTCAGCATTTCTCAGTAATTAAATAACATTAAATTATTAAACAAAGTAACAAATGCAGTTAGAAAATAAAAAAAAAACAAAAGAACACAAAAAAAAAAAATGAATGAATGAGTAGGCGAATTTTACTGTATTAAATGTGAGTGCTGAACAATAATAAATATTAACAAGAAAAAAAGCGCGTGGAAGTACGTACCAGAGAGGTCGAAGAAGAAGAAGAAGAAGAAGGAGAAGAAAATGGGAAGGAAGAGTGGGCACCGAGCAGCACAGCAGGGTTTTATACTACTTCGCTTCTTTTTATACCAACTCTCCTGCTTTGCTTCAGCGCCTCTTACTTTAGAAAAAAAAATAAAGAGTTTTTTTTTTTATTTATTTATTGGTCCTAAGAAGACGCGGCACTTGGCTAATTGTACTTATCCAAATGTTTTGAGAAAAACTTTTGATATACGAGTTGTTCAAACGAGTACCTGTTAGGTTTTTTTGAGTGGTGGTTAAATGCAAAATACGAACAATAGTTATTAATACCTAAATTAAAGATGATAAGTGACATGTAATTACGTGTATTAGGTGTATTAGCCAGTTCCCCAAGGCACCCCTTAATTTGTTTTTCTTGTTGATCCTTCAATCTTAATTTTGAGGTGGGGAAGTGGTGGGTTTTTAACTTGGGTCAAGAAGGGTTGAACTTGACCTGACCATGGTTGATGGGCAGCTTAAAACGTGAAAAAGAGGAACATGAGATGAAACGAAAATCTCTCATTTTCCCTGTAGGTCTTGTGTCGAAAAAAAAAAAAAAGATGAAACGAAAATCTTGTAATGGAATGGCATCTTTGTAAATTTAGAAAGTTTGGATGTTTATCCAAATCTTGCCCTTCCTTCAATATTTGGTGAGAAATGTATCCATATGTTACTTGCAGTTGAAAGATTATCAAACAACAACATATACATAATTGTTATCAATTCAAACAAGAAAATTTTGGGTACTTGGATTACATCATACTTCAATTTTTATTTTTTCAAGAGTCATTCGATTAGTACTCAAAAAAAAATTATTTTTTGAATATCACGATATTCAAATCTTAGTTACAAATAAAAAGAAGTTGAACGAGTTACATTACTTCAACTCTTTTCCAAATTAGTTTTTATTATTTTTTTGTATAATCATAATGGAAAATTCTTACTAGCTATCTTCATCCCATACTTGGACATAAATTTATTGTTTTCATTAGGTAGGAGACTGCAATGAAAACCAAAAAACAGATAGAAATTTATAAGAAAGGATAAAAGGAGCACGAGTCACGTTGCTGGTTAACAGGATTCGGCGCGCCAATCTGAAAAGAACAGATTGGGTTACACCTTATGGACTCAGGCTCGGTCTAGTAGCGGTGTAATGGGCCTTAGACATTCCAACAAAACCAAAAAAAATGTGAAGGAGCCATACTACAAAAAATTAAGGTACTCCATATCAATTCTTAGCCCAGAAATGGCAAAATGAATGAGATAGTGTTTTGTTTGTAGAAAACTGAATAGCCCAAAAAGCCCATTTTCAAAATTCCAACCCTGTTGACCAGTGCCATCTTTCACCGCCAACAAGACTCATTTAGTCTAATACCCGTTCAAGATTTTCTTCCTCGCTTCTGTGGTTTTTTTCTCTAAAATGGTACGTCCAAAACAAAACCCTTTTTATTCTTTTATCTCCCTAACAACGATAAATGTTCTCCATTTTTTTTATTTTTGTTTATTTTTAAGTTTATTGGGTTTTTTTTGGTTAATTTCCGTTAGATTACTGGGTTGGGCTTATTTATTTATTTTTAGTTTTGGTTTGCTAGGAAATTGACAATCAAGTGGAAATGATTTGTGGGTTTTTGGCACTTCTGGATTTTAGCTGAGTAGCATGATAAAGAGAAGTAAAAAGATAATCAATTTTTTTTAAAAATTTGGTATTTTCTTCAAGAATCTGAAAAATTTGGTGCTGTGTACGAAACTGAAGTTTTGATTTTTTATTTCCTGTTAAGTTTTGCTTGTGTTTTATTTGGGTACCAAGGTGGAAAATGTGAACTGTGAGTCAAAGTTATGATCTTTTTGGTTTCTTTGTAGTAGCATGAAGAAGTCCCCGTTTCTAGAAATATGACATTTGCTGATGTATGAATGTCTCTGTTTCCGTTATTTGTCATGCAAAATGTGCCTAAATGACCAAATGATTGGCAATAAGAGTGCATCAGGTTAAACAAATTGGGTTCTTTCGTACTTGAATGGTAGGAATAAGCTAAGTGTGTAAATATTTTGGATGTTTAGCTCGAGTTGTTGGTGCTTTTAGTTAATAGTATATGTTCTTCTGTAATTTTATTTTGCTTGGTATTTTTTACTATATAAACTGTGGTCATGGAGAGTTAACTGTGCTCTGGACATCAAAACTAGATGTCTTATATCCGAGTATTTCAAGGGAAAGCAAGCACCCAGTGGTACGATACAAGTTCCTAAACACAGCCCACCCAAAAAAAAAAAAAAACCCCAAAAAAGGGGGGGAAAAAAAGAGGTTTTCGCCTTTGGCATGATGCTTGGACTCTGTCTTCAAAGGTGAGATGGAAGAATGCTAAGACAAAAAGCTATAATCCGCTTGCTCACTGACTGAGAAAAGGGGCATGTTGGTGAACCTAGTGACAGCTAATGTGTTTGGAATAAGGTCATGGCTTATTTGGGTTGAAAGACATGAATGGCTAAACAAATGATCTCCTTTAGAAAATGAGTCAAAGAGGTGCGCTGACAACTCTGATCAGCCATGAGTTTTCTGATCATCACCCTATTCACGTGGTTAATTTGATTCTAGCTGTTGGCTGTACGAGCTGTGACTTGTAAACATATATACAATTAAAAGTACTGAGGTTGTAGACTGTTTGATTAAGAATAAAATATCTGGGATGTATTAATCAAAAAGTAAATACGAGCCCAAACTCTGAAGTGGCTAGGGGTGATCATAGTTGAATATGTGTGGAACATACTAATTATGGATTTTTGTCATGTAGGAAAAAAGACAAAGAAAAGTGAGAAATAGATGTTATGGGCATGTCAAACTGGATTTTGGGCGATGAAATGAGTCTGTTCTTAAAATCCCTAAATCCAGTGGTGACCGTTAAGTTTTTCTGACCGTCTTAACTGCAAAGTTGAAATGGTCTACTCCCAATGCAATTATATGCAGCGTCTGATTTGTGGGTAACTTGATATTCCTTATTATCACATTCTTTTGGGACTGTTGCCTATGCAGATGTAAAGTAGCTAAGTTCATTTTATAACCGAATGAATCTTTAGGATTCTGTGTCTCAATTACTAATTCATTGGTTATTATGCTTATATGCAGGGCATGTGGGTTGATTTATAAAGTATTTGTGGAGGGCTCAATTGAGTCGAAAATTGTATAGATAGGTGCACTACTTATTTTACCGGTCAAATCTTGCGCCAGTACTTTCTGTTTCCCTCTTTCCCGGTTCTTGTGTTATTAGACTTATGGGAACTCCGGAGCACTCACGAGAACCTTGCCCTGACCGTATACTTGATGATGTTGGGGGAGCATTTAGCATGGGTGCTGTTGGTGGTTCAGCTTTCCACTTCTTGAAAGGAATCTACAATTCGCCAAAAGGTGAGCGCCTAATTGGTGGCACTCAAGCGGTGCGTATGAATGCACCTCGTGTAGGTGGTAGCTTTGCTGTTTGGGGAGGGCTATTTTCCACATTCGATTGCACAATGGTTTATCTCCGCCAAAAAGAGGATCCATGGAACTCAATCATCGCTGGCGCAGCAACTGGTGGCTTTCTTCAGATGCGTCAAGGGTTAGCTTCTGCTTCCAGATCAGCAGTGTTTGGTGGCGTATTGCTTGCTTTGATCGAGGGAGCTGGAATTATGCTAACAAAACTTATGAGTGCTCAACAGAGTATGCAACAGATGGAACAGCAACTACCCAACATGGCAGGTGCACCTGGATTTCCACTGGGTCAACTGCCTGGTCAAGCACCTGAAAATGTTGAGAGCTTAAGAGCTGCATCTTCAGCATCCTCTTCATCTGGCTCTTCCTCTTCTTCTTCCTCGTCATCATGGTTTAGCGGATTTTTTGGCGGGGGAAAGAAGGAGGAGGCAGGTATGAGCGGTGGAAGCAAAACTGAGGTCCTAGAGAGTTTTGATGCTCCAATCCCACCAACATTTGAGTATAAATAAGCTTGGTGAGTGTTATTTTGCTCAAGTGAGTTTAATCCTTCATGCTATATCTGTTTGTTTATGTTTTGTTTCTCAAATAGATGTACATGCACATATATACATACACAAAACACAGCAACCCACCCTCACATATGTTAACGTACACAAAACACATACATGCATAAAGACATACACAGCTACCCACCCTCACATATTATATGTCGGATCAAATTATTTTTGGTAAATACATTTTTTCTCCTTCTACTGCTGCTTATCTTTCGTCCTAGCAAACTTGCGCAGCAATTTGCTATTGTGACTCTGGTGTCAGTCAGTTTATGCTGTCAACCAACAGACACTTAGAGGCAATCTTTCCTGATGAGACCATATCCATCTGAGCGTATTGTTTTGCATTGATATCAGATATGGCCTAAAATTGGCAAGGGAGAGGGGATGCAGCTTAAGGGTAAAAAGATTGCTCGAGGTTTTTTGAGGTGGCGGAGGAGGATGGCTTTGGGCATGTTGGGAGGAGAGAGAATAGTGTTGTTGTTTGGGAAGAGGAAGGAATGGTTGCAACTATACTTGTTTAAATTGACCACAATTTCTGCCACCTTTTTGCTTCCCATTCGCACCAGCTTTCGCAATGTTTAAATCAATATGATCCTCTGGTCATTCTAAACCTCATCTCTAAGCCTGGATCTCACAAAACAACCCTAGAAATCATTAGTAAAACTGTTGCAAACTGAATGTGAAATGGAGATAGATCTTTACCTATGTTAAACCAAATGTGAATCAACAGCTACAAACAGCTCTCAAGACGTCAGAAATTTAATATCCTCTTGGTTTCAAACCCACTGGTTGTCCAATCTCTGCCAAACCTTGGCCACCTACAACAATTGTGTGCTACCCACTGCTGCCATTTTAGCTGCCAAACAATATCTAGTGGGGATGGGGAGAAGAGAGAACACCTGAAGGACGAGGATAAAGGTTTGCCGAGGCAAGACACAGACACTGTAGGCAGGGAGGTAGGAATGGCCAGCGTGTTTTGTGTATGTGAGTTTGCATTAATCTTTTCTGAACCCAAAAAGAAAGGAAAAGAAAACATGTGTCAAAGAGAGGGTTGAAGTGATCCACGTGCAAGGGTGACGGTAGTACCCATAAATGGTGTGATTCATTCTCATTTTTCAATTTCTAATAGTTTGTACCAGTATATGGCCATTGTTAAATGGATACCCATTCCATCCTCCTCAATAATCTTGAACAGAATGCCTCCCCACTCTTTAGCAACAACTGTGGATGGTATATGTTCATATTCCTGTGTCAACATGATATTGAATGTCTGCTGGATGAAGCATAATTTGAATACTGAGATTTTATGCTTGGATGCTGTGGTTTTTCACACATGATTTGGAATCATAACTGCATGAGCTTGATATTAAATTGAATGTTCGGCCAAACTCTGTTCCCTTTCTCTCTCTCTCTCACACACACAATCTTCAAACAGCCCTTCCATGCTCTTGATTAAATGCTACCTGCGCATCCTGCTTTGGTAATATATTACTCAGTAGGGACCAGTTGTAGATAAGTGCCTTGTCCATAGTCTTTTTTCACCAAAGTGAATGTCATAATTTAAATTCTGTTTCAAATATTCTCCAATAAGCTTCTCCTTAGGATTCATTTTCATGTTAAATCGCCTCAACATGAATATTGGTTAAACTAATTTTTTGACACACAAGGATTGAGTTCATTTGCTTGGATTGCTTATGTAGGGCTGACAAAGAAAAGAGAATTCAATTGATCCATACGCATTGGAAATTTACAGGACGTGAAGGCAGAATCAGTAGCGGTTAATGTATAGTACAGGTTGCCGTTAAGTTTGGATGCATGGAAGTTTTGTGTACTCGTTGTTGTGTATTTTATATTGTTGTATGTATTAATTTATGATAGCCTTCGAAGCAATGCTTTCAGACTCTTCAATTTCTCCCAAATCCGTATCATACTCTTTTTAGTGCACCCATGTCCACAAGGCTTCAGCACCCAACTCCGAATAAGTATGAATTTATGAAATTATCTCAACAACCCAAAAGGATAGAGCTATCTAAAAAGTTGAAATTTTCTTGTTATCTATTCCGAAATGGTTACCAAAGGTTCGTGAAAGTGTGAATGTCATCTGTTAAAGCCTTGGATAAAGCCTTTCATTTGTCTTATTCTCAGCTGTTGTCGTTGCTTGGAAAATTTGAAAGTCCAGTTAAATTGATTTATGCCATTTAATATGATACGTTAAATTCTATTGCATGGTGAGTATAATAAATTTCTCAAATTTTATACTGATATGCTTTCATATAGAATTGAGTTTAGCATTGTTAAATCTCTTGAACAGAAAAAGGTTTAGATGCAGTCTAGAAGGAACCACTGCTTCCAGTCAAGTGGGAATCATGGAAAGCAATGGTTCTTCTTGCATACTAGTTCGAAGTTAGTGGCAAGATCGTGCACCTTTGTTTCCTTTCCTAGATATAATCGAAAAAGATCCAGCTGGTTAGATCTAACCTATTCTTGAAATAACCATCTAGAACACACTTGACAATCCCTTTACCGAGGAAGATCAAATCTCCAAGAACAGGGGCTAAGCACCTCCCCAACTTGTCCTAATGGGAGACAAAAATGATAATAATATACTCCACGACCATGATACCTTCTTTACCAGACCCATATAAAATTAGGTTTATGCTTTATCAGGGTAGTACTTGACCTGACAGATCCTATCATAACCTTTTCCCCCAAAGGTTGTTAAAAAAATGAAATAGATCGAGTAATGATCTCACATTTGACTAAAGCCAGTGAAGGTCAAAGAATGCCTTATTCTCATTTAAAGTGCAAAAATAGCATCAAGATTGTGTAGTCTTTTTCACTTTTTTTTTCTCCTTTTCTTCTGTGTATGTGCTTATCTTTGAAGTCCTTTGGGTGCTCGTTGCCGAACAAGTGGTTGGCGGCTGTGAGTTTGATTAATTTTAATTTACAAAAAGCTGGATTTGTACCACAAAATAGGAAAGTAGAAAAGATAGGTATTGACAGATTGAAAATTTGCCAATGAAAAAGAATGTGGGAATTGGTTCTTCAGAGTATGAATTATTAATTCCACTTGTGTGGTTGAGGAAGCTGATTGGTTAGCAATGTTGAGAGTGGTAAATGACCATTATCCATTTGCATTTTCTGGATATGCTTTACAACAGTTGTATAGGAGCAACCGTTTTGCACGTTTCAAATTCATATAAATTGAATTGGCCGGTTAAAATCGAAAAAGATTAGGGAGAATTGGATGGTGGATTTCGTATTCCACATGTTGCAGATATGGATTTCTTATAATACAAATAAATGATACAAACCACTCCTAAGTTTGATTGATTATAACATGTTGCAAAAACTTTTGACTAGTCTCATTTCACGATAATCAATTCCATGTCAATAGACATGCATATAGGAATTAAGTAATAGTTTGTATAATTATTTGTAAAGCATCATCAGTTTGTTTGGCTCTCATCTAAAGTGTAGATGCTTAATATTTGAGCATTTCATTACACTGATTCTTTGTATTTTACATATTCTGAATCCTTACGCTTATTGATATATGCATAAAATGCTCTTTTACAAAAATAAAACAAAAGTATAATACTCAAAACGATTTGACTCCCGAACATACATGCATAATAATGTGGTGGATATGATCTTGTGTCTAATAGAGTTGTATCTGGCGGATGGATTGATGTTTTGTCTACGAAAATATTAATGATATGCTACACACAACAACAGACTTGTTTGAATTGTCCCCAACAGAATGTGAAGTATGACCTATTACTCTTGATCCCAGGCAGTCACCAGGCGAATAATCAGGGAATATGCTAACATAACCTATTAGGCCTGCAAGTTAAGGTTTCTAACTTGCACCAAATTTTAATACAGGGATTACGTTGAAGAGTTAAAGGTCACTCCAGATAATCTGTCTAATTTTTTGTTTGTCGAATTGTGTCCAATGTTACATTTCGTAAACTAGGTCGTATCTCCAAATAGTAATAAGCATTTATATTTCAGGATTATAGTGGTTAAATAGTAATCTTTGTGACACTTAACAAACACATTGGTTCCATACTTCATTATTGTACTTTCCTGTGCAAGTTGAGTTCTCCAACTTGCCAGCCTTTGTCTATACAGGACTCAGCTGCAGTTCCTTTGAGATTCCAATCAGGTTGTAGCACTTTGCGAAACACTGAGACTTTATTAGTAAATAGCCCAAATAGCTATTTTAAGCGAAAGTACACAAATAACTGCCGAGAGCTGGCCTATATATATGCATGTGTCCGAGGCAAAGAGTGTCATCTCTTCTACAACCAATTTACTTCAATAAGAATCTGCTAAATAATCTCTTTACTTGCAGAAGAAATATAGTTCTAAAAAACTCAAGTATTTAGTATAGTACCTCTAGTTTCCTTGTTTAACTTAAGAAAATCAGAGAGAGGGAACTAGACCATGGTGAATGCTGATAGTATGCAATTTCAACTTCAGGAATGTGAATCTGGCTTCCAGGTCCAGAAAGCAGCAAATGTGGTGCTGGATGATGATGGCAAACCAAGAAGAACAGGTATACCATATACATATTATCCAACAGAAGCTAATTCTGCTCTCTCTCCCTCTTTCTCCCTTTCTCCCCTTGTAAAATTTTGAGCAATGCATGAAAGAGTTAGAATATGATGCTGCCCTTTAGTTAGTCGTATTGCATGATTGCATCATATGTTCCGTAATATGCTTTCTTTTTCATTTCTTACTTTGTTTCCATTTTCTACGTAATTCTGTTGGAAAAAGAATCAAATTCTGCTTTCCTTTTTTGCTGGTTTTTGGTTGGATGCTATGGCCAAGATTGATATCATGTTTTCCCTTTCTTATGATTTTTCCCTGCATCATCTTCTTTTGTCATCCAGCAAACTTTGGTGGCTTTCTATGCATCTTTTATCACAGTCTATATATAGATAGATGGAATGGAGTCATGCAATAAATTGTTAGGTTCATAGGTTAAGGTTGGTTGTCCTATTGGTTTGAGAAAGAAAAAAAAAGCACTTAATATATAAATATGTATCCAAGACCTATCGGCTTAAGCTTTTAGGTTAAAATTGGGTTCAAACTTATATATTGGCCTCTGTGGTGGACTTTCTCTGGTCAATTCTCCCTAACAAATTGGTAACAGGTAACAGAGTCCACGGTTAACGTCTTGAGCTGTGGACTACTCGCTAGCAAGCGGTTTCTTCTCGGTGTTGGGCCGATAAATTGTTCTCTTCTTTGGATGTTGGACTAAGGAACTTGGAGTTAAGTTAGGAATTTGGTGATGTTGGGCCGGGAGGCTGGTTTAAAGGAGAGTTTAAGGTCTATGTTAAGAGGATGAAGAGTGAGCTTGCATTGAGTAGCGATTTGGACTTGAATGGGAGTTTGGTTTTAATGTAAGAATCTACCCACGAAGGAGGAGAATTTTTAAGTTCATAGATAGAAGTTAGTTGTCATACATTGATTTGCAAAAGAAAGAAAAAGCACTTAATATATTCACGTATGAGCCCAAAACTTATTAACTTAAGTTTTTAGATCAAAGTTATATTCAAACTTATTTATTGATCCCTTTGATGGAATTTCTCCGGTTTCTCACCCCAACATAGACAAATTACAAACCAACCTGCTCACAAACCCATTCCCCTATAGCGATTTCGTTCTTGTTGGCAGCCTCGTTTTAAAAACTGAAGCTCTTTTAAATTGGCTCAACGTGCATACAGACTTTGCAAATAACCTGGTGGCAATTGAACCTTAAATCTTGGGTTAATTATATCTATCTTCTCTGTGGTTCTGCCAATTACGAAACGAAACCCTATAGTTTGACAAAATTATATTCTAATCCTTTGACTGGCAAAACATTAACCTTGCCGTTAACAACGTAACGGAAATGGTGAAATGACCAGAATAACCTTGGTTTAAAATATATTTTCCTCCCTTGAGGTTTATTCAAATTGCAAAATTACCCTTGTAGTTTGGCCAAATTAGTCCAATCCTATAAAATAATTATATGCTTATCAAAAACCCTCTATAATCATCTAAAAGATAAATAAATAAAAATAACTAAGCACAATCACTAAAAATGCTAAAGAAAAAAAGGAGAAATATTAATAAAATCTAGATGACATATTGGATATAGTGTAAGAAGATTTATTTTAATTTATATATAAAAAGAAATTGTATTTTGAATTAAGAAAAATCTTTATCATGAATTTAAAGTGGAGATTTGTTTTAATCTCTAAAATTTCTTCTCTAAAATTTTACTTTGACCTTTAACAATTGCTGATTATATTAATAAGTGATAGTAGCACAGGAGTAAAATTAGAGTATTTTTCTAAAATGTGATAAAAATTTATTATATTTAAGAAATAGAATTTGGTGACATACAAATACACATAAAAATTGTTATTCATGTCTTGTATTTATTAATAGTGACCAGAATTACATTGTTAATAATACTATATAACTAATATTTTTTTTTCCTTGATTGTTGCCTGTAAGTGTATAACTAAAATTTTTGTTACTTTGATTGTAGCCTATAAGAAAAAAGGATCATGAATTAATGAGCACATTGAGAATTTCACAAAAAAAAAAATATTAGCATTATTTAATTAAAATAATGTCATAGGGGTTGTTTTATAATTTGGATGAACCTTGAGGTAGGTAGATGTAATTAATCTAAATATAAGAAGGGTATTTTGAGATTTTTAGTCAATTATTTTGATGATGTATGCATATTCCGTGACAAATTTAACAGCAGGAATGCATTTGATAAACATTTGTAATTTTAGGGGTTATTTAGTCAAACCACGAGATTCGTTTGATAATTTGGCCAAACCACAAGGAAGGTAGATGTAATTAATCCTTAAATTTTTTATTGCTGCAATATGATGCTGAATTATCATATAATCATAATACCAAGGAGAGTTTTTTAATTATCAATGTAGTCAATCAGTACATAATCAGAAGAAGGAACTTTTGAGATATTTAGAACCTCTACTCTGCATCGTATGCAGAGTTTACAAATTTATACACTACTGGCCAACCTGAAAGCAAATCTGATTACCACCTTCTTGCCAAATTTGAATCATTTTCTTTCTCAATATTAACTTTTAGAAAGAGATAAAAAAAGAAGTACATAATCCTTTTGAAAGATGCTGATGTCCTTGTACCTAATTACTTCATCTTCAAGTGGCTGAGCTGCTATCTTATTACCATTTCCCCATTTTATATATGTAGGAAATGTCTGGACTGCAAGTGCACATATTATTACTGCCATTATAGGCTCTGGAGTCCTCTCACTGGCCTGGGGTGTGGCACAGCTTGGTTGGATTGCGGGAGTCACGACTCTTGTAGTTTTTTCGGGCGCTACACTGTATACTTCCAGTCTCTTAGCAGATTGTTATCGTTCCCATGAGACAGGAAAAAGAAACTACACTTACATGGAAGCTGTCAAGAACAACTTGGGTATTCTTTTGCGAAAATATATTCGTCCCTTGTAATTTTGTTAATCTGATGAAGAATTTCAGATCAAATTAAGAAAGCCTTTAAAATCTTCTCCTTCTACATGTTAATAATCTATTTCTCACTGATTTTTATTTGTTCTTCTCAAACAGGTGGAAAAATGTACATTGCTTGTGGATTGGTGCAATATGTCAACCTATACGGGATGATAATAGGTTATACAATTACGGCATCCATAAGCATGGCGTACGTATGCTAGGAGCAAAAGATTACATAGCCTTTTTGAATAGCAGAGAATTGAGCACTGCTAAATTGTATTTTTATCAGTCTCTGAATAGTTGTTCTCTGAAATGCAAAAATTCTGAAGCAGTTTCTGCACTTCATATTGAAGCATTTTGCTCAATAACAATCTAATTGTGTTCCTGCCGCATTACAGGGCAATACAAAAGTCAGATTGCTTTCATACAAGAGGCCATGAAGCTCCATGCAGTGTATCACATAATCCCTACATGATTGGATTGGGAATCCTTGAAATTTTCCTATCCCAGATTCCCAACTTCCACAAGTTGTCAATGCTTTCTATTATTGCAGCAATTATGTCTTTCGGTTATTCCTCGATTGGAATGGGCCTTGCCTTAGCAAAAATTATTTCAGGTAAAAGGACTAAATATCACAATTAATTTTCTCATTCATATGAACTGTGACAAAAAAATGTACCTCACCTTTTAGAATTCTAGGGAGAAGAATATTTAGATATCAGAATAATGACCCCTAACTTCATGATCTGAGCATGTGCTATGATTTTTTGTCATGCCATCTATTATCCTGGTACAGAAAATTCTTAAATCAGAAGAAGTTTGTATGTCAGGAATATAATTAGTTTTGCATAATCCTAGTCTGTCTGTACCTTATCCTAAATTTTGAAACTTAAATATGTACCTCTTTTGGCAGGAAAAGGAGAAAGGACAACGCTGACCGGAGTAGAAGTTGGGATTGATTTATCAGTAGCTGAAAAGACCTGGAGGATGTTCAGAGCACTTGGAGACATTGCATTTGCCTACACATACTCTCAAATTCTGATTGAAATCCAGGTAATTGATGAGCCATGAATCTTGATTCTTGGTGAAGAACAAATTACCTCGATTTTTCCAGTAGTATAGTCCGCATTCTTTTGGTTTTGGTATGTGGCTGCCTCGTCAATTCAAAGGCCAAACAACAGGAGGCATATGCATTAAAAGTGATCTTTTGATTTTTGGTCATAATATGCCCCTTTGAGTTAAAGATGGCGATAAAAAGATATGCTGATTTATCAAATCATGTTCTATGTTGTCAGAGTATGAGCACAATATAACTTCATGGTTATCAAGCATTGACTTTGTCTCTTTAGGATACACTAAAAGCACAGCCACCAGAAAACAAAGTGATGAAAAAAGCAAATATTATGGGAGTTTTTACTACAACGACGTTCTATATGATGTGCGGCTGCTTTGGTTATGCTGCATTTGGGAACAATGTCCCAGGAAACTTGCTTACAGGTTTTGGATTCTATGAACCATATTGGCTGGTTGATGTGGCCAACGTCTGCATTGTGGTGCATCTAGTTGGGGCATATCAGGTTAAAAATCTCTTTAAACTTTCGTATTCACCAAGTTAAATAAAAGAAAAATTCATGATCAAGACTGAGAAAGTTTGTCTTAAATTAATTTTACAGGTATTTTCACAACCACTGTTCAGTGCATTTGAATCATGGGCTATCCAGATGTGGCCGAAGTCAGCGTTTGTAACAGAAGAGTACTCAATAATCCTAGGTGGTTCCAGAAAATACAAATTTAATGTCAACTTTCTTAGGCTCATTTGGAGAAGTTTATTTGTGGTAGTGGCAACAGTTCTTGCAATGGCAATGCCATTCTTCAATGACATACTTGCACTTCTTGGAGCAATTGGATATTGGCCATTGACAGTGTGCTTTCCTATACAAATGTACATTGCACAGAAGAAAATTGGAAGGTGGTCCGTAAGGTGGACTGGACTCCAACTCATAAATTCCATCTGCTTGCTTGTTGCTGTTGCTGCAGCCTGTGGCTCAATCCAAGGACTGAGCAAGGACCTCAATGCTTTCAAGCCCTTCAAGGTCAAGGAGTAATAATTATAATAACCTTACTCTATGATTAATATGCAACTTTTGTATCCAAGTAAGCTAAAGCTTACAATGTGATGCCTATTATTCTCTTTGTTAGCTTCCAAATCAACAAGAGATAAGATTTTCAGAAAATGGTCTCCATCTTAACACCTACATCATTATTAAAAAAAGTAGTACCTTAAACGTGAAATTTGTTTAATTATCATTTAATCAAATGATAAAACAGATACGTCTCCTACAAGCTTACGTATACAGGAATTGTGCATCAATGCATGTATCTAGAATTTAATTTTGTGTTGAATGTACAAAGCTTCAATATCAACATTCATATACTGGTATATCCAGCTTATAGAACTGGTATTTGTGGTCGAGGTACTGGACATTTGTACTATTCTGGAGGAATTTTTTTCCATCTTTTGCTATCAGGAAAGCAAACCCTTCAAATACGGCCAAGATTTGAACATCTAGCGGTCCGAGCACGTTATTCTAGAGTCTTTGGGTATGGACCCGAGAATTAAAAACAATACAAACCCTTTTCCAATTCCAATACGTTAAATTTATTAGAAACTGCAGTGTATATATTGCAATCACTATTTACAATAAAAATTTGATCCCCACTTAGATTGGACTAATCTGGTTGCAAAATTAATCGTATCTCTTTATCTCTTCTTTCTTTTCAAACATCTTTAAAAGTGTGACCTCTTCTCACCTTTGTCGGATTAAAATGTAGAAAACTATTTACAAATGACACATCAAAACACATCATCTTTACTAATATTAGAAAACCTTGTATTGTACAAGTGACATACATCTAAACCTCCTCGTGTGAAGAAAAATTCTTATTATAGTACATCCCTTTCTAATTTTTAGGTGTTTTTTAACCACCTTTATATTTCATTTGATGTACTGATCCACGCTCCCCTAAGTTCTTAAGAGAAAATATAAATTGTTTTTCACAAATATGTACCTATAAAATCTTATCCCCTCGAGTCGCAACTTCTGTGTCTACCTCACCCAAAGTGTTTGATTGGTATGATTTTGCAATTATTTAACTTTTTATCGACATCAACTTGAGGCGACATTTATGCTATGTGATGTGAAAGTCATGGAAAGGATATTTTAATCATAATCGACTTTTGAGGGATGTCATTGTAATTTTGCCGAAAACAAAGCCCTATGGCTTAAATAACATTCATGGTGTAACATCATGGAAGAAAAACAGAAGTGCCTGATGGTTTAGCCGAGATTGATACCCCAAAGTTATCGTTTAGAAGTTGAGGTCCTACACAAAGCACAATCAGCGGCCCATGTCAATCGTCGACCTCTGAAGTCAAGTCTTCTAATGTAACTGCCAAAGCCTTAGGGACAAAGTGCAGTGAATGTAATCTCCCCATAAACTCCTATTGGAACTAACGCCGGCAGACAACGTAGGGTGAAAACACTCATCTTCAATATTATTTGTTACATTGATTGAATATCTACGCTAGTGCAGAAGTAGTTACAGAGAAAATAAACAACAGAAATTAACCTGAAACTACTACAAAATAGAAAAATTAAATAAGACAACATCTAAGCCTTTATCTCATAAAGTAAGATCGACTAGATCATATGTTGTCATTGTGTTCGATCAAGACACGTGTTCTCATTGAATAACACTACTATCAATAAAAGGCTAATTCAAAAAATCCCCCCGTATTGTTGCATAAGTAGTAAATTATCCTCTATATTTAGGAAATACACAAATTACCTTCTTGGATTGATTAAAAGATATTTGTGCCCTTCTATACACAATGCTTTGACAATTTTCTCTTTTTTGTACTAAAATCTAAAATATTTATACTATCTATGAGCGGATAAAGCAAAATAATAAAAGAGAGAGAAATCTTATACACATTAACTACAATATATATATATATATATATATATATAGTTTTGCTACTTTTGTTATTAGATGAAGTTGGCCTTATGTTGCTTTGATTAGAAATACAGATTTGTATTATTATATTTTTTTATTGTTGTCATTAATAGAAATGATATTACTAACATTTCTTCATACTCTATTTTAAATATATTTAATAGAAATTACAAATTTATATTCACTTTGTAAATTGCTCATTATACATCAAGGCAAAATTAAATTACTCATTTTTTTCCATACTTTTTTTCATCTTGAATACAAATAATAGGAATAGTTTATGACGAAATTTTTCACAATTTTGGAATCATGATTTTAGTTTTTTATATAAGAGTGCAACAACAATATTATCCTAGAATAATAACCTTACTTTGTTTCTATATAACAAATTAACAAAAATAGCAATATTAAAAAATTACGAGGCTAAATTTTCCTTGTAAAGGTGAAGTGTACATGAGGGGCGTAATTTCTTACTAAATTAGGGGCAATTTGTGTATTTTCTAAACACAGGGTAATTTGCTACTTACCCAACATTACAAAACATTACAAAGGGGCATTTTGAAATTAAGCCGAAATAAAAATAACATACGACAATTGTCCTAAATACATTTTAGCTAGTACCCCCAAAGGGCTCCATGGACTGTATTGTTAAAGATAATCGGGTCTTACATAAAGAACTTAGCGCTCTTTTCATACACAGCGTTCACGCAAGATCTTTCTAAACTTTAAAGTCAGGTTGACTGACTTTAAAAATACTATCCCCCGGTCAATACTCTTGATTGGCCAAAACACATTCTTTCTATCCCTCTATAAACACTACTAATATGTTTTTGCAAATTGTGAATAGCCACTTGTAGGTTTTAGCATTTCAAAATGCTGAAATTAGCATCCTCGTTTCTAAATTTCGAACCAATTCTTCTGCTTCTTCTGCTAGCCTTCGTGCAATTTAATGCAATATTGTCGCAAACCATTGAGAAAGATGAAAAAATAATTCTTCAGGAGATCAAACAGAGATTGGGAGATCCACCACTTATCCAATCATGGAACTCCTTGTCGTCACCGTGTGAATGGCCAGGGATTGAATGCACCAATGACAGTGTCACTGCCTTAGTCCTAAGGGACAAAAACATATCCAGGTCACTACCCACAATAATATGTGACCTTCCAAACCTGGTAAAAATTGATTTTGCCAACAATAGCATTCCAGGGAAGTTCCCTAAGTTTCTTTGCAGGTGCATGAAACTTCAGTTTCTTGATCTTTCCTGGAATGATTTTGTAGGGCCAATCCCTGAAAAAGTTCATTGCTTGTCGGGTCTTCAGTACCTCAACCTTGGCTCAAACAGCTTCTACAGCATCCCAAAAGCAATTGGACGACTTCAGGAGCTTAAATCATTGTTGCTTGAGAGGAACAGATTTAACTCGTCTATTCCAGTGGAGATTGGAAAGTTGTCCAATCTGGAAAACTTGAGCTTATCTGATAATCCTGAGATGGTTGCTGGACAGATTCCCTTGGAATTTTCTGGCCTAAAGAAGTTGAAGTATATGTTGATGAGTCAGACAAGCTTGTTGGGTGAAATTTCAGAATCAATTATTGCCAACATTTCCAATCTTGAAAGTTTGGACTTCTCGGGGAATTCCTTGAGTGGCCGTGTTCCTGGGGCGTTGTTTCGCCTGAGGAATTTGAAGAGTATACTGTTGGGCGGAAATCATTTCTATGGACCTCTACCCACTCCAATTGAGTTTTATGATATGGTAACAATTGATTTCTGCCGTAACAAGTTTACAGGACCTGTTCCTGGAGATTTCCAGAAACTGCATAACTTGGAGGTTCTGTTGCTTTCTTTTAATGAATTTTCTGGGTCGATACCATCAGGTATTGTCAATCCAAAGCTCAAGGTACTTGGATTTGACCATAACGAACTCTCAGGGAAAGTCCCGGATGAGTTTGAAAAGGAATTGTATAGAAATAGTTTCTACAACAATTCTAACCTGTGTACTGATGGTCGGATTCTGGACCTTCCCAGCTGCAATACTCGACACAAATCACACACTATCATATACATAATTTGCGCAATCCTTGCTTTTATGCTTGTTCTTGGTTTGTTTGCGTACTTGTCAGCTAGAAAGCATCATGAAGGAAAAAAGAAGCATGAGCATGACAGCAATGATGTTGCAGACTGGAAATTCATTTGGTTTCACAAGTTAAATTTTACAGAATCAGACATCTTGTCAAGTTTTTCAGATAATAATCTAATTGGAAGAGGTGGTTCAGGGAAGGTATATCGGATTGTTGTCAGTCCAAGTGGTGAAAAGGTGGCGGTGAAGAAAATATGGAATGACAAGAAGTTAGATCACAGGCTTGAGAAACAGTTCCTTGCAGAAGTTCAAATATTGGGGATGGTTAGGCATTCCAATATAGTGAAGCTGTTATGCTGCATTTCCAGCACAACATATAAGCTTCTTGTATATGAGTACATGGAAAATCAGAGTCTTGACAGGTGGCTGTATAAGAAAAACAGGAGGCAAACATCAGAAAATGATGACACCCCACAACTTGTCTTGGACTGGCCAACAAGGCTGCGCATCGCTATAGGAGCAGCACAAGGGCTCTGCTATATGCACCATGACTGCTCTCCATCTATAATACACCGTGATGTGAAGTCCAGCAATATTCTTCTGGATTCTGAGTTGAACGCCAAAATAGCAGACTTTGGACTTGCAAAGGTTCTGCTGAAAAAAGGAGAGCCTGAGACAGCATCTGCCCTTGCTGGCACTTTTGGTTACATTGCACCAGGTATATTTTCTGGATGAATCTTTTATCTCTGAGAGAGTTCTTATTACACAACCAAGCATAGATAAATATCACATGTACATGAAGATCTTGAATGAATCTCATACATAATTATGTGGCATCAATCTAGACCTGCTCGTGCATGTAAACAGTCTTCATTTGTTCATAACTTCACGCAGTTTTTTAACCATTCCATTGCAGAGTACGCTTACACGTCAAAAGTCAATGCAAAGAGTGACATCTACAGCTTCGGAGTGGTTCTTCTGGAACTGGCAACAGGAAGAGAGCCTGTGGTTGGTGTTGATGATCAAATAGGCCTCGCAGAATGGGCATGGCAACAATATAACGATGTTAATTCCATTATCAATGCTCTTGATGATGAGATCAAGGAGCCATGCTACTTGGATCCAATGATTGTGGTGTTTAAACTGGGGCTCAAGTGCACAAGCACTTCACCATCTCAAAGACCTACAATGAATGAGATCTTACAGATTCTTCTTAGTTGTGCAGCTACCATTGCATCCCAGGAATAGTATGCTGTATTTCCTGCCTATTGGAAAGTTAGCAATAGGATATTTGTTCTCTTGTATTCTATATCATGATTACATAGCTTCAAATTATGATAGAAGTAGGGAATGAAGGTTGTTGGTAGAAAGTAATATAATAAATTCTAGGTTACAAAATATGATTTTACAGAACCACACAGTGGACAATATTTTACCACAACCATTAAGCTTAATATAAGTGAAGATTACCAATCATTTTCCGCCATTCTATTGATAAAAGGCGCATTTACTGTGATATAGAGCTGAGCAGGCAATGCATCCGGGACTGTGCAATTTCAAACTGATCAGTAGCTCTGGATTTCCTTTGAACTTCTTGTTGACAACATACCAATATCTGCAGTTATGGTACTAATAGGAGCCTATCAGGTTAAAATTTTGGGAAATTTTCTTATAAGTACGGTGAAAGTTTGGTAAAAAATAAAGAGAATGAAACTTTTACATAATTCCTATAAATGGCGTAAATACTGAAAATATACAATTTTATATATAAAAATGCGGTATCATTTTTTAAGAATATAATTGGGTTATTTACCCGAATATTAGCATTTTTAATCTAAAAAAATATTGGCACTTTTATTCATCATCTCAAAGTAGTAAAATCAATTTCTTTTAAATTGTGGTTCAAAATGTCCAGGCATAAAATTATGAAGGAGCCGATTATGGACTTTTTCGTCTGTCAATTCCAATCGAAAATCAAAATGAAATCAATTTTGTGAAAATTTCTATATATTAGAGTTTTTAAATCAAAAAAATATACATATTGGCGTTTTAATTCATCATCCCAAAGTAGAAAAAATAACTTTTTTCTAAATTTTGATTCGATGTTTCCAAGCACAAAATTAAGGATAAGACAATTTTCTAAAAATAGACATTTTTTTACTTGCTAATTACAATCGAATCAAAATGAAATCAATGTGTGAATATTATATTCTTAATAAAAAAGAAAAAATATATTGGCATTTTTGTTTATCTTCTCAAAGAAATAAAATCAATTATCTAGGCACAAAATTATGAAGGTGATGATTTTGCAAATATGGTCCTTTTTTAATGGTCAATTCCAACCGAAATTAAAATTAAAATCAAATCAATCCTCTAAAATTGGCTGTAGTAAAATTTCAAAAAAATATATTTCTCTACCTTAAAATGAATAGACCGGCAATCTTTTTTCATATTAATTATGTATTCCTATAATCAAGTACTATATACTAGTTATGCCCTTTATAGGAATTACGTAAAAGTTTTGCCCCCGTCATTTATTGTAAAAGTTCTGCTGTCCTTATGACGAGTTCTCGCTAAAATTTGCGAATTATTCCAATCAAGATAGATATCCACTCTGTAGTGAAGTTGCTGCGTACTTGATTTTAATTTATCTGTTGACAAATGTTAAATCAACACAATTGTATTTACTCTCAAATCTACTTAATCATTTTTTCTCTTAAGTATCCCGCTCAAAACCTTCTATCTTCAAGACATTTCCTTTTGCATGTTGCTCCCAAACTCTTAGATTCTTGCTGATCCTGCACTTTAGGGCACCATGGTGAACAGACAATTGACGGCGTAGTAACATTGTTATGATGCTATGCATCATGACAGCAATAGGAAAAGTCTGCTTTCTATTTAAAGAACTCAACACGGCCCTTAATCCTATTAACATAGCCTCAGCAATTGTGTCACAGATTATTTCATAGATCAATAGTGACTTTGAAACGACATTACCACAAATTTGTTCAGATCAATTATGCACACAGATAGAAGAGAAGCACATCATAAGTAGACTGAGTATATAACTAAAGTAGTACAAGGTCAAATCACTTCAATCCAAGGGCTAATTTTTTAGACTCCTGATCGTCAGACCTACTGAATGTCCATAATTAAGGTCAGCATGGTCAATGCCTATAATTTGCTACTGTCTAAGCACATATGAAGTTCGTGCTGTTAACCTTCAACAATGGTTTTTTGTGGGGAAAGACATACTGATCTATATTAGCCCTTGAACATGAGTTTCAGACGAGTAGTTTTGAACATGCCCAATGGTCCATCGTTATCTTTATATGCCAAAAAGGGCTGGCCTCCACAATTAATACCCGGCTGGCTGACTAAGTCAGTCTATATGCTGTCTGACAACTTAGTCTATCAAAAGAAGAGCAGAAGACGAACATAATTATGTACTCTTCAAGCTCATAGCGTGACCGACTAAAATGCTTAAGTTGACTTGACTTTCGTTATATAGTGTAGATACCGATATTAGCCGACACATGTGTCGGTTCGGGTCAAAAGACACCTCTACCGATATTGTCATACTATTGCATACATTTTTATGATTTTCCCTCCATTCAATCACCTGTATGCTTTATTTTGTAAGGTATGTTCACTTATTTCTCTTTGAGAGTCTCGAACAATTTAGTTTTCTTGAGAATTGAAATTAAGCATCGAAGGCACGGGTTTCTAATATTTATTGTGTTGCAGGCTTACCTGGGCATCCAAGTCGCCTGGGCATCCAAGTCAGCAGTTTTGGGGAAGTGTCGAGTTCAGGCACACCATATACCATTTTTAAATAAATTCTTTCATTGCTTTCAAGTTCATATTACCAGCCAAATAACTAATTGGAATTGTTCATGATGTCAAAATTATTATCCTTATCTCCTAAATTCCAACTCTTCCTTCTGCTTCTCACTGTCTTAATTTTTTTAATGCCTTTGTTTGCAATTTCACGAACAACCAAAACTGATGAACAGAGAATTCTTTTGAAATTCAAGCAGATTTTGGGTAATCCACCAACTCTCGAATATTGGAAGCCATCATCCTCAACCTGTGACTGGCCTGAGATTTCTTGCAGCAATGGCACCGTCAATTTCGTTCGTCTTTATTCCAAAAATATATCTTCAACAATGCCCAGGATCATATGTGACCTTCCGGATCTCCAAGGCATTGTCCTTTCCTTCAACTTCATTTCTGGTAACTTCCCCAGTTTCCTTTGCAGCTGCAAGAAACTTAATCATCTTGATCTCTCTTTTAATAATTTTGTTGGGCCAATCCCCGATGACATCCAATGTTTATCACGACTCTCGTACCTAAACCTTGGATCCAATAACTTCTATAGCGTCCCTAAAGGTATTGGGCAACTCCAAGAGTTAAAATCATTGTTGATTTTTGGAAATCGCTTAAAAGCAATTCCAACATCGGCGATTGGAAATTTGTCCAATCTGGAAGAGTTAGTTTTATCATTTAATCAGGAGTTGGCTCCAGGTGAAATTCCCCTGGAGTTTGCTGGACTAAAGAAGTTGAAGACGATGTCAATGAGGCAAACTTATTTGAGAGGTGAAATTCCGCGATTTATTGTCGCCAGTCTTTCAAATCTTGAAACTCTGGACCTCTCTGAAAATCAATTGACAGGATCCATACCAGGAGATTTCTACAAACTGCGCAATCTTACAGCCCTGGACCTCTCTTATAATCAATTGACAGGATATATACCAGGAGATTATATAAAAGCATATTATAGCTTTGACGGCAACGCCAACCTGTGTACTGATAAGAGAAACCTTTCCATTCCTATTTGCAGTCAATGGAAAACGCATATGATCTTTTACATTCTCGCTGCCATCATTGGTTTTGTACTTACTAGTGGATTGTCTGCCTATTTCTTAGCTAAGAAGTGCGATCAGCAGAAAAGAAAGGTACATTGCAATGATAGTCCAGAGTGGGAATTCATTTGGTTTCACAAGTTAAATTTCACAGAATCAGACATCTTGTCGAGTTTGTCAGAAAATAATCTAATTGGAAGAGGGGGTTCAGGGAAGGTATATCGGATTGTTGTCAATCCAAGTGGTGAAAGAGTCGCGGTAAAGAGAGTATGGAATGACAAGAAATTAGACCCAAGGCTTGAGAAGGAGTTTCTTGCAGAAGTTCAAATATTGGGGATGATTAGGCATTCTAATATAGTGAAGCTGTTATGCTGCATTTCAGCCAAAACATCTAAGCTTCTTGTATATGAGTACATGGAAAATCAGAGTCTTGATAGGTGGCCGCATAAGAAAGCAGGAAGCACAACCTCAGAAAGTACAAGTGAGCCTACCCCAATTGTTTTGGACTGGCCAACAAGGCTGCGCATAGCTATTGGAGCTGCTCAGGGACTCCGCCATATGCACCATGACTGTTCTCCACATATAGTACATCGCGATGTGAAGTCCAGCAATATCCTCCTGGATTCAGGTTTGAATGCAAAAATAGCAGACTTTGGACTTGCAAAGGTTATGGTGAAAGAAGGAGAGCCTGAGACAGCATCTGCAATTGCTGGCACTTTTGGTTATATTGCCCCAGGTACATTTCTTTTTACCATTTCTTGTTGCTGTGATTATGCTTGTCAAATTAAGGGATTTATTGCCGGCAATGCCCCCATTGGGCCATATGGTTTTGGCCTTGAGAAATACACTTCGGAAGTGAAGAGGAGTGTGCCTCAACCTTGTCTCTCTTCACTCGAGTCTCAAGTCTCAAAATGATTTGGAATCTTTAGCTCTCTCTAACATGACACCTTATCAGTATTGAATCTTGGGAAGCTCATAGTTTCACACTATTCGTCTGCAGAATATGCCTAAACCTCAAAAGTAAATGTGAAGAGTGATATCTACAGTTTTGGCGTGGTACTTCTGGAGCTAACAACTGGAAGAGAGCCTGTAATTGTGGATGAACAAATAAGCCTCGTAGAATGGGCATGGCAACATTACGAAGAAGAAAATTCAATTATCACTGCTTTGGATGAGGAGATCATGGAACCATGTTACTTGGAAACAATGACAGCAATGTTCAAACTAGGACTGAAGTGCACTAGCCCTTCTCCCTCTCGAAGGCCTTCAATGCATGAGACGTTGCAAATTCTTCTTAGCTGTCCTACTAATTTTTCTTCTTTCCAGGAGTCTTCTGTTGTGCTTCCTGTCTATTAGAAATTCAGTAACATGTTTCATTTCATGAACTTAGTGCATTGTCTTCTAAATTACACTGTACGATTATTCAGATCAGCAAATTCAAGAATTTATGTCCATATATCCTAGAAACATGAAACTGCTCTAATTTCATTTCTAATTCTGGATGAGTAAATGCCAAAATCTTTATAATGTTCCCTGATGGAAACATACTTGTCAAAGTTCCTTGTCTTAAAAATCTCTCTCCATGGCACCATTTTTTCTTTAATTGTTGAACTTAAAAATCTTTTAATTTTTATGGCTAGTTATATTTAAAAAGAGCATGCTATGTTGTCTATAGCAGTTGACAAATGCGTTCCCGAAATATATAGTAACTTGATCATAATCCAATATGTGCTTAATTTGTTAGACTTCCTGCCTAACTTATTAACTGATCATCCAAATTTAATTGATCCTTTTCTTCGTTTCCCTTTTATCTCACTCGGGATCCTCAGTGTCACTTTTGCAGTACCAATGAGGTGCTATTCAATTAACACTGAAAAAAGTGGCATAAAAGATCTCGTGTGATAAGCCTACCACCGGAAAAAAGGGGAGTGCCATAGTGTCATGAAGCACCTTTAGGTTCATTTCGTGTATGAAAAATAAACAATATGTACCACATAATAACATAATAAATCTTTTTCTTTATTATTGTTCTATAGTTAGATAAAAGCACTTGAAATCCTCAGTATCAATTTTTCCAGTACCAACCTAGTGCCATGTACAAGGAGTTGACACATTGTATTCACACTTTAATAATTATCTAATTTATTTCAAATGTGTTAAGTGTGAACATGAAGTGTCAACTCCTTGTGCATGGTACTGAGTTGGTACTAAAAAAAATTGGCACTCAGGCTCTCAAGTGCATTAAAAAGCTTTGGAAATGCTTGGTATTCTCTCCCAATTTTTTGTCCCTTTTTTCCATTTTTCAGGGGCCTCTTTGGACTAAATATTGATGCCCCTTAAAATTTTACCCACTCACAAAGTTAACAAAAGATTATGGGCCTAAAATGGGTTAACACATACTTGATCAACTATACCTTTTTAATTAAGGTAATAACTTATTTGCTGTAATTTAGTATCCTGTATAATTGAACAAAAGGAAGGGAATGAGTTTCAGCAATAAGACTGAATTGATTTATTTCTTACGTGCCAGGGTAAACTAAAGGGATCATGATTCAGTCAAATTCATTGTCTTTTAACCTTGGCATAATGATTCAGTCAAATTGAGAGTTATTAAAATTATCCCATGTGTTGTCTGGTTGTTTTCGCCTGAGATTTATATATTTTATACTTTGGACCCTCAGTCATTAGAGAGATCCCCGACCATAAAAGCTTTTATTTCAATATTTATGGGCTACAATGTGAATAAGACCTATGTCCATTTACTCATTTGTTTAAAAAGAGAGTGAGAACTGGGAACAGAGCCTTAATTGTGCAATGTTCCTGTTTAAGGATATCAATCGGGTTGGGTTTTTGGTTGGCAAATCGGGTTGAGATCCAAATATAATACTCCTTCCGTCCCATTTTGATAGGCTTACAGGTTTTTTCACACAGTTTAAGAAAAGTTAGTTAATTTTATTGAAAGAATGAATTAATCTATGATGTTACTAAAATACCCTTGTATTCATCATTAAATATTTACATTAAATACAAATAGGAAATTGCACCATAAGTCAAATTAATTCCATTTGATGTGTGAATGCACGGTTTGTTATGCACTTTCACTTATAACAAAGTAATTAAATAGGGGCATTTTAGAGAACTTGAAAATTAATTACATTCTTCAATTGGAAAGTGGACTATAATTTGGGATGGATGAAAAAGGAAAGCAAGCCTATCAAAGTGGGACGGAGGGAGTAACAGCTAACTTGCCAACCCACCAACCTATAAAAAGCCAATCTGAATACGACCCGTCACAGGTTGATGGGTTGACGGGTCGACCTGTGGACCCGAAAAAAGAAAAAAGGAAAAAAAAAAATGAGGAGAAGAAGATGAAAAGAGAAAAGAGAAGAAGAAAAGAAACTAACACACACTTTTCACACACAAAGGTCAAACATATTTTTTACAAACACTAATATCAAAGTCACACACTAACAAACATTTGATTTTTCTTACAGTTTACTTGATTAATTATCTAATTGATGAAATTTATGTTTGAATGTAGATTGGTAAAACAAAACTATAAAATGTTAGGTTTTCTTTTTTCTTTTTTTTTTTCAAGTTTGCAGGTCGACCCAAACTCAACATGTTTTCTTCGTGGATTAGTTGGTCCAACCCAATTTCGACCTAACCCGCCAAGCTTAAATCCAAATCCACTATTTTTGAGTTAGGATCGTATTGTATTTTCAGTTCTATAAAAAATTGTCAACCCTGTTCCTGTTAGATCTTTTGTGGGTTTTAGCTTTAGCCCATTAATTATTCACAGTTGTATGCAGATGAACGAACAAAAAATTGATGAACTCAAGGCTATCACCGTTTCTTCGGGCGGGAACGGAAGAGCCCTTGCTCGTACGTGAATGAAGCTTCTTCTGTGTCAAATGATTGAAGCTTTTTCTGTTATATCTTGAAGTTCCATTTGTAGGCATAGGGACATGGAAAAATATATAATGATTCTATAAAATAGCTTACAAAAAATAAATAATTTTTATTTTTTCTACCAATCAAAATTTTTCGCATAGAAATCACAATTTAGTGAAATTAAATTCTTATGTGGGCATAGACAAATTAAAATTCCGAGTAGTCCTACTCTGTGTCCCGTGTTCAATAATATTCTAGTGGATCCTTGAAATCCAAAGTGTAAGATACGATTCTTGGTTTTTGTAACACCCGGAAAAAAAAAAAAAACTAATAACAATATATATGTACACGATAAATACTAAGTTATTGTTATTAATTGACAACCCTTAGAATAGGAATAGTGTGCAAATACTTAAACTTATAAAAACATGACTGTAATTAGGAAAAGATTGGATATTTATTAATAGGGTTGTCTACTTTCTATAAGCCCTTATACGATTGTTATTTGATATCACATGAATCAAGAGGAAAAAAGGAAGTCGTATAGGAGGGGCTAGTAGGACAAAGGAAATCACTATGAGTTGCAAATAGGTAATCTTTGAAATTTTTTGTGGTTTTAGTTTTCATATCGATAGTATCATATTAGGGTATTTAAAATAAATGTTGTGGTAATTTGATCCCAATTTGATGGACTATTGTTTATGAAATTTCGATATGTTATTGGTTAAGGAGATGAAGGTGGAAAAAAAAAAAAAAAGAAAACAATGAACAAAGTTTGAAACTTTGCTTGGTTCGGTAATTGAGAACCACAATCTGTTGAAAAATGTAAAATCAACACAATTGCATTTACTCTCAAATATGCAGCTCAAGACCTTCTATCTTCATGACATTTCCTTTTGCATTTTGCTGCCAAACTCAGATTCTTGCTGATCCTGCACCTTGGGGCACCATGGGTGACAGACAATTGACGGTCTAGTAACATTGCTATGATGCTATGTATCATGACCGCCATAGAAAAAGACTGATCCCATTTCAAGAACTCAACATGGCCCTTTAATTATATCAATATAGCCTCAGAAATTGTGTCACAGATTATTTTATAGATAAATAGTTATTAGGAGGAAACCACATTTACCACAAATTCGTTCAGATCAATTATGCACACAAACAGAAGAGAAGCACATCCTAAGTAGACTGCATATATAACTGAAGTGGTACAAGGATATATAACTGAAGTGGTACAAGGTCTTGTACCACTTCAATCTAAAGGCTAATTGTTTAGACTTCTGATCATCAGACCTACTGCATGTCCTTATATGAGGTGAACGTGACCAATGCCTATAAAATTTGCTGTACTGTCTTAGCACACATAAGGTTCATATTATTAACCTTCAACAATGGTTTTTTGTGGGGGAAGACATATTGATCTACATTAGCCCTTGAACATGAGTTTCATACGAGTAGTTTTGAACATGGCCAATTGTCAGTCGTTATCTTTATATGCAAAGAAGGGCTGGCCTCCATAATTAATACCTGGATGGCTGACCAAGTCAGTCTATATGCTGTCCACAACTCAGTCTACCAAAAGAAGAGTAGAAGACAAACATAATTATTTAGACTTCAAACCCACAGCCTGACCGATTAAAATGTTAAGTTGACTTGACTTTGATCATGTACCATTTCTAAATAAATTCTTTAACTGCTTTCAAGTTTATATTACCTGCAAAATAACTAACTGGAATTGTTCATGATGTCAAAATTATTATCCTTATCTCCTAAATTCCAACTCTTCCTTCTGCTTCTCACTGTCTTAATTTTGTTAATGCCTTCGTATGCAATTTCACAAACAACAAAAACTGATGAAAAGAGAATTCTTCTAAAACTCCAGCAGATTTTAGGTATTCCACCACTTCTCGAATCTTGGAAGCCATCATTCTCACCCTGCTACTGGCCTGAGATTATTTGCAGCAATGGCACAGTCAATTACATTCATATTTCTTACAAAAATATATCTTCAACAATTCCCAGGATCATATGTGACCTTCCGGATCTCCAAGGCATTGACCTTTCCTTCAACTTCATTTCTGGTAGCTTCCCCAGTTTCCTTTGCAACTGCAAGAAACTTACCCATCTTGATCTCTCTTTTAATAATTTTGTTGGGCCAATCCCCGATGACATCCAATGTTTATCACGACTCTCGTACCTCAACCTTGGATCCAATAACTTCTATAGCTTCCCTAAAGGTATTGGGCAACTCCAAGAGTTAACATCATTGTTGATTTCTGGAAATCGCTTAAAAGCTATTCCAACATCGGCGATTGGAAATTTGTCCAATCTGGAAGAGTTAGATTTATCATTTAATCAGGAGTTGGCTCCAGGTGAAATTCCCCTGGAGTTTGCTGGACTAAAGAAGTTGAAGTCGTTGTCAATGAGGCAAACTCATTTGAGAGGTGAAATTCCGCAATTTACTGTCGCCAATCTTTCAAATCTTGAAACTCTGGACCTCTCTGGAAATCAATTGACAGGATCCATACCAGGAGATTTCTACAAACTGCGCAATCTTACAGCCCTGGACCTCTCTTATAATCAATTGACAGGATATATACCAGGAGATTATATAAAAGCATATTATAGCTTTGACGGCAACGCCAACCTGTGTACTGATAAGAGAAACCTTTCCATTCCTATTTGCAGTCAATGGAAAACGCATATGATCTTTTACATTCTCGCTGCCATCATTGGTTTTGTACTTACTAGTGGATTGTCTGCCTATTTCTTAGCTAAGACGTACGATCAGCAGAAAAGAAAGGTACATTGTAATGATAGTCCAGAGTGGGAATTCATTTGGTTTCACAAGTTAAATTTCACAGAATCAGACATCTTGTCGAGTTTGTCAGAAAATAATCTAATTGGAAGAGGGGGTTCAGGGAAGGTATATCGGATTGTTGTCAATCCAAGTAGTGAAAAAGTCGCGGTAAAGAGAGTATGCAATGACAAGAAATTAGACCAAAGGCTTGAGAAGGAGTTTCTTGCAGAAGTTCAAATATTAGGGATGATTAGGCATTCTAATATAGTGAAGCTGTTATGCTGCATTTCAGCCAAAACATCTAAGCTTCTTGTATATGAGTACATGGAAAATCAGAGTCTTGATAGGTGGCTGCATAAGAAAGCAGGAAGCACAACCTCAGAAAGTACTAGTGAGCCTACCCCAATTGTTTTGGACTGGCCAACAAGGCTGCGCATAGCTATTGGAGCTGCTCAGGGACTCTGCTATATGCACCATGACTGTTCTCCACCTATAGTACATCGCGATGTGAAGTCCAGCAATATCCTCCTGGATTCAGGGTTGAATGCAAAAATAGCAGACTTTGGACTTGCTAGGTTTCTGGTGAAAGAAGGAGAGCCTGAGACAGCATCCGCAGTTGCTGGCACTTTTGGTTATATTGCCCCAGGTACATTTCTTTTTTCCCATTTCTTGTTGCTGTGATTATGCTTGTCAAAGTAACAGATTTATTGTCGGCAATGCCCCATTTGGCCTTATGGTTTTGGCCTTGAGAAATACACTTCAAAAGTGAGGAGTGAGCCTTTAACCTTTCTCCCTTCACTGGAGTCTCAAGTCTTGAAATAATTTGGAACCTATAGCTCTCTCTAACATGACACCTTACCAGTATTGAATCTTGGGAAGCTCATAGTTTCATGCTATTCGTCTGCAGAGTATGCCTACACCTCAAAAGTAAATGTGAAGAGTGACATATACAGTTTTGGCGTGGTACTTCTGGAGTTAACAACTGGAAGAGAGCCTGTAATAGCGGATAAACAAATAAGCCTCGCAGAGTGGGCATGGCAACATTATGAAAAAGAAAATTCAATTATCACTGCTTTGGATAAGGAGATCATGGAATCATGTTACTTGGAAACAATGACAGCAATGTTCAAACTAGGACTCAAGTGCACTAGCCCTTCACCCTCTCGAAGGCCTTCAATGCGTGAGATATTGCAAATTCTTCTAAGCTGTCCTACTAATTTTTCTTCTTTTCGGGAGTCTGCTGTTGTACTTCCCATCCATTAGAAGTTCAGTAAGATGTTCCATTTCATGAACTTAGTGCACTGTCTTCTAAATTACAACATATGATTATGCAGATTCAGCGAATTCGAGAATTTATGTCCATATATTCTAGAACCATGAAACTGCTCTAATTTCATTTCTAATTCTGGATGAGTAAATGCCAAAACCTTCCCTGATGGAAACATGCTCGTCAAAGTTCCTTGTCTTAAAAATCTCTCCCCGTGGCACCATTTTTCTTTAATTGTTGAACTTAAAAATCTTTTACTAATTTTTATGGCTAGCAATATTTAGGGTCTATTCTGAATAGTTTTTTTCTACCTGATTTTAGTTTCTAATTTTTAAAAAATCTATTTTGTAATATTTTCAATTATTTTTTTACTATATTTTTAAAATTTTAAGCTAAAATCAAAAAAATTTAACTTTTTTAAAATTAATTTTTAAAAAAATTAGAAGGTATTGAGAACAAGCCCTTAGAAAGAGCATGCTGTGTTGTCTACAGCAGTTGACAAATGCGTTCGCAAAATATATGGTAACTTGATCATAATCCAATATGTGCTTAATTTGTTGGACAGCCTGCGTAACTTACATAGCTGATCATCCAATATTAATTGATCCTTTTCTTCGTTTCCTTGTTATCCAACCATACGATAAAAAAAGAAACGCTTATTATGTGTTGCAAATCATTTATTTTTTCGTAATGAAACGAAACTAGAGATGCATTGTGACACTGTGACACTCCCCTTATCCCGATGATAGGCTCATTAAAAAGCTTTCTAAATGCTTGGAATTCTCTCCCAATTTTTTGTCCCTTTTTTCCTTTTTTTATTTTGGGCCTGTTAGGACAAAACTTTGATGCACTTTCAAATTTTACCCACTCATAAAGTTAAGAAAAAAAAATTATGGGCTTAAAATCGCTTAACACATCCTTCATTAACTAAACCTATATAAATAAGGTACTAAATTTAATTTAGTATCTTGTATAATTGAACAAAAGAATGGGGACGAGTTTAGCAAAAAGACATTGATTGATTTATCTCTTACATGCCAGTGTAAAGTAAAGGGATCATGAATCAGAGTCAATTTCATTGTGTTTGAGCCTTGGGATCGTGATTCAGTCAAATTGGGAGTTATTAAAATTTTCCTATGTATTCTCTGCTTGATTTCGCCTGAAATATGGGTTTTTTAACACTTTGGACCACTACTAGAGAGATCCCAGACCATAAAAGCTTTCAATGTTTATGGGCTAAAATGTGTGAATAAGGGTAAAGTCCATTTCTTCTTGATTTGTTTATATGCAGAGTGAGAACAGAGAACAGAACCTTACTTGCGAAATGTTTCAATATTCCTTTGAGATTTTTTGTGGGTTTTAGCTTTTGCCCATGGATTATTTACATTTGGAGGATGCAGATAATTTTTTTTTTTTTCAATAGTCAACAATATACTAATGAACAAAAAATTGATGAATAATATGCTGGCAAGTGAATGAAGCTTTTTCTGTCGCAAATAATGGAAGCTTTTTTGGTTGAAGCGCAATTTGTGGGCATAGGCACATAGAAAAGTATACAATGATTCCATATTACTAGCTTACAGACAAATAAATGATTTTTATTTTTTTTCCTATTCAATCAAAATTTTTCCCATAGAAATCACTATCAATGAAATGAAATTCTTTTGTGGGTGTAGGCAAATTAAAATTCCGGTTGGTCCTATTCTGTGTCCTGCACAGCCAAACTTTCTTAATTACGTTCGATAATATTCTAGCCGATCCTTGAAATCCAAAGTGCAAGATATGATTCTTGGTTTTTGATAGTTTTATTTATATTTTTACGAGTACGACTACATCTAGAGGTGGCTATAAAACACAATTCATTCTTGTGCTCAAATGTAATTTAAATGGGATGGATATCAAAAATATGGAATTGGGCTTAATTTGGCGTACACCCAACAACACTAATCTAAATATGAGTATAATTGAGATTTATTTGGAATTCTCATGGGTTTGATAACCTATTGTTTAAATATTATTTAAATGACTCAAACGTACAAGTACATTTGATAATTTATTTATTTTGTCATTAAAAGAAATTATTATTAGGTATTTAGGCAATATGAAAATAGGTTTATCCCATATTAGTCCCTCACATATTGATCCATGACTACTGTAAGACCGTTTAAATATAACTGCATATTTTTATAGGGCTTATTCTCAAAACACCCCCTGTTAAGTAAGTACCAAATTACTTCCTGTAAACACACAAATTGCCCCCGACTTTGGTAACAAATTACCCTCTCATGTACATTTCACCTTTACAAGGACAAATTTGCCCTCATAATTTTTTAATATTGCTATTCTTATTAATTTGTTGTATAGAAACAAAATAAGATTATTACACCAAATTAATATTGTTATTGCACTCTTATATAAAAAATAACAAAAATCATGATTCTAAAATTGTAAAAATTTTTGTCTCAAACTATTCCTATTATTTGTATTCAAAATGGAGAAATGTATGAAAAAAGACATTTTTTTTTTTTGCGATGATATATAAAGAGCAGCTTCCAAAATAAATATAAATTTGTGATTTATGTCAAATATATTTAAAATAAAGTATCCAAAAATACCAGTAATATCATTTCTGTTAATGACAATAATAAAAAATATAACAATTACAAACAATTTTTTTGTTTGTAATTCATGTGTTTGAGACTCTTCTCTCCATTATCATTTTATTTTACCCGCTCATGAGTGGCATAAAAATTTTAGGTTTTAGCACAAAAGAGTGAAAATTGTCAAAGCATTATTTATAGAAGGATACAAATGTCTTTTATCAATTCAAGGGGATAATTTGTGTTTTTTCTAAACATAAGAAGTAATTTGCTACTGATGCAATATTATCGGAGGCATTTTATAATTTAACCTTTTTATAATCCACAAATCCCGCCCATTTATCATTTTTTATTTCATTACATCCTTTTATATTATTGTCATGAAATTATTGTTTCACAGAACGCGTAGCGTAACTTCTAGTATCCCGAATGCAGGGACTTAAAAACCTGAGGCTATAGGGCCGAGAGAAGTGCGAATGTTAGTGCGGGATTTACCAGCAGGAGTGTTGATTGTTCGAATTTTAGACTCGCAGATACTTTTCAACATTTGTGTGCGTGCACTCCAGACTGAATCATGATTAGCCTTTTTGCGCAGAATCATGGATTCAGATCACCTACCCTTACTTACTAGGGAGAATTCTGCCCGTATGGCCATACCTGCCCAATTTTGATTTCTCGTCTGCTAAAATCCTCGGTTCTTTTTTTTTTTTTTTTTCTGAAAAGGATCCTCGGTTCTAATTGTCAAGTGGCATTGAGCATGTGGTGAAAAGAATGTGGCACAGGGTCCAACGTATAACTATATACGAATCTAACTGTTTGCGAATAAGGTTTAGTTTAATTCGTAAAAGCTCTCGTTCGATTCGTTCGTATAGCTAAATGAGCTGAGTTTGAATACAAATTTTAGCCCGTTTTGAACACAAATTTTGGCTCATTTCTTGTTTAATAAACGAGCCAAAATTTGTGTTCGAACTCAACTCATTTAACTATATAAATTAGCCAAAGTCGAACTTTCACGAACCCAGCCGAGCTTTAATAAATGAGCACGAGTTTAAATATGAAATACTCAACTCGGCTCAAATAACACTTTTAAACTTATTTGAACCAAATTATTCACAAATAAAGCTCAAATCAACTCACGAAAACTCGAGTTCGACTCGTTTGTATAGCTAAACGAGTCGAGTTCGAACATAAGTTTTGACTCGTTTAATAAACGAATGCGAGCTCGAACCGAAAATACTTGGATCGGCTCGATTCGTTTACAGCTCTTGTTCAATAGTAACAAACCAATATCAAATTTTTAGTAAAAATCCCATGCTAACAAAGAATTAAAAAATAGTAAATTAAAAAAAAGAAATAAATTTTTGTTAAAACTTA
>CM045557.1:2325418-2374287 GCA_024721245.1 Mitragyna speciosa | reverse complement strand
AAAAAATTTTATACATATTTTTCAATCACTTTAAAGAAAAGATCGAGAAAATTATTGCGTGACATTTTTTAAAAATACATTAAAGAAACCATTTAAACAGAGTGATCGATTGTTTAAGCTAGTATTAAATTATTTAATTGAATTAAAAGAACTTTAAATTATTTAATTGAATTAAAAAAACTCTACTATGAGTCAGAAAATAACGAAATTAACCTTGTGTTCAACTCATATACGTGCTTTTTAGGACATACAAGTTGTTTTCATTTTAAAAGACACATGCCAAGATTGGCAAATTCTACTTGCTTGGAGTTATCTGCTTTGATGATTTCAAAGGCAAACTGATGCAATCAGCAACAGTTCATAACTCGAGGGGGCAAACAAACTATAATTTACTAATTCTTTTTACCCTAAAAGAAAACATATTTTGTCTAAGCAAAGGCCAAGAAACATATCATGAATTAATTTAAGTCTTCCTCCCCTGTCCTCTAGTGCAAGTAGCACCACTTTCTTTGTCCCTCGCGTGTGGCTTCCATATTCTAATATTTCCCCCCACAAAGATGAAAATACTACAACTTTACTGGTCCACAACAAAAACAACTGTTGACTTCTACTAGCTACGGTCCATAAATATTACTCTCTGCACTGTGTATTTGTCACCATCGTAGACTTTTTCATCTATTTTGCAACCAATGCCTTTTAGATTTGTTTAGTTTTTCTTTAATAAATGTAAAATTTATACCAATAAAATACAATACATAAACCTAGAACATTTTAGAAAAAGTTAAACAATTTAAATAAGCTTAATCTTTAAAAATTTGACAGGTTGGATGAAAAAGTCAACTGTAGAAAGATATTGAACCTTATTTTCGCGTCAAATACTCTGTCTCAAAAACCCTTTTGTCTCTTCTGTGCTACTATTATATAACTGATACGTGTATTAATTTATGATATTTTTGAAAAAATTCACAAATTTGACAAATTATTTTAGTCAATGTATATACGAATAAATATACACATGGTAGTTACATAAAAAGAGGACAGAAGAGATAAGAGGATATTCGAAACAAAGGATTTAAAGCAACTTATTTTTTAATATAATGCATAAATTCTACTATTGATGTGTTAGACAATAACTCATCATTAACACAAATTTCGCAAATTTTCATAAAAAATTTAATAATTTTCAACAAACATCGCTAATTTACTTTGAAAATTTATTATCTTTTAGTATTACCTTTCTTGACCACAGCATTTCAAAACAAAAATGTAACAACTAACTAATACGAAAAATTCTACAGCTAAAGTACAATTCAATTCACCTCCCTCCTGTCATTTGATTTATATATCCCACACTTCCTTTCTCCTCACCTTCAACCCCTCTTCTTCTCTCCACTTTCCGCCCCCGTTGACAAACAAAACATTTCGCTTTGTTCTGTGTTCATATTCAAGATCTTTATTTATTTCAGCCACTCTTCACTAGTGGTGTGGTGGTGGTCATGCAAGGTGTCCAGCGATATGGGTCGCTGTCAGATGGCGGAGTAAGGCTAGAACTCACACCAACCACCAGTTCTCCGTTGGCTATAGACGTGACTGAGTCTGCAGAGATGCGGAATAAGCGGCTGATATCTGAAAACCCGGTGGTCATTTTTAGCCGTCCTTCTTGTTGCATGTGTCACGTTATGAAAAATTTGCTAGCTGCCATAGGTGTCCACCCCACCGTCATCGAATTAGACGAGGAGGAGATCGATGCACTCCCCGCCGGAGGGGATGATAACGACGCCGGAGATGGTGCCGGTGGTGGTGGTGGTAGTGGTGCACCGGCGTTGTTCATTGGTGGAACACGCGTTGGTGGTTGGGAGAGCCTCGTGGCACTTCACTTGAGTGGTCATCTTGTGCCTAAGCTCATGGAAGTTGGTGCTCTTAGGAATATGGTATTGTAATTTAATTATATTGATTACTCTATTTTTCTTGTTTATTTGGGGGCATTAAGGGGGGAAAAAGAGAGGAAAAAAATGTCTTTGTAATTTAAGTCTCATGTTGAAGTCCCCTCTAAAAGGGCAAAGCAATAATTGGTTATTTGTTGTATTATGTTTTCCCAGAATTGTCTTTAAGGCCAGTATGAGACTTTTAGTTGAAAAGAAAATTGTTAGCTTTCCAACCATATTCCACTTGATGAATGATGTGGCAATTGTCATATGTACTATGTAGTACTTGTGTAGTGCAATCAAATTTGTGTACTAGATTTAGCAGAAATTATTAATACTATGAGATTGTTGTATTATTGCTTCTTGAATTGGAGGTGGAGCTTGGCAGCTTTCTGTAGTGTAATTAATTCAGTTGATTTTAACTAGTTAGATACGTATCAGACCTTTTACATGTAATGGAGTGGCTCTTTTAGGCTTTAAAATTGATACCTACTTGTAATCTTCTTCAAATAAAGATCTCCAAAAAATTAGAAGTATTCACTTTTGAATGATGCATGATTGTTTTATGGTTTTACTTTGTAACTTGATTGAAAGGGACTAGTTAAGGGGTTTCCACTTTGCAGTGAAATTTACAAGCACATAGTATATTTAAGTTGTTTCCAGTCATATTTGTTAACCTCCTGAATGTGAATATCCCAGCCAATCTGGACGAATATTCTTGATTCTCTTAAATAGAAGTTGTTAATCTTTTTGTGGGCAATTTAGGGATCACAATTTCTTCTTTTTTGTGGTGCTTTTTCTTTTGCATCAGCAGCACACACTTCTTTTCTGACTGCTTTCCTGATGTTCCAAAAGGAATCGGCTACCCTTTTAAATTTAGTTTGATGAACGAATTGTATAATTTGATGCCTGCTCCATGCAAGATTGCACGATAAATTATACTACTAATATGCTGTGCAACACAACTTGGTGGTCCTAATTTGACCAAACATCTTTTACTGAAATTTATCAGATCCCAAGAAGCTTTGAATCCTGAACCATGAAAATTGGTGAGAAAAATTTGTTGCTTGATTTACCATGTTTTAAAATTCTAGGGTGTGACTTGAATTTGCTCTTTTTCCAGTAGACCTCTTGATGAGAAGACTAGTTTTGTTAGCTTGTATCCCATGCGTTGTTTGATAAATTTGTTTGTATTGAATCTAGTTCTCATTATAGGACTAAATTTGTTTATATTTGCTCTTGTAAGATCTAAAATCGCTCTTGAACCGAAAAAAAAAAAAGAACTAATTATAGTGTTTTCATAGGTTGAACACCTTCTTGAGTCTTCAAGTGGCATTGAGCTTTCTCTAGATAACCAAATGACAAATGTCAGAGCATATTCTAACGTTAATGTCATTGCCAAACGCCAAAATCAGTTCCCAACTGTAATTTTGAATGGGTTGACGGAGTCTGTGGTGTCTGAAGAGAAAGAGACAAGAACTATTATGTTTCCCACTGAATTATGCACAAAGAAAGAATCTGGAGAACAACAGATGACTGGTGCTGAGTGATGGACCAAAATGAAAAGGTTGAAAGGAGTTATGGGGTGACATAATGTAACAAAAGATTCGCTGCTAATTAAGCCCCTAACCTATAAGATAATAAAACTAGTAAAGCATCATTGCTTTGATTGAATTTTGAAACTTATACCTTAATCTGCCAACCACGCGTTTGATCATAAACATACGTGATAGTTTGACGAGATTCTGCTCAAATATATATATTGTAGATACCTGTCTATATAAAATGTCTCTACCATATAATTCCTACGTACTGCATATATTCCAAATTTTGATATTCAGTTCAACAAAGGGAGCAGGCTGGTCTTCAAGAAGAATAAAACTGGGCATAAACATTAGGTTAACTACCTAAATTTCTTGAGCTTCAATCTTCCAGCTTGTGCTTTTTGTCTGGAATTGGTCTCAGTTAGTGTATTCTTTGGTACTAGGGATTACTTAGTAGGGTAAACTAACAAGTTCTTGAATATTGCTGTCCAAAAAATGAAGCGAATTTTAAAAAAGAAATAAAAACTTGATGTTAAAGGAATGATCAAGAAAGTTTAAAGATCTAATATTTTAAGAATATTGGCTGCATAATCAGCTATCAGCCTTTGAATTACTAGTTGTTAGGGACGACCTTGAAATCTTTAAGGATTTTTTTTTTTTTTTTACATAACATATTTTTATGCCCTGGATGATAAGTGGAAAAATCAGCTACTGATCTCTCCCATTTAAGGAAAAAGGAGGAAGGAAGGAAGGTTAATGCAGAAGAAGATGAAAACCATTAATGGAGGAGGGAAGGAGGGGTCTGTCTTCAACTGGAATGATATCAATGGTTCCTTCCTTTTACTCTGGATTTAGAATAGACAGCTCAATGATGACACCATCAAGAATAGCAGTGCTAATTGCAATTTGAACCCTACAATTGCACCCACAGGCCACAATCTCAAAACTGTGTGTCTGCGAATCATTTTTGGTGGAATCACACATGGCATTCACCCATAGGTTGAGGCACAAAATTGTGTAGACCCCAATCAGAATCTTTTAACACCTTAACCTTGGAGAATCTACAACTGAATCTCTCAAAAGAAAACAGATAAACAGCACTTTCAACACTAATAGTAAATCAATCAGTGGGGGCAACAGTCCATATATAGTGTTTCTTTTTACCGAAAAAAAAAATTCTTTAGGAAAAGAAGTGGGAATTGCATAATTTGGTGAATTCATGAGCCCCACAAGTACCACTTAAAGTTGTTTTAATGGGAAGCTTTGGTTTACATTTTGTCTCTAAGTTAATTCTAAAGTTCCCAAAAGTGTCTTTAGTTACTAGTAAATTGCAAATTTGTTAAACTTTCCACACACCACTTCTTTCTAAAAGGTGATGTCATGTATGTTTGGCTTCCAAGGCCTTTTTTTCCTCCCTCACTATCAATTTTGATCTTTTGGCCTAACGAATTGGCTTGTACTTGTTTTATGCCATTCCTTCTAATGATGGGTTCTTTCAAAGTATTAGGCTCAGATTTTCCTTGACTTGTCCCGATTGGATGGAATTGAAAATTGTTGATACAATTTCTTTGGGTTTTAGGTATAGAAGGGTGTTAAACTAAGACTTCAAGTCATTTATGGCTCGAGTTTTTTATTTTTCTTTTGGTACTTGTTCTCATCAACAACTGCTATTTTTGAAGTCAGTTTAAAAAAACCAGTTTAAAAAAACCAATTGTTGAAAATTCATCAAAAAAATTCAGCAAAAGCTAACAGAAAGGCAGCGTTGATTAATAAGAAAAGGATCAAAATGAGGTCTGCACGTATTCCAATCCTAAGACCATTAGAATTTTGAGAATTTGTATATCTGTCAAATCTTGCAAACATCTCATTTGTTAAATGTAAAAGGTGATGTCATGTCTTACTTTGTTTCTCTATGGCCCTGTTCTGGACTTTGTGTTGTTTCAACTTAACGTTTAAGCTTTTGTCACCGGTTAACACCTCCGTCCGATTGTTTGGCAGCCACTCATGAAGAGCCGTGTAAGTCTGAGCAGTGCATACTGTGGTGAAAACGTAGGACTGCATTCTTTTGTCAAAGCAATTAACATAAGCACACTTCTTTTACGTTTCTTTTCCAGAAACAAGCTCAAGCCTCAAAGGTCTACTTTTTGCGAGACATGGATCAAAATCCAAATGCTGATTAGAGGTGGGAAAAAAAATAGAGAAAGCAGAGATATCAAGAAATTGCTGTAAGAAAATTTGGCTCTTTATTTATAAAATAAATAAAGAAATCAAATATCATTTGCTAAAGCCTCAAAACTGAGCTGGACATTAAATTCGATTTGTTTCTTGCTTACCATATACCTCGAGTATCGACTGCATTCCATGATTACTTTCTGGTATTGTCTATATTGGGCAGTGTCAATCCTACACTCTATTCTAACACCTATTCTTGAGGTGAACAAAGAGGAACACAAAAATTTGCGCTGCTATAAGCCAGTCCAATCCATGAACTTCTTAATCTCGTCATACAAAACCAAAACAGCAGCGGCACCAGTGCTTCTGAAAATATTTGAAAGGGCTCCGCGATAAAATGATGAGAACCCTCCTGTCTTGTAAATCTTTCTCCAGCAATCCAATGTACTTGCGTACATTGGCTGTTCCAAGCCAGATTGCATCATCATCCGCCTCCGAACAGTATCCAATGGATAAGATATCAACCCAGCAGATGTTGTAACTGCTTGAGCTACTACCCAACGCTTCCACAAGGCCACGTCTGGTTCAGTTTCTTTGGACATAATCTCTTTCATGGTGTCAAAACTCCCAAAGTAAAGACCCCGGTGTACAACCATCCCGTGTAGAGAGGCTGGAAGCCCCTGGTAAATTCCTTGTATTCCATCTTTTTGATATATGGTACAAAGAAAGTGGTGAATTCCCCTGAATTGACGGGTCCCTGTCTTTCCAAGATCAGCAGCTAGGCGTGTATGTGCAATATCAAGTGGATAGATGATGATCAGGTTGTACAACCAGCTGCAGACCCAGCAATGAAATTAGCAGATGGCCCAGAGATAAACGTATAGTCTTGACCACGTAAGATGTTTCTATAGAGATCCTGTTTACATATGAAGAGTCAATGCCGTGTGAAAAAGCAAGGACATTGCAAAGCTAATTACCATCAATGAAGTCTAAACGTCACAGATAAAGGACTTGAACCCAAAAGAAAGGCGCATACATCAATAGAATTTTGGATGAGACATCTTAGATGAATATAATGAATCTGAACTGTAAGATGAGAAGATGATCATGCTTCATTTTAGCCGATCCAAATAGGAATAAGATCTTTCAGTCAACTTGCATTGAGTTTTTCATTTCACGTGCAACTTTGTAATCATGAAAGTATACCATATTTTTGGCACAGAGGCCAAGGATTTTCTGAACCATTGGCAATTATGACGCTGATCAATTCCAAACTTGATCTTAATTTTTTTTTTCCTAACACTTTTTCTACTTTAAAGGGGTACTAGAAATCAAGATATTGAACAAGAAAAAAAAGTCATCAAATTTTCAAGATACTAAACAAGAAAAAAAATCATCAAATTTTCTTTGACACGAGAACTTTTCATCAAAGTTGCATCTACGGTTAAAAACCCAGAGAAAATACCTGCAAAACATCAACACAACTGTCTTTAGAAAACCATGAAGTAAGAACATCCCAGCCGCTTCAGAAATTATAGAGGTGGATGCACCCTGGGATAGAATGGGCAAGGGAGGCCCCAACTTCTTGGAACTTCTTTGGGGATTATATGTTACACAGAAGGCTTCAAAGCACTTTAGATGGTCTTCTTACCAGTCCTCCCCCTCCAAAGATAGGAGGGAAAAAAAAAAAAAAAAAAAAAAAAGGCACTCAAGACATCAAAGGAACCTCTAGCAGCTGTTAGGACTTCTGTTCCAGCTTAAGTTAGATTTATGAGAGCCAAAACACAAGTCTCTGTTAATCTGTTTGCTTTATGGTAATGTGAATGAAGCAATGGATATTTAATTACCATTCCCACCATTCCCACTTTTCAAAAATGTTTCACTAGTAATAATAAAGGGCAAGTGACAACAGTTGGATAAATTTATCCTTGCCACATGGAAATAAAAAATCACACCTCTTGGTACATAGGATGCCTACGTGATGAGATACGGAACTTAAAATTTAGGAAACATAGTGGTACTAATATCAGAGTCAACTGCTAGCAGAAACAATCTCATGCAAGATAGAAGGAACTAAACTTTGAAATTCAAATACAATAACCAATGCCATCTATAGCAGGTAGGCCTGGGCAGCCCTTTTCTTCTCCGCTTCTCCTTAAACAAACAAATGTATGAACAGAAATTTATAATCCTAAGAATTAAGATATCCTATTCTTACGTATCAGATCTCTTTCTAGTTTCCCAATCCAATTAACTTTACAAGCTCTGAAAGACAATAAATTGGAGAAATTAGTTCCAGAAGGTCCAGTATGGGAATGGCTAAGTTCTAGATTTCCTAACCCTTGCAAAGCAGAGAGGTTATTTTTGAATGGTCAACCAACGTCCTCACAGCTTAGAGGAAAAAATTAGCTGTTCTGCCAGGGCAAAGTACCTCATAATATCTTTCAGTCAATATTCTTTTTAATCTGTTATAATTCCTTTCTAAATGGTAAAATATATTACTTGGAATTTTTAAGTGATCACACTTTTCCCTGTTTAATCTTTGCTACACTTAAAACACCAAGAATTAAGCATTCTCGATCCATATTTAGGAACTTTTGGCAACGTCATTCAGCAAGTTCCAAAATGCAGCAACCTATCATCCTTGCAGCTTGACATTTTCATCGTGTGAATTTCAAGCCTTAGAGGTTAGACCTATACTATGCATGTACAATTAGCATAGCTGACAGGATTCCATGAACACCTGAATTTGCACTTTTCCCCTACTTGTCTAATAAGAAGAAATGAGTTCCACAATCTCAATTTTTCTTATGCTCTGTGTAATTAACAGAACCATTCTAACTGGTAATCACTTAAGAACTGAAGTACCAAACGATGATAATTCTACAATATCCTTTATCTTCTTTTCTACTAGTTAAACTGAGCAGTATCTCCAGTGACAGGAGAACGTAACACCAAAAGGGGCTCTTCTGTTTGAATTTGAGGCATCCCTAACAAAGGTAACAATCATTAAATATATTGTAAGATCTTAAAGAGTATGTCATTGATGCAGTACCAAGCACAGAAGTCTTTTAGAATTGTTGTTCTCGTTGATGAACTAGTATTTTGGTGGTTATCATGGATAATTACTCTAAGAAAAATCAAGCTTTACAAACGTCTAAGTTCATCAATTTATCCATTCATCCTGGTGGAAGAACTACTGAGTTCTAAAGGCCGAAAGTTTTCAAGCTAATCTACTTTAAAAAGTCATCTTCATCTAATTGCAACCTGGTCATGCTATGAGAAGGTAAGGTTCCTGAGTTCTAAGATTTGCTGTCTTCTCTGATTTTTCTTCTTCTTTTTTTTTTTTTTTTGGTGGGGGGGGGGGGGGGGGGGTGGGGTTTAGAGAAAAGAACTACTAATGCTCTGAGAAGTTTGTTTGAGGCACTAGAAGAGGTGTCCAGCAACTACTCACGATCTACCCATACACTTAAAATGATATGACTCACCTAAACAAGAGTAATCTCCTTTCAGGAGACAGCATTTTGCATCAGAACATAATCTCATAAATGCCCAAGTCTTGAAAGGATTGAGAATTCATGCAGGGGAAACACGGGAAATTCAGTTCCTAGAACTGGAATTAGCTGTGACAGGTCTCAATGATGGACTTTTACCTTGCTATCCTGAAAACAAGAAAATAGATAATGAACATCCTTACCCTAGAATACCTTACTGCACAGTAGCTAATAGGAAGACCAAGGTAGTTTCTAAAATTTTCTCCAAAGAGTCAGCTTAAATACAGTCTCCATGTGTTTCTCGTTTCAAACAAGCAAATTATCCAAGTTTCCAAAACATTTTAAGTACCAAAGCTCGGGAATTCCAGCACATTGAAAAAATTAGCTAAGCAGTCACATTCTAGGTCCAACTTTTACGTCCCTGTCTACATATGAAATTATTAAATAAAGAAAAAGAAATACAGCAATTCACAAATCCCACTAGTTGTTTCTTCCAGGTAAAACTGAGTGTGGAACTACAACTCAGACAAACATCTTTGAATCCTTAAGAATACAACACTTCATACACGTTTCATGATGCACACATTAAGAATACAACAACTCAGACAAACATCTTTGAATCCTTAAGAATACAACACTTCATACACGTATCATGATGCACACATTAAGAATACAACAACTCATACACGTTTCTGATTTTGATTCAGAAACCCAACCAAATGTCCCCAGATTTCTGGGGGAAGCCAATCTGGTTATTGCACTGTAAAATGGCGTCAGAACTTAAAAGAACTCTATGATGGCAACCAAAATGTACAGCACAAAATCAAAGTATGCTTTTATGCTGAAATAGCACTCAAAAGCAATATCTTTTCAAGCTTGCCCCAGAAGAAAAAACAAGGATGTAATGAAAGCAAAGGACTTTCTTTCTATGCTAAAATTGCATCATGCACAAGCCATTAACATGCTTAAGTATTGTTCCACAACCTCATATCTAACCATTGCTTACACATGAGGGCCATTGAACAAAACTCCAAAACTACAGCCTTATGCCATGTGCCCTGTTCCAATCCTTACTTCAATTTATCTTTATGTGAAAATTCATCATATGAAAGGGTTCAATTTTTTGCCAAATTTAGGAAATCGCTTGCCATATTTAGGTTGTGCAAGAGGTCTGCCAATGACTCCTAAAGCAGTAGAAGGGAATATAGGTACAGTTTTGGTAACGAGACAATGTTTTTTTTTAACAGGTTGCAGCAGTTATGCATGATTCAGAAACACTACGAAGCGTCTGGAACTTTGGAATACACAAACCATAACCTGCACATGCCGTGTTCTACAATGAATGAATTTCTCTAGTTGTTAGTTACAGAGACAAGAGACAAGCTCGTGGCAATAAAATTGAAGAAAATGAATTGTAGGCAATTGTTTAAACTTTCAACACCAGTATATCTTATGTCGGGAAAAGAGTTCACTGATGCACAAAGGTTATATAGGACAGGTGATCAACATAAACATCAAACGCGCATCAAGAGATGGATTGCCTAATTAGAGTCAAAAGGATAGAATAAACACACATGACTTAGCTACCTTAGTTCATCACAATTTAACAACCTCAGAACAAAGCCACTCAACTTCCCCATCAACTAAGTTTATCCTAATTATATATGCACCGACCAATCAGAAAAAGTTGCTTTGATAACCATAACATTTTAATGAGCACCATATTCCAGTCCTCCCCATTATTACCACGCAATAGAAATCAATATCTCACCAGACCATTAGAATAACGAAATATATTTCGGTCACTATGCACACAAACAACTCTCACAAACACTACCTCATGCAGCAAGAACAAAGTTACAATCCCCATACTATTTTCACTTTAAATTCAAACACAAAATCTCAACGACTGGCAGATTAAAGTATGTATGTTGCGTGAAAAGCAACTTTTGCATAATCAAACGTTATAATTCACCAAAACCCAGAAAAGGTGAACCCTTTTTGATTCCTTACTTTGAGCCATAACCAATTTTCACAACAAAGAAATTACCCGCAGAGATCATTATTTCTTCAAGTTAAACTACAGGACTCACACAGATTCCAACATAGCTGGAAAAGAAAAATGCAGCAATTTACTCAAACACACAGCCGCAAAACAGAAATATATACAGCAACAACATTGAAGGCAACACTGCCCTAATACAAGGAACCATTTTTACAAAGCATGTAATCATTTCTTGAAAATCAGGATAAAACCAATGAGTAGAATACATCTCTAGGGACAATAAAAGTGCAAAAATCATAAGAACGGTAAGATTAGGGGTACCTTGAGAGAAAAATTGAGAGCAACAGAAGGGTAATATCTGAGAACACTGCTACCATTGCCTCTCCACAGAGAAAGAATCCCTTCTTCCCTGACAGTCCTGGCTATGCAATCAACCATCCCCTTAAATCTCCTGTGAGGACCAGATAAGATTGCTATATTGCTCTCCTGGGTCTGTAACAACAGCTTAGCCCTCTCGATTGGGGCTACAATTGTGTGTACGACACCCCCCATTACTGCCCCTGCCATCAGATCTCTATGAAAATCAGTCAACCAATTCGATGGCCCTGATCCTCTCAAACCCAAAGCCTTCTTCTCCTTTGATGAGCTTTTACCACTCTGCTCTTCTCCCTCACCACAACCACTATCACCATTCTCCACCACCATTTTCTTCAATCCAGGCACTAGAGAAAAATCCCTCAAAAACCCAACTCCCCTTTTATCCAACATGGATAGATACGCGTTGAAATGACTATATTTACCTTGTCAGTAAATGGGTTTTTGTTTATTTTTTAGATTTTTGACAAAGTTTCTTGATTCTCTCTTGTTTAAATCTCTCTTTTCTGTGTCAAGATTTCTGCTTGTCACTTTTATCTGTATTTCAGTGAGGATTATAACAGAATTTTAAAAAGAATACTAGCAGCAGTACCGTACGTCTCTTCAGGTGTTTGTTAGTTGAGATTGAGAGAGGGAAGAGTAAAGCACAATTTATAGGAGGAGAGGGACTGGATTGACTATGGATGTCATTCCACGTCATCAATATTCTGTTTTATGCCACGTGCTCTTAACCCTATGACTTTTCAGTTAAATTTAGTAAAACTAATCTATGTAAATCAATATAGCTGCTAGGAAGATTGCAAATTATGCAGTAGACTTGAAACATGTAATTAAATGGGAAAGCTCGGCAATTTTCTCATAATCATGTTTTTTTAAAGAAATGTTCTCAAATATGGAACTTTTTGAGTGTTATTCCGAAAATAGACCTTGTGTGCGGTATTTGATTGAATTTTTTTTTTAAATTGGTGTCAGGTGTGTACGTTGAAAACTTAGTTGCAATTTGAAAAAAGTACTGCTGTACACAGCATGTGCGGCACAAAAAATTTTTTATTTATTTTTATTTTGAGTGTGCCGCACAAAATGTTTGTTGATTCCAAGCCCAACTCAATTGGACATACATCGTTATTTTGCAATTCCACTGATTGTATACATAGTAATTTGGCTAGGGAAATCATATTTAGTTGGGACCACGTTTATTAAATTTTCTAAACAAATTATTCACTCCATTGAAAATTGGTTGTTTTAACATACCTTTGTCGTCATTGCAAAATGAATGGCATTTTTAATCACTCCATTGAAAATTGGTTGTTTAACATACCTTTGTCGTCATTGCAAAATGAATGTCATTGTTTTGTTGAATAGAAATATTACCTAGGAACGAATAGAGATTCGAGCAATTAAAACTCTATGACTTCATCTCAGACGTCAAGAGTTCAAATCTCATCAACACCAATTCTCCACTCCTATTATAATGGTGTAGGATTTATCAAAAAAAAAATATTAATCATAAAAAGGATTTCTTTTATTCAGTGCCCTTAGATCGCAAAAGAAGAATTGAATAAGGGGTTTGGAAAAGTAGGTATCAAATTCAAATATTTAGTTTACAAAAGACAATTAAATAAGATTAATAAAGGAATCTCATTACTGTCAAATCAAAACTTATAATTAAATTTACCTCTCTTTGTTCAAAATTTTAGGCACCAAAATTAGTTTAAAATTGGGATTTTTTTATAAAAAAGTTTAAATTCCATTGATGATAAATTTTAATAAAATTTATATCTAGCAATACTATTTTAGCAAAAATATTCATTAGTAATAAATTTTGCTCATGTATTGTGTAGGCCTGTCAATCGGGCCGCATGAGCCGGGCTTTAACAAGCTCAGACTCAGCTCATATAATAAATCGGGTTATGAGCTTCGGGCTATGAGTTTCGGGTTTGTAAATGTGAAGCTTAGGCTCAGCTCACAAAATATTCGGGTTGTGAGTTTAAGCTCATGAGTCTAAACCTATTGAGATACTTCTACAATTCAACAGCTCCAACACAATACAAAACCACAAGTTTTCCTTTAATTTTGTTCCCAATAATAAAAAATAATATGTCATTAATTGTATAAATTTCAGTTACTTTGCACATAATCAGTAACTACTCATTTGATTGAAACTCTTGAGAGACGATTGCTTACAATGAGATCATAATAATTCCATTGTAAGCATTAGAATTACATTAGAATTATAGTTCCTTACTTTTGTTAAGCATCTACTTTTAGCACACAACAACCACATAATAGATGTCTGAAAAATCTTAAAAGCAAGAACTTCTCATGCTCTAACCGGCTGCATAAGCCCCAAGTAGACTAGTTGCAACACTCAACGCAAATCTAGTTAATTGAAGTATAACTTGACAAATTATGCTGAGCAATCCTCAAATTTAGGGAGGAAGAAGTCGATGAAGTTGTTTGAGAGGGGAGGAAAATTTAGGGATTTGGGTGGTGACGGGATTGTTTGAGGAAGGAGGGAGCAAAATTAGGAATTTGGCCGGTGATAGAGTTGTTTGAGGAGAGAGAAAATATTAGGAATTTAGTTAATATATTATATATAATTTTGTATTATATATGTGCGTGTCTAATTTTATATTTGGGTTATTATATATATACATACATATATATATATATTAGGAGATATATTAAGTATTTAGTTAATATATTATACATAATTTCATATTATATATGTGTGTGTGTGTAATTTATATTTAGGTTTTATATATATATATATATGTATGTGTATGTGTATATATATATATATATATATATATATATATATATGTTTTATGAGCCGGGCCTTATACGGGCTGAGTCTATTGAGGCCCAAGCTCGGCTCAAAAATATTTCAGGCCTAATATTTAGGCCCAAGCTCAGCTCGGCCCGATTAAGAGTTAGGCTCACGGGCTTTTTTGCTGGCCAAACGGGCCAGATTCGAGTTGACCCAGCCCCATTGACAGTCCTAGTATTGTGAAACCAATTCTATTATCTTAATAACTCACGTTATTGAAACAGATTCATTATCACAATTTCAGTATTTAAAAAATTGAATACAAAAATATTTTTCTTCATTGCTCAGAAAAACACAGCCAAAAAAATTAAAACTGGATGTGCAACCCCACCCCCCCTCTCATTTATTTTCTATACCCAGGGACACTAAACAGAAAATTCGTTAAAGAAACGTCAAATGCTTTGCATATGATCAAAATAGAAAAGCTGTCTATGTCGTCTGCTTTCTGCTTTAATCTGCATGAATCTACATGAACCAATATGGATAGCATACATAATTCATTAAGAATTATATTGATTGTGTCGCACAGTTCCTGTGCTGCACAATCAAAATAATTCTTAATAAATTCTGCATGCTATCCATACCGGCACACTCAAAAAAAAATATTGCGCTGCACATGCTGAGTGCGGTAGTACTTTTTTCAAATTACAACCAAGTCCTCATCTTACACACCTGACACTAGTTTAAAAAAAAAAAAAATTCACTGTGCGGCATCTCCATTTTCGGAACAACACTCAACTTTTCTTTAAAATAACAATATTCTGAGAAAATTGCCGGGAAGCTCTTTCCCCTTGTGGGTCATGGAGGCCACACAATGTCTTAGTGGGCAGTTGCCCTTTTTGTGATTTACTGTAAATTTTCAGATAGTAATACAAATTACCTTTGATTTCTGAAAAAAAAAAAATCTATGTAAATCAAGGCGTCCTTAACCCTAAACTTAATTTTTTCAGCTAATTATTAATTAGTGGAATGAATCTAAGTAAATTAAGCAAAACGTTTCTCAAGGTTAATAGCAAGCGTACTCCCCCCCCCCAGAAAAAAAGGTAAAAAGACTACAAGTAGTATAATGTATAAATGTTCTGCTTTTAAATGGAATACTAAATGAATTGAGTTAGAGTTTGAATATCATCGTGTTTCACCTAGACTCGAATTTTAAATAGATATATTCAAATTTGAACTCGATCTTATAATTTTTGAGCTCGAATTAGACACAATCTATTCTTGAACACGAATTCGAGCTTGACTCAAATGTCTAAATTTTTTATAAATTTTTATTTTAAATCGATAAATAATCATGAAATTACCTTTCATTTTTCAAAGTTATCAAAATTATGATAGGTATAAGATGTAATTTGTCTAAAACTTATAAATATTTTAGTAATATTATATATATATATATATATATATATATATATATACATGCTCAACTCAATATTCAACTCGAGCTTGGTCTACTTAACATTTTAAATCAAGCACTTGACCGATTTGTTTGTTTGTTTACAGTCCTAGAATAGAGTGTACATAACAGGAATTACACTCAAAATTATTTTTGAATTATTCAGTTAAATTATGTCATTTCAAGTGACTGCACATGATATGACACTTGTTATATTCTTTTTTTTTTTTTTTTTGAGGATAGACACTTGTTATATTCAATGCTCAGATTTGTGCTAAGCAAAATGAATTAAACGAGAGGTCGGACGAGAGGAGAATAGTAACTAGGAAGCCTCGTCGACAAAGAAAACTTCCAGTGACCATCCAAAGAGCATATCATGGTACTTTGTTACTTTCACATATCAGTGGCCATCCTGCTTTAAACTTTTTTGTGTATCAGAAAGCTTCGAGCTCTCCCATCATGTGCCAAGCAATTAAAGTTGAGATTGCAACATTTTTTTTGTTCCTGTAAAATTAAACACATAAAGATGGGACTTGTCACCAAGATCAACTCTGGATAGACTCGAGCATTGATGCTAGTCTTTTCCCTACCTCCAAATTTTGATGATTGAAAGGTTAATCAGTAAAGGGCAGACAAAACACTTACTGATTATATGAAGTATAAATCAGAAACCAAAGAATTGAAACTCTCACTGTCTGATGTATTATAAACACTTTGTAAAAATTAGATAGCTAAGCCTATGTGAATACATGTCAACATTATCAGAAGCACAGTCTAAGCTGATGATGTTTTATCTGAATATCTAATTAAACAATTTGTTCAACGGAACTACTGAAATACCCCAAACCTTGGGGGCTTATATTGCAATTTAGCAAAGTTTTACTCTTGCCAAAAAGGGATTGCAGCTTTCTTTTTCTTTTAATTCCATTTTCTCCTCTTTGCTCTCTCTCACGGCTTCTTCCCTTTTCTTCTTCTCCTTCTTGCTCTCTCTCTCTCTCTCTCTCTCTCTCTCTCTAGAAGTAGTGAAAGCTTGAAGTTTCAACTCAAACCTCTACTAAAGGTATTCCTCTTCTTCCATTTTATTCTACTATTTATGGATTTTCCTTAAAGTTAATAGCTAAAGCAATTAGTGCATAATTAGAGGATTATAGAGTTGATTATGCCTCCATGAGTTTATGCTTTTTGGTAGTAGTGAGTGTGTGTGAGTTGGAGGGTTGATTTATGGTGGGTGTGAGTGAAAAGCTTTGAGGGGTTTATGTATGATTGTGGGTGTGATTCATGATTTGTGAAGTGTATTGTGTATATATGATGTTTTCTTGGCTTATTGTAACAATTGGAGTTGGATTGAGTGTTGGGATTGCTATTTGTGAGGTTTGGATGGTTGAATGTTGGAAGATGGTGTTACAGGTCGTTTCTGGGTTGTTTCTGGTGCCATCCGCGGCCTCATCCGCGCCGCGGATGGAACCGCGGATGTTGGGGCTTAGTCTCTGCCCCGATCCGCGGCGTGATCCGCGCCGCGGATCAGGCCGCGGATCACTCTTTTTTTTTTAGTTGGGTTTTGCTTTGTTTTGTGTGTATAAGTTTAGGATTTGGTTTTATACAAGAATTATGGATAGATTAAGGTTATGATTAAGTGCTTAATTATGTGTTTTAGGTGAAGACGGTGTTCGTTATCTTGGAGTTAATTGAGTTAGCTTGGACCGAGGTAAGTAGTACTTGTATCCTTTATCATTTTGAAAATGTGTTTGTTACAAAGATGTTTTCTAACTTATTTTGCATATGTTAAAGTGGCACGAGTATGTGTATATTGATGATTTCCATGGATATGTAAATGTGGTCAAATATGAATGAATGAATGTTTTGTGATCGAGCTCTAGTGTAGAGTAATTATTGACGGGACTAGTTCCTTAAATTGATGTTTGACGTTTGATCTTTGACCGCGCTAACCGGGGAGTGTTAGCTTATTTGTATCGAACCGTGTTAACCGGGTTGTAGTTAACAACTGGATATCCAGGGTCAATGTGCTTTATTACTTGAGCTCCTTCTTTAGTATCTATATGAAATGTTATGTGGACCACATTTATTTGAATGAATTATGATTAAAGTGATGATTATTTGAATGATAAGCATGTATATGTAAATGTAACATACTCAGGCCAATAAAGTGATACCTGTGCTACTTACTTGGGTGAGTTTTCACTCACCCCTTTGTTTTTATACGCAGAGAAGGATGATTTTGGATTCAAGGATTTGGACTAGCTTTTGGAGCTTTTGCCTTAGACGATGTGAAGTAAGACTGGTAGTGATAGTATAGTTTATTTTGTTAGTCCCTTGGTATGTTATATTAGGAGATGTTTTGGAATTTTAGAATGTTAGAACCTTGACCGTGTATTAGAAAGTTAAAGGTTTCTTTTGAGATTGTAATATGTGGGAATTGTGTTATCTTTAATTTGGATAATTGAGATCGATTTCTATCTTTATGTGTTATCCTGGGGATAATTCGTTTAGACGCTTTGACCTTTTGAGCCTTGTGACTCAGCTTAGCCTGGTCACGGCGGTGTTATGTCCCGGGCACGGGGCGTGACATTTTATTGGTATCAGAGCTTAGGTTGAAATCCTAGAGAGGCCTAAGTGAATCATATTAGAACTTAAGTATGAATTATATTAGAACTTAAGTTTGAATTTTCTTAGAATTTAAGTTTGAACCTTATTAGAACTTAAGTTAAATCTTGTGTGTAATGCCTTATGTGTGAATATATGTCTATTTTGGGTGATTAGTGTGTACGTTGGACGGGACTATTGAGACTAGTTGATCCACACTTCGGGGTGGCCAACCTTAGTGTGGGCTAACTTAGTTTTGAGATCCGTGTTCGAGTACCTCATATTGATGGTTGAGGATTGTGTAGCATAGTATATATATGGGTTTAGCTTTACTTTGCTATGGTTTGTTTAGTATACGTCGCTTAGTGTAGATAATTAGTTCTAACCTCATTTGTATTGCAGAATGTCACATCCTAAGAAAGTCAAGGTATGTAGCTGTTGTAATAGCGTACATCCGGGAGAATGTAGGTGGAAAACGGGAGCTTGTTTCGGTTGCGGAGAAATGGGACATAAGGTGAATGACTGCCCAAATCCTAAGCCGCAGTGAGAGTAAAGAGAAACCCAGAACCCGGATTGCATGTGGAGGCCAAGCGATCTCAACCAACTTGTCAAGTATGTGCTTTGAATCAACAAGACGCAAGAAGAACCAAGGCATGTCGCTATTGTCAAAATTTCACAAAGGCGAATGTAGGTTTAAAACAAAAGCATGTTTCGGATGTGGACAGGTGGGACATAAGGTAAGTCACTGTCCAAACACTGCACGAAGTGATAGCAGCTACACCCAAGAAGAGTACCTAAATGCCGATGCGGTAGAACCCCAATTAAACTCCGAGGTGCGCGCTTCGACTTTGCGAGATGTAGAGGAAGCAGAGGATGTAACCACAAGTATGGGGACAGCTAATCTTTTGCAGTTCTTGTTTCGTTGGATTTTGGGAACCGTCGCTTTCATTTTCAACAATTCGCGCGATTACTATATGTCAAACCACACGCTCTAGATTGTCTATATAGGATAGAAACTCTCTTCCGAAGGATTTTGATCTACAATCTTGGGTTTGATGTGTGGAGTTTAGATGGAAGGAAAATTATGGCATGTGAACATAGAGAGTTTGGTTTTATGCTAAGTGTGGGATAGTTGTTTCGATATTAGGTTCGTGTGGATTTTGAAGGGAGAAGCGTTGAGTACCGTATTCTTAAACCCCGTTCTTCTATTTTAAAAGTGTATGATAGAAACCGAGAGAAAGGAAGTCCTACCAATTCTACACGCTTGCAAACCTTAAATGCCATTGAGAGAATACGTGTGGGTACTTCTTGACCTAGGTGTTAGACACCAACAATAATGGGGTAATATTAGAAAACATCCCGATTAGGAGGGAGTGTATGAACGTGTTTTGAGAGTTATCGAGTTATCACTAAGAAGAAGAAGAAAAATTTGAAGACCTTTCGATAGTGATGGAGCTGAGTATGTGATAGAGAAAGTAACTTGAATTAGTGAAGAACTATGACCGATTATCAACTATCACTTGGAGAAGTCAAGAAAGTTGAAGACGCCTTTAGCTTAAACAGTATAAGAACTATGAATGTGCTATTCGTGAAGCAAATTAAAGAATTGAACTTGGAGATAATGATTACGACTCTTATCACTTGACTTACTGTAGTTACGAGGATCGAAGAAACATAAATGAGAGTCAATGAATAGGTAAAGACTCAAGGATAGGTTAGGACCGAAAAGTTGATCAATTTTCGGTTGTACGAAGCAGGAAATTGTGAAGAATGTACCAAGGATCTTGGGTGCGCTAACAAATCAAAGAGGAGCATTACAGACAGGTTAGGTTTGGGTAGTGGCTTTAGCAGACTATCTGAACTTAATTAGACCTTAGCACTAGATGGATAATTGAAGTATGCCACTTGTACTTAGAAGATATGCTTAGAGCTGATGACAGATGTTATGATCAGTTGGAAAGAATCCTTAAGGTTGATGAAACTCAAGGGAAGAATTAAGAGTGAAAAGTTATCCAATTCTCAGTAGCATGAAGAGAGGAATTGCTAAGTACGTGTCAAGCATTTAGAGTGCCAACGAAGCAAAGCTAAGTATCTATGATAATGGGATTGTTAAAGTCCTCTAGCTGAATTGGGTTAATAGTAGCATAGTGTGAACCATCCAAATAGAAAATTTGAGTACATCATTTAGACATTGAAGACAAGTCTCCCGATAGTTACTATAATAGCATCAACATAGGTACATTTTAATGCCTTATATGGAACAAAGTGTGAGTCACCTTTATGTGAGAATAAAGTAGAGGAGAAGGCCATTTTGGAATCCGGAACTTGTACTAGCATTATGAAGAAGATTACTAAGATGGAGGAAAAGAGTAAATAGGCGCAAGACATACTAAGAAGCGGAAAGACTTAAGGGGGAAATCATGGGAATTTCCTAGACAAACGACAAGGTGCATCTCAAAATTTTCACCGGCAAACAAAGTAGAGATATTGAATGCGAAACACGTGGATTGCTAGAATATTAGAGGAAGTCGAGGGTTAGAATTCCAATTAAGGAAATGAATATTTGTTTCTAGACATCTATCTAAGTATTCGTCTATGAAGACTTAATTTCCGAGGGAGTGCCGATTTGAGCCAATAATCATAAGGATTAAGTTTTGAAGGAAATAGACTTTTTTCATAGGTCAAGTGCAAAGGTCCAAATCTCAAGTACGAGAGGCCATGTGAGGACTTGAAGAGAATAAATTGAAGAAAGACCTAAGATAGAACTAGAAGAAGAAATAGTTGAGCTTTCATTGTATGAAGATAGGTGGTTGTGAATGAGGAGCAGATTAGTAGTATTAGAAACGCCAATTTAAGAACGGAATGTAATAGCGGAACCTCACTTTTCTGAGTGTTATTCCTTATGATAGCACGAAAATATAACGAGATATGAAGTAATAGTATGGTGGGAGTAGAATAAAAGTAAGAAATCGAAATGTACGTGTTAGGTATTCGTATGGTAATAACTAATTAAGAAGGAGAGTGGAACATGTAGATATGGAATTTGTATTTGGGTTATCTAGAATTATGTGGAATAGTAAGATATTTGGATATCTCTAACAACTTATGCATGGAACCTTTCGAAACATAATATGGAGAGAAGTATAGGTAGTGATTATATTATGATGAAGTGGATAAGAAAAAGGGGGATGGACTTGTATAAGTTCTCATGAGAAGATTGCATTGATAGAGGAAAGAAGGAAGTGACTCAAACATACAAGGAAGATAGGCCAAGTTGGAAAAGAAGCAGTTGAATTTTCAATAAGGAGAAAAGATATATTACAAGATGTTATCAATTAATGATGTAATATCATCTTGGAAGGATGAGAAGTTAAGTGTGCGATAAATAGAGGACCAATTGGGATTCTAGAGAGAATGGTAAAGTTAGCTTATAAAGTGAAGTTGTTTTTTAGCTTTGTTTAATTTCATAAATGTTTTCGATCCAAGCCGCGTATTAAAGTACGAGTGCAATTTTTGTTAGAGAAGACTTGATCGACAAAGAGGAGTTCTGTGGGTTACAGATCACGAAACACAATTTGGATAGGGAGATGATCTAAGATGTCGAGATGTAATGATCAATCGTAAGTATTTGGAAGACCAAGTGAGAGCTTGAAGACGGAGATATTAGAAAAGCATGAGATATTCTGGACTTCGGGTATACGTAAGTTTCGAGACCGAAACTTTTTATAAGAAGGGGAGAATGAAATACCCCAAACCTTGGGGGCTTATATTGCAATTTAGCAAAGTTTTACTCTTGCCAAAAAGGGATTGCAGCTTTCTTTTTCTTTTAATTCCATTTTCTCCTCTTTGCTCTCTCTCACGGCTTCTTCCCTTTTCTTCTTCTCCTTCTTGCTCTCTCTCTCTCTCTCTAGAAGTAGTGAAAGCTTGAAGTTTCAACTCAAACCTCTACTAAAGGTATTCCTCTTCTTCCATTTTATTCTACTATTTATGGATTTTCCTTAAAGTTAATAGCTAAAGCAATTAGTGCATAATTAGAGGATTATAGAGTTGATTATGCCTCCATGAGTTTATGCTTTTTGGTAGTAGTGAGTGTGTGTGAGTTGGAGGGTTGATTTATGGTGGGTGTGAGTGAAAAGCTTTGAGGGATTTATGTATGATTGTGGGTGTGATTCATGATTTGTGAAGTGTATTGTGTATATATGATGTTTTCTTGGCTTATTGTAACAATTGGAGTTGGATTGAGTGTTGGGATTGCTATTTGTGAGGTTTGGATGGTTGAATGTTGGAAGATGGTGTTACAGGTCGTTTCTGGGTTGTTTCTGGTGCCATCCGCGGCCTCATCCGCGCCGCGGATGGAACCGCGGATGTTGGGGCTTTAGTCTCTGCCCCGATCCGCGGCGTGATCCGCGCCGCGGATCAGGCCGCGGATCACTCTTTTTTTTTTTAGTTGGGTTTTGCTTTGTTTTGTGTGTATAAGTTTAGGATTTGGTTTTATACAAGAATTATGGATAGATTAAGGTTATGATTAAGTGCTTTGATTATGTGTTTTAGGTGAAGACGGTGATAGTATCTTGGATTGATTGATTAGCTTGGATCGAGGTAAGTAGTACTTGTATCCTTTATCATTTTGAAAATGTGTTTGTTACAAAGATGTTTTCTAACTTATTTTGCATATGTTAAAGTGGCACGAGTATGTGTATATTGATGATTTCCATGGATATGTAAATGTGGTCAAATATGAATGAATGAATGTTTTGTGATCGAGCTCTAGTGTAGAGTAATTATTGACGGGACTAGTTCCTTAAATTGATGTTTGACGTTTGATCTTTGACCGCGCTAACCGGGGAGTGTTAGCTTATTTGTATCGAACCGTGTTAACCGGGTTGTAGTTAACAACTGGATATCCAGGGTCAATGTGCTTTATTACTTGAGCTCCTTCTTTAGTATCTATATGAAATGTTATGTGGGCCATATTTATTTGAACGAATTATGATTAAAGTGATGATTATTTGAATGATAACATGTATATGTAAAGGTAACGTACTCAGGCCAATAAAGTGATACCTGTACTACTTATTGGGTGAGTTTTCACTCACCCCTTTGTTTTTATACGCAGAGAAGGATGATTTTGGATTCAAGGATTTGGACTAGCTTTTGGAGCTTTTGCCTTAGACGATGTGAAGTAAGACTGGTAGTGATAGTATAGTTTATTTTGTTAATCCTTGGTATGTTATATTAGGAGATGTTTTGGAATTTTAGAATGTTAGAACCTTAACCGTGTATTAGAAAGTTAAAGGTTTCTTTTGAGATTGTAATATGTGGGAATTGTGTTATCTTTAATTTGGATAATTGAGATCGATTTCTATCTTTATGTGTTATCTGGGGATAATTCGTTTAGACGGTTTGACCTTTTGAGCCTTGTGACTCAGTTTAGCCTGGTCACGGTGGTGTTATGTCCCGGGCACGGGACGTGACAACTACTTTCAGAAATTGTCGCAAAATCCAATAATTGAGGAAGGGAAGATGTCGTAGGTTATTTTTTCTGGAAGGAAGGAGGTCAGTGATGCCTAATAAGGAGATCTAAAGATAGAGATTTTATAAAGGTAGAAAAGGATAAGAAAATTAATAAATATAACAGAATATTATGTAAAAATGCCATCTACTGCATCTTACATTCAATTGCTCCATTTGGTTTAAAGACAGTCGCACACTTGAATAACTCAGTGATATTGAGGTTTCTAAACACTTTGTAAAAAAAAGAGTTACACGCAGAAAAACAAATCCATATCTACAACAAAAAATATTAAAAAGAAAGACAAGAAGAGAGAATTAGAAAAGTTTTTTTTTTCCCTCCTAAGCACTGTTTTTTGGAAGAAAGGCCACATGATTTTGAGTGCCAAATTAAAATTTTAATCTACATTAGAAAGTCGCAAATTGGACATTAAATTGAAAAACAATAAAACTAAATTACATTAATAACTTTCATTATCATCACAACACAATAACTCAAAGAAGATTTTCATTACACCCGGACCAAAGTTCTCATAGTTTACAAGTTTCTCGATAGTTTACCCGTTTTATGTGGCCAACTCCAACATCATGATAGTTTTTCCATTCCCTGATTCTATCAACCTGCTATCTTCTATCTCCTCACCCTGATCTACATAATGCTTGAAAATCTATATATCGATTGTTTTAACATATTCCTTCAAATTACAAAATGGTATATGCATTATTTTGTTAACCATTTTTTCACAGATAATTCTCTTATTTTCTCCTTCCCTCATTCCCTGAAAACTAAACATTTAAATATTCAACATTTCCAACCTCCAAATAGGTGGGTGTTACCTAAAGTTTAGTTTCACTTTGCTATACTTTCTTCTAAAATAGTTTCTTTGCCGTTGTAGATGGTGTAAGTGAATCAGGGATAAATTATATGTTATTATTATTTTTTTAAAACAGAGATGATTATTAATAGTTTTTTTAGAAGAAATTATTATTAATAGTTTAGTCATGGGCACCAACACTTCTTGTAAGAGCACCAAAAATATGGGGTTGCCGGTAGCACATGAATAGATTTTGTTGCTATTTGTTGCATTAGCAATGCTCCCTTGTACTTGTTGTGTAACTAATTCAGGGAAGGAGCAACGCTGGATGAATTTAGGACAGAAAGCAATAGGAAACGATAGAGAATGAAGGGGTTGCCATCTATTTGCTTTCTAATGTTTTGCCATTTTAGTTATAAGTTATTGATTTAATATTGTTAATTTTTTATTTAATATTATTGATATAATATTATTATTTTTTTGGATTTAGGTGGTGTACTCTGATTTTGGTCATTTGAAACTTTTTATTTTATTTTATTTTTGTCCCATGTCCATCTTAAATATCATATCATGATTCCTTCCCTGGAAAATCTTCGTGTCTTGTTCTCAAAATCCAATTGAGAGTTTCATTTAAAATGGCAAAATAATAAGGCTTACAAGGATAAGTTGGCGAAGGAATCCTTTTCGTCTAATTCTATCCTGGCCTCGTAAATATTGATTCTTGTAACTCTCTTCCAAAAAAAAATACTGAGCCTTGCATATAGAAGTGGGCACAGGTTGAGGACCGGTCCCAAAAGGGGTTTGACTGACTCGATTCTAATCTGTCGGGTTAGCAATTTTGTGATCCTAACTCAACTCTAATGCTTTCATGACAAAATAGGAGCGGGTCATAGGGTGCCCGACTCACCCCTACTTTAATATTTTTTGACTAAAAATTGCAATATTATTAATTCAACAAACTTTACATGATAGAATGTTTACACAAAACATTAGCTAATTCATGAGCTTCAGTTACTTCACCTCTAGTGGCAATAAATTTGATGAATAGTACTAACACTAAATTTGCATAGATTTTTCTGTTTTGTTAAAATAGTAGGAAATAGGATCACCTAACCATTCACTATTGACTTTTTGGCATAGAGGTAGCTGACGTCTAACACTAGGGACCTAGCATGGTATCGGGAGAAATATGTGCTGATTAACAAAATACAAATGCTAACATAACAAAGTTTGAAAATGATCTCAATGTTAAGTACAAGCAAAGTGATAGGTAACTTGCAAATTAGTTGGACACTTCAAATTGATATAATTCTGAATGTTTATCAAGTAAGAATTAAAATAATAACAAAATTTTAATTGAGAATGTCATGATACTCACAACTTAACAACATACACAAGTTGAGATCTAAACACCAAATCTAGAAGGTTGTTTAGGTTAATAATTTTAATAAAATTACAATATGGTTCCTATTTTTTCAATATTTATATAATATACCCTTCGAGTTGGGCACCCGTGACTTTGTTTTTTATGATTCGCATCCGACCTGAATTTTGCAGGTACCTGATACTCACATGGCCTGTTGAGAAAAAGATAGTTTGGGTATCCTATTTTTGGATCGGGTTGGCGGGGTTTTTTTTTGTCCACCCCTACTTGCATATGTCTTCATTACTCCTTTGCCCTCCCTGATGAGTATAGAAAAAGAAACAACATATAGGATCAGATCAAGTTCTGAACAAGTGAGTGAAATTTTTTCTTCACGAGCATACAAGAAGAGACCAAACACATAACTAGATCAAAGATCTGTCCTGAGTTAAATTTTTCTTATGTTACGGAGCTAAGAACAAAATAGCTGGTCGAATTGTAGAAACCAAATTTTGACACACCTTTGGTAAAAATATGTGTGTTACTTCATTTAGGGGGCATTTTTTTTATTTTATTTTCAGGGGCCAATTATAATTTTTGTATATATTACGTCTAATTTGTTGCGTCAGGGACAAAATGGTAATTTCACCAGGTAGATATTAGTTTATTTTATTTTATTTTTCTAAATACATAATTTTACTATTTTTATCATTATTTATGATTTTAATGATTTTTGGGAGTCATTTATTATTTATTTAAAATTTCAGTATTTTTAATTCAACGGCATGTTTTCCAATGCATTATTTTTACGAGAATTTTCAAGTGAAAAATTTTATATATGCATTTTGTATATTCATAATTTTTTGCAAAAATTTCATAATTTTTAGAGGTCATTTAGTATTTATTTAATTTTTGTCTTTTATTTATTTATTAAGGACACATTTCCCAAGAATGCATTAATATTAAATTTTTTTTAGTGAAAACTTCAGTATATTGTGTTTCATGTAATAATATATGTTGTGTAAAATTTTTGTAATTTTTAAGAGTCATTTAGTATTTCTTGTGATTTTCATAAATTTTGGTCATATTATGTCGCATTTTCCAATGCACCTTTATTTAAGAATTTTTGTGAAATATTTTATATGTGCGTTTAATATTTATAGATTTTATAAAAAATATATTTAATAATTTAAAATATATATATATATTTGTTACTTATTTCAAATAGTATCTTTTGTCTATCACATGTTTTTCAATAAATGAAATAATTTTAACATTTTTATTTTTATTATTATTAAATTTTCTTTTTTAGTAATGCTGAATTTTAATTTTAGTTTTATTTTATTTCTCTTTTATTAAAAAAAAAAGAGAAGAGAAGAGAGTCCACATTTTTTTTATTTTTTTTATTCTATTTGTTTTTCTTTGTCACTTACAAATTAAAAAAAAAAAAAAAAGACGCTGCTACAGCAGCTGCAGTGTTTCTGCAGCTGCTGCACGCAACCAGTAGGAAAATCAAACCAACCCCTGCAAAAAAACAGATTTGAGGGGATTTTGGGAAGATTGATTTTCTTTCTTCACCCACTTTCATCATCACATTCAACAACACAAAAATACTTCCAACTCTCTCTTCTCCAGGGACAACACACATACTCAACCATTAGTTCCGTTTTTTTTCTCTAAAAAACACAGACACATTTTCTTCTTTTCTCCTTTTTTCAGCTCACACACAACTCATTGCACCATATCACAGACATCATCAGTTCCCATTTTTCTTCTCTCAAGAAAAACACAGACACTTTTTTCTTTTTTTTTCCCCTCTCGGCTCTCACTGCATACACACGCATTACACCACCATCAGCTACCAAAATCAATCCACCAGCAGTTGCCAAGTTCCACCAATTTCACAGCCAAACCAGGTAAGGTTCTCGGCCCTTTTAAACTGATTTTTGCGTACCATAAATTTCATGATGTTCCTACTTAAAATTTCTAAATTATTGCCGCTTAATCTATAATTTCGATAGCCTTGATGTTTGGGTTTAGACAATCATGTTTCATGAAGAAATTCAAGATTGATTTAAAAAAAAAAAACTCAGGTGAGAAATAGGAAAATTAACTAGGAAGAACGGAGAGAGAGAAGCTGAGAGAAAGAAGGAAAAACTAGAGTATAGTCTGAAGAGAAGAGGAGTCGGAGAGTGAGAGTGAGTAGGTCGAAGAGAAGAAGAGAAGAAGAGAGTGAGTAAGAAGAAGAGAAGAAGAGAGGAAGAGAAAGAAGAGAAGAAAAGAGTGAGTGAGCCGAAGAGAAGAAGAGAAGAAGAGAGGTGAGTGAGTGACCGAATGAGAAACGGCCGAGGAGAAGTAGCCAAGAGAAATGGCCAAGAGAAAAATCCGAAGAGTGGGAGGCCGAAAAGAAAAATCCGAAGAGAGGGAGGCCGAAAAGAAAAAATCCGAAGAGAAAAATCCGAAGAGGGAGACCGATGAGAAAAATCTGAAGAGACAGTGGCCGAAGAGAAAAATCGGAAGAGGGAAGCTGAAGAGAGAAAATCCGAGGAGAATATTGGCCGAAGAGAGGGAGGCCGATGAGAAAAATCCAAAGAGGGGAAAACCGAGGATAAGAAAAGAAAATTTGTAGCCGAGACTTAGTTTTTTTTCTTTAGTTATTTATTTTCATCATCTTTATCTGATTATATTACATTTTGCTCCCCTTAGATGCTTAATTGTTTAATTATGCCCTTCAATACTTTAATTTACTTTATTTAAGTCTTCATTTTATTTTAATTGGCCTCTAGAATTTTGTAGTTTCTTTCAATTACATCTAAGTTAATTATAATATGTTCTAATATGTCTGAAAATTACAATTTTATACCCCTTAGTCTGCTGAAATTGCAAATTTGTCCCTAAATATTGCTGAAATTATGTTTTCACCCCCCTAAGTTTGCTCTAGTTCACCTTTTACCCCCATACATTACTGGAATTGTATTTTTGACCTTAGGATATTGCTGGGATTGTATTTTAGCCCTTAGATATTGCTGAAAATCATAAATTTGGTCCCCAGTGTTGCTGAAAATTGCATTTTTTGCCCCCTAACCTTGCAGAAATTTTATTTTTGTCATTATGCTCTGCTGGAATTACATTATTGCCCTCCAATATTGCTGAAATTTGCATTTTTACCCCCATACTTAGTTGGAATTTTTTTATTTAGCCCAAACACTTGCTGTATTTTTTTTAGAGCCCCAAACTTGCTGGAATTTATTGTTTCATCCCTCATACTTGCTGGAATAATTTCTAAATCCCTTGAATTTCCTGGAATTTCATTCCCAAGTCTTATATTTTGCTTGGAATTTTATTCTAAGTCCCCTAATTATGCTTCGAACTTACATTTTTATTCCCATTTTAAGTATTTCCCATATTTATACTTTAAATAGTGGTACCTTGACATGTTTGTCGATTTTCTTAGCAATTTGTACCGGATTTACAAATGGGAGGTACCTCTATTACCCTTTTATTTTTCTTTATGTGCTCTTACGTGCTCCTATGTGTTTTGCTATATGTTTTTTTTATGTATCTCTTTGTGCTTCTAATTATTATTCATGTGTGAGTATTTATTTATGTCATATTATTTATTTGAATTTAATTTTTGATTATTCAAAGAAATGTAATAGATAGTTAATGTTCTATTTAGCAAAATTTCTGTATTTAGATAGTTAATGTAATAGATAGTTTATATCTAGTTAACAAAAACTTTTGTATTTTAGTTAGAAAATGTAATAGATAGGTTAGATAGGCTACTTTGATCATCTTTTCCATTTTAGATTGTAATTAGGCTTCTCCGGTGTAATAGTTAGGTTTTGTGTGCTATGTGTGCTATGTGCTTATGTGTTTTATTCGTTTTTCCTAGGATTTTGCATCTAGAATATTATGCCTATGTGTTATGTGCTCCTATGTGCTAATATTTGCTTTTACATGATTATTGCTTTAATCTAGGCTTTATTCAATTACTTACTTGCTTTATTGTTCTATATATGTATCGTCACCACACTAGTCCAACGCTAGTTGTGGCCAATTTCGATTTCTTCACTAGTCCAATGCTAGCGGAGAATTTTTAGAAAATAGGTTAGTCAAATACTAGACCTTTAGGTCATTTTAGTGATAGAATCATTTCTTGCGTGCATTTCATGATCATTACACACACATTTACTCTTTTTAGGCCTTTTCCATTTTTTACATAATTTTCTATATATATTTTATCATTTATCATCTATTTTAACATTTATTTTAGTGCATAATATTTAGATTCCACCACACATAATTTGTGTGATTTGACTAGAAATAGTCATCTACTCACGTGGGAAGCGATGGCGTACATGTCGTTCCCCCCTCCGTGAGTAGGAACAGTTAGTCACGAGTCCATTCGTCCCCGTACCCGTTATGTTGCATCCCTACTTTCTTTGTTCACTTACTATCTATATTACTATTTTCCTTTTCTTTTGCATATCCATTTTGCATCTACACTCGTGACTCCATCGAGGTCTAACATTCGGGTTTCGCAATTAATGCGATAATTCCGACTAAACCTCAATGGAACATTTTGTCCCTTAACGATACCCATTTTTAGGACTAGATTTGCATTCATATAGTCACATCCAAATGCGATAAAATTTTAGGGTTACATTAGGAAAATTTCAGACTAAACCTCGCAACTAGTTTCAGCTAGATTGAAAGGGTGCCTTAGGCGCGAGCCTTTGCCTTCCCTTTCTTCAACTTGTGACTCCCGAACCTTTTTCTCTTGTTTTCAAAGACCTGAAGTTGTCTAAAAGGGTTTTTTTATTTTCTTACATTTTTTCTCAAAAATCATCTTCTAAATAAATTATTCTTGATTTTCTCATATTTTACAAAATATTTTTTGGTGACTTGGTACACCAAAACTCAATACCAAGTGGCGACTCCGTTTTTTACTAAAAACCCTTTTCAGACTCTATTTTTAGGCCCAAAAATCGTCGCATTTTAAAAGTCCCATTTTAGGCCTTTTTCTTTTATTTTTAAAATAAAGCATTTGTTTATCACATTTTTATCGAATCATCTTTTACAAAGCATTTTCTAAAAATTGATTTTTTACAAAAAATTTACACGTTCTTTTTCCAATAAACACAATCACATTTAACACTTCATTTTCCTTTTTCCGACTTCAACATTATTTATCATTTTTTTTCCCTTTCAAAAAATGGGGCGCGACACGAATTACTGACACTCTACCCACAACCACAACCGGGATATTTATGATATTTTCCTTCATATAAAAAGAAAGAGTTGACATTATTAGCTGTTTAAATTGTTTTTCCATAACAAATTTATCTCTTCTCTTAATTACTAATACGGGTGTAAATTGGTTTACTGGCTCATATACTTAATATTTTAATCAAAACTAATTGCATTGGTTTGCCTAATTTACTAACTATATCTAACTTTCATTAGCAAATTATTTGTTCTAAATAAGTAAATAAAATATTTGTTTAAGTAGATTGACAAAATAAATAAAAAATTATTACAATATAAATACTTGTTCAAATTCAAAAAAAAAAAAAAACTTAAGCAATTTTATTACTTGATGTAGGAAATTAATTAAACCAAGCCTAATAGGTTTTGGTTATTTTATTTAGTTAGTGCCATGTGTCTTAATTTAATTGGTTAGTCTATGTGGGTCTATGTGTTGTGGTGTGCATGTGATTATTTCCCTTTAGGTTTTGTTTTGTGGATGTCAGCAGCTTTCCTTGTGCCGTCTTCTTTATTTTTGTAGCTTTTCTTGAGCCATTGTTTTTCTTAAGACTTTTGCAACCTCTTTGAACGTTTGTTTAATAAGAAATTTTCTCCCTAAATTTTCTTTGAGTTTCTTGTCTAAATTTCTGTGAATTTTTTTTATCTATTTGATTTGGATCAATCAAAGTAGTATCAAAGCCATGGCGCCCACAAATATTACTTGTTCGATTCCAAAATTGAAGAATAGGGAGGAGTATAATTTTTTGAAGGAAATAGATGTTAACCCATCTAAAGGCGTATGGGTTAAATCAATATGCAGAAGAAGGGATTGGTGAAAATGCTGATGCACAGGAAACAAAGAGGGATAACATGACGTTGTCACAAATTTATCAAGGAATTGATATATCAATTTTTACAAAAATTGCTATTGCAGATACGACAAAGGAGGCTTGAGATATTTTAGAGAAAACATTCAAAGGCGTAGATCGGGTTCAACAAAGTAATTTGATGATGTTAAAGAGGAAGTTTGAACTTGCAACGATAAAAAAATTTGAATCAATTGAATCATATTTTTTCCGTTTGTCAGAAATCAATAACGAAATGACACTCAATAATATTAACTTTCTGATAGGGTATTTGTTGAGAAAGCTCTTAACATTTTACCCATACAGTTTGATCATGTGGTGACAGTAATTCAAGAAATCAAAGATTTGTCAGAATTAAAAATTGAAGAATTGCAAGGCTCATTAATTCTACATGAATAGAGAATTAATGGGAAGATAGAGCACACCTCGAATATTGTGAATAAGCCCCTGCAGACACAGTTAAATTTGAAGGCAAAGGATGAACCCAAAGAGCAAGAAAATTTTCAACAAAGAAATTAGGACAACAGCAACAACGGTCATGGCTAAAACAACAGAGGTAGAGGCCAGGCTAATAACAGAGGTAGAAGCAGATGGTATTCTCAACGTGGTGGTAGAGGTAACAATTTTAATTTTAGAGATGGCTCTAATAGAGGTAGAGGTGATGGTTATAATTATGACAACAAATATAATTTTAACCAAAATAATGATGGACAAAGGATTTAGTCCTATAATTGTGAAAAATTTAAGCATAGAAGATTTGAATGTAGATCTAACCATAATTTTCAGGCTAATGTTATTGAAAATCAGGCTCAGAATAATAATTAAAATTTAGAAACTTTATTGTTGGCTTGCAATAATGATGGAGTTGTTGATAAAAATAAATAGTTCTTGGACACTGGATGTAGTAACCATATATGTGGAAAGAAAGAATTATTTTCTGAGCTTGATGAGTATATAAAAAGTGAAGTTAAATTTGAAAATAACACTATTCTACCAGTGTTTGGTAAGGAAAAATTTTCCATTAGGCTGAAAAATGGATCAACAAATTTTATTTCTGATGTGTTTTATGTGTCTGGGTTGAATCATAATTTGTTAAGTATGGGGCAGTTATCAGAGAAAAATTATGACATTCGTATTAAACAAGGTATTTGTATGATTTTTGATGAAAAAGTTAGGGTGATTGCAAAGGTGATAATAACTCCAAGCCCTTTATTTTCATTGAATTTGAATAGTGGAGAATTTTCTTATTTGCATACTATTATTGATGGTGATAATTGGTTGTGGCATATGCAATTTGGTCATTTAAATTTTAACAGTTTGAAATTTTTGACTAGCAAAATGATGGTTCGTGAGTTACTTAGTATCAGTTGTCCTGACAGAATTTGTGATATGTGTGTTTTGGGCAAGAAGTACATAAAAGCTTTTCAGACAGGTAAATCATGGAGAGCAAGAAGACCATTGGAGATCATCTATTCAGACTTATGTACTGTGGAGGTTCCTTCTAATGATGGTTGTAGGTATTTTATTACGTTTATTGATGATTTCAGTAGAAAAGCTTGGGTTAATTTCTTGAACGAAATATCTGATGCTTGTGACACTTTTAAAAAATTTAAAATTTTTGTTGATAAGCAAAGTGATTTTCAAACAAAAATTTTGAGAACAGATAGGGGTCAAGAATATATTGCCTGTGATGCTTTTCTTGAAAAAAAATGAGATTTACCATCAATTGACAGTCAAATACACTCCACAATAAAATATGATGGCAGAGAAAAAAAATAGAATAATTATGGATATGGTAAGGTGTATGTTGAAATTGAAAAATATGCCAAAATCCTTTTGGACAGAAGCAGTTGTTTGTGCTATTTATCTATTAAACATGTGCCCTATGAGAAGCCTTATTGATAGTACTCCTGAAGAAGCTTGGAGTGGTAGGAGGCCGTTTGTTAGTCATCTTAAAGTATTTGGGTGTATTGCTATTCACATGTTCCTAATCAGTTGAGGAAGAAACTTGATGATAAAGGAAAAAAATTCTTGTTTATTGGCTACTATGAAGTATTCCGAGCTTACAAATTATTTAATTCTATTAGAAATAATTGTTAGTAGGGATGTGACTTTTAATAAGAGAGGTGTTTAAAACTGGAGTAAGGAGAATCCCAAGGATACATATTTGACTTTAAATTTTGACATGGAGAATGAAGATGTTAATTTTCAACAAGTACCTATACTTAGGGATCACAAACTGAGTTAATACATCGTCCACATCGCCACAGACAGTTGCTTGCTCGTCTACATGATTATATTGTTACTCCTGATAATGCTACTTTTGATGAAGAAATTGTAGACTTTGCTTTGTTTACAGATTGTGACTCTGTTGTTTATGAAGAGGCAGCCCGTGATAATCGCTGGGTGAAAGCAATAGATGAAAAAATTCATGCCATTGATAAAAATGATACATGGGAGTTTACTACTCTTTCAGTTGATAAAAAGGCCATTGGAGTAAAGTGGATCTTCAAAAGGAAGTATAAGCCCAATGAAGAAGTTGAGAGATTCAAAGCAAAGTTAGTTGCAAAGAGATACAAGCAGAAGCCATGGATCGATTATTTTGAGATATTTGCACTTATTGTTAGACTTGACACTGTTCGTTTGATAATTTCAATTGTTACCTAAAATAAATAAAAAATTTATCAAAAGGATGTTAAGTCTGTCTTTTTGAATGGAGTGCTTGAATAGAAGGTTTATGTTGAATAGCCTACAGGTTATATCAGAAGAGGTCAAGAAGATAAGGTGTATAAGTTGAAGAGGGCTTTGTATAGTTTGAAACAAGCCTTAAGGGCTTGGTATACACGGATTGATTCTTATGTTATTTCTCGTAGATTTTTGATGTGCCCATATGTGCATACTTTGTCTGTTAAATCTTTTTCTCGTGATGATGTATTGATTGTGTACCTATATGTAGATGATTTGATTTTTACAGGCAATAATCTTAAGATGATTGTTGAATTTAGGGAGGTCATGATCAAGCAGTTTGAGATGACAGATATGGGCCTGATGTGTTATTTCCTTGGTATTGAGATTTTTCAATTTGATCGTGGTATTTTTATTTCTCAAAGGAAATATGCAGGTGATATTTTGAAGAAATTCAAGATGGATGGGGCTAAGCCAATTTTGGCACTTGCTGAAGAAAAATTAAAGTTAACTAAGGAGGGTACTGGTGGATATGTAGATCCTATCTACTTCAAGAGTTTGGTTGGGAGCTTGAGATATTTGACTTCTACAAGGTCAGATATCAATTTTAGTGTTGGTTTGATTAGCAGGTTTATAGAGAATCCACATCAATCACACTTGTAGGCTGCAAAGAGGATTTTGAGGTACATCAGAGGTACTCAAGGAGATGGTATTTTTTATTTGTGTAGTGATCCTGTTCTACTTTTTAGGGATACAGACAGTGATTAGACAGGTGATACAGTTGAACGAAAGAGTACTTTAGGCTATACATTTTTTACTAGCTCAGAAAATTTTCTTGGAGTTCTAAGAAGCAACAAGTGATAGATTTGTCTACTGTAGAGGCAGGGTATATTGCTGCAACTAACAGTGCTACTGAGGCATTGTGGTTAAGGAGGATGCTTGGTGTTATACAACACAAGTAAGATGGTCCTACGAAAATTTTTTGTTATAATAAGTCAGCGATTGAATTGTCCAAGAATCTAATTCTTCATGGGCGTAGTAAGCACATTGATATCAAGTATCACTTCATACGCGAGTTGGTTCGTAACAAGGATATTGAGATTAACTACTGCAGAACTAAGAAGCAAGTAGCGGTTATTTTCACTAAAGCTTTGAAGACAGACACATTCTTGAGGTTGAAGAAGATGTTGGGCATGTTCATGTTTGAAGAGCTTGGTTTAAGAAAAGTTATGTAGGAAATTAATTAAACCAAACCTCATAGGTTTTGGTATTTTATTTAGTTAGTGCCATGTGTCCTAATTTAATTGGTTAGTCTATGTGGGTCTATCTGTTGTGGTGTGCATGTGATTATTTCCCATGCTAAGTAGCACTACGTTAGGTTTTGTTTTTTGGATGTCAGCAGCTTTCCTTGTGCCGTCTTCTTTACTTTTGTAGCCTTTCTTGCGCCATTGTTTTTCTTAAGACTTTTGCAGCCTCTTTGAATGTTGTTCAATTAACAATTTTCTCCCTCAATTTTCTTTGAGTTTCTTATCTAAATTCCTGTGAATTTTCTTTATCTATTTGATTTGGGTCCATCACTTGAAAACAAATAACAAAATTGCACATGTATCTCTTGCATCCACCTTTTTATAAGTAAAACAAAGTTAAAAATCAAAATTCTTTACAATACAAATAAAAGTACTTGTGTTATATTCCATACTTCACATTTAAGTTATATAAAAATAATTCTTTAATTAGTAACAAGAAATTATGATAATTAGAGCACAAAAATAAAGAATAATATACAACTTAAAAAATTAAATGAAAAGAAAAATCAAGTACCATATCTAATTTTTTGAGTTATTTTAGACTTGAGAATGAAATGACTTAGCAGCTCTCGAGTCCTCTATAATACTTATGAATATTATCCTATATGACATATGTATGAACCGGTTTTGGTTAGCTGCAGTTTTTTTTTTTAAAAATTGATCCTTAGAACTAATATTGAAATTGCTTTTGTAAATGAGGTTCAATTAATCTAATGCTTTTAGAACTCAATTCAATTATCCTCAATTTTCTATTCAGAATAGATTGGTTTTTGCAGTTTTTTAATTTTTTGATATTTTTTGCCTATCCTTACTAATCACAAAATTAGTTTTAATTTGTCAAGGATCGCTAGAAACAGAGAAGAAAATACCTATAAATCTAGAAAAGGAAAAATAAAAAAGATATACTACCATCACATCTTTCACAAAATTTTGTAATAGTTCTATGATAATATGTGAAGGAAAATGCTATAATGATACATAATTAAGTGATGAGGCATGAATTATTTAAGAAAATGGTAAAATTCCTTGTTAATCTATAATTTTAAAAAAAATTTATTATTTTTGTCTAAATCGCTTAATTCCATCACCGTAATACATTTCGTGGGTGAGACGTATCAGAAAAGTGAAAACTGATTTTGTAATCGAGCGTGCGTAGTTCAAAAACTTGTATAGAAAGGTTGCAAGGTTCAATATGATATTAAGGAAAGGAAGAGCTCAATTCAGAAGGCCTGAGTCATGTACCTACGAGTCAACAGTTCGGGGCTCACAATTTAGTCTATTTCCGTTTTTTGTAATTTAAACCTTGTAAAGCTATACAAATTATGATGTAATTATACTGAATAATGGCGTAATTCTATTAAGGTGTGATGTAATTATTTTTCACTCAAAATAACGTTATTTTTTTTTAAATTTGATTTTGTCGATTCAATCTTATCCCTCTATTTTTGCCTTTAAATTTGGACCGAAAAATTGTGGAAAATGGCAATTGTAAGGCCTTGGCTAGAGTCAACACTCAAAAACACTCAAAGCTAACTTTGATGACATGTAGAAAATTTAAATATTCAACTCAAAATCAATTAGCAATATATAATGAGCAGAAACTAATTAATTTAGGACCATATAATAATCGACATGGATTTTTTCTCTTAACAAACGTCATTACATTAACAAAAGTAATATAAAAATAAGAAGATACAGTACCAGATTATATATTACTTATTAATAACTCTAATCGCCATTGTACAACCAAAAAGAAGAAAAAAAAAATCAAAAACAGAAAGCATTTGAGCAACTTGGCAGCAATAAGTAGCAGCAGCATCCAGCTTCATTTCAACTCTGATAAACCTTTATATTAGAGATTTCAATCTACTCGATCCCATAGTATAATTTGTGTATTTCAAACATCTTCAAAGAATCAGGAAGAGTTTGATGAACACTTTTCCTTTCTAGACATCGTTTGACCCAAGCTGATAGTTTCGGGCACTCTTCCTCCAGCTTGAAGTTGCCATGAATCTCGTATCCATAAAACATGCTTGAGAAGGGAATGAGGACAACATCCAAGTATCCAAACTTTGCACCTCCAAAGTACTGTTGGTCTCCTAAGACTGCTTCTAGTTGCTTCAATTCTCCAATAAGTTCCTTCTTGCTTTCTTCTTTGGCTTGATCACCTTTGCTCTTCAAGAACATAGTTTGTGTGCTAAAGACCTACAAAATAAGCAAGAAAATGTTATGGTATTTTTTTTACTTTTGACCAAAAACTAGTGGCTCCATTTGGTTACATTATTTGAGCCATTTTTTGGAAAAATTTTTTCCAATCCGTTTGGATTGATGAAAATTATTTGGTCAAAAAGTAAAAAATTTTTTGGTCAAATTTTTTCACCAAATTTTCCCACCAAATTTTTATTCTAAATTTCAAATGAACCTTAAAGACTTTTTACACAATTATTCACAAAAGCAAATATGTTTATGTTCAAAATTTGTTTAGAAAAACTGAAAAAATTGCAAGTGACAAATGAGATCCATTTTCGGTAGGTTTTGAGGTCGGACGACGAAGTGGACGACGAAGCGGATGTCCGCTTCTTTAAGTGAACGTCTGCTAAGACACAGAAATGTCTTAGCGGACGTCCACTTCTTTAAACGGATGACGAAGTGGATGCCAGCTTCTTTAAGCGAACATCCGCTAAGACACAGAAATGTCTTAGCGGACGTCCACTTCTTTAAGCGGATAATGAAGCGGACGACGAAGTGGTGTTCGCTTTTTTAAGTGAACGTTCGCTAAGACATAGAAATGTCTTAGCGGACGTCTGCCTCTTTAAGCGGACAACGAAGAAAAGCGAACTTCCGCTTCTTTAAGCGGACGTTCGCTTTTTTCAAACTACTATTATGTCACATCAAAAAAATTTCACATGCAAACACTTTTTCAACTTTCTAAAAAAGTCAACAAAAAACAATCCAAATAATTTTTCCAAATAATTCTAAAAAAACATTCCAAATAACACTATCCAAACGGAGCCAGTACTTTTGAATCGTTCTAGTTTCGTTTGTATTTTTTTAAAGAATAATATTATAATGTTTTTTGAAATGTGATGTATATGAATTTAAAGATGATTGAGAATATAAGGAGGTTATTAGAAACATGCAGTATATTATGCATAAGAAATTGGATGATATATGATTAGTAATCCAATCTAGTGTTATACCATGAACTAAATGTATCCAAAAAAAAATTGTCCAAACAAATCCTTATTTGATGTCTTTGTTTAAAAAAAAAAAAGAAAAAGAAAAAATGCACCATAAAAAGAAACCAGTCTAACCTTATTGTCAATGAAATGAGCCCAGAATCTTGCAATGGCTCTATCATAAGGATCCTGTGGAAGCAACGAAGGAAAACCATCCTTCCATGTCTCCTCAATATATTCAAGTATAGCTGTAGAATCACAGACTGGGCGTCCTTGATGAATCAAAATAGGCACTGATTTTCTCACTGGGTTCATGTCCAAAACCAGCTGGCTTCTTTGAGGGTTTGTAAGATCTTCTTCTTTGTATTCATATTTAATCCCTTTTTCTTCCAAAGCTATCCTCACCCTCATGCCAAAACCATTGCCCCAGAAGTCAACCACCACCACAGAGCTGTTATCTTCGCTCATTTTCAATTTTCAAATTCAAATTGGATATGTTTAATTTCAGTGGTTCTGTTCTTGTTTTTTGGAGTGAGGCGTAGTGGGTATTTATTGGCTTCTCGCAGTAGTTACCAAGTCTAAAGATAGAATTTGATAAGAAGGCTGTAAAGAAAAGTCAATATTGGTGTCCGAACAGAAAGAAAAGAAATCCAATTATGAATTGTTGGTTAATTAATTCAAAAGATACCTTAATCTGTCATCGCTTTCATCGTCATTAGCCTTAAATGATGAATGTTGTCACAACCCAACCAATGGAATTTCGTGGCAATTTCTGATCGGCTGTTATACAGTTCAATTCCCAAACAAATTAAAAAAAGAAAAGAAAAGTTATATATCATCCAGTTTATGATGCTTGCTTTGACGTTTATGACAACTCTTGGAATTCCAGGCTGCTATCTAGGAAAAATGTTATGATATGTAAATAGGAAATTAGACAAATAATGACGACTTTAAGGTATAAAAAATAAATAAATAAAAAAAAATGAAGCCAATCAGTAAGCAATGACGACTTTAAGGGTATAAAGAAAGAAATGATGTCTTAGGCATTGCATTACTGTTGGGTCACCGATGGCTGTCTTAAGCCTCCTCGTGGCGGAAAACATCCCATTATTAATTTTTGCTTAAAGTTTTGGTTGACTTGATTTGCTTGCTGGAAGTACTTCCTGTAAAAACCAATTTTGTCCAGCTTTATGGGTGGTCACACTATTTACCTGCTACACACTGTTTAGCTTGAGAGCTCGTCTAGCTCTCAAACTAGCTAAGCTCTTCCTTACTTATCTTATCTTATTTTATATTTATTTATATATATTAAAAGTGAGAGTTTTGTGAGTTGTTACATTTTCTTTCCCATAGTACCCTTTACAAAATAGATTACTGGCAATATTATGTCACCAAAATTAAATGCCTTTCCTTATCATTGTTATGGCTATTTATGTAATACTACTATTGAGCATTTACTTTAGGAATGTAGATTTTATTGGAGCATGTTTCCTAAATTTTTTTAAGGAATGAAGTTGTGAATTGGAAGGGAATTTTAAATTTTAGAAATTACTTTTAAAATTCTTTAGAAACTAAACAATAATAAAAAGATTGGACAATATATATTTAAGAAAATAAAGAAAAGGAGACTTTGTTCATATGAATATATTTATACATAACCTCTTGCGGATTCAAGAATTCCGAAAGTAATGGCCTGCTTTCACTAGGAGATTGGACGCCCTCAGTAAAAATGATGTCAATTTTTATTTTTTTTATGCTACGGTAAAAGTGGTCATAGTTTATGGGACTGCTCGAAGGTAACGGAACTAAGTTTGAGAACTTTCAAAGAACTTAAGTATTATAGTAGGTCATGTTGCTTTAGTTATAATATAATCATGCTTATGATATTTATGGTTTTTTTTTATGTTTTGTTCAAACAAAGGCAACAATTGCCATCATAGTCTGTATTCTTTTCTCAGATGTTGTGTTGTGTTGATCGTAATGATACAGATTATGTACATGATGTTACAAAAATTGATCTCTACTCCCTTGAACCCTTTAAATGCCTATTTTTTTAAAAAAATAAACCTTCAAAATTAGTCTCTAACTGTCCATGTGATCAAATTAAAATGGAAGCAAAAATAGAGAATTAGAAACTAAATATATGCATTTATTAATGATCAAAAGATGTTAGAGAAAAATTTAGGAGGTCATTTACCTACTACTACAACAAAGTTTCAAGCTTTCAATTATTTAAGTTATAAATTCTCTCAAATAAATTTGGCATGTACGAACTAATTGATATTTTCAATGGCTTTATCTTGGCACCCAAAGACTTAGATACTGCTTATTTACATGATATTAAATGTAATACATCTTAATAAAACTATGTACTGCTTATTTACCATTATTGATAGCAATTTTATTTAATTTCAAGAAATAAAAAATATATGCATGATAATATTGAAAAATATATATTACCTTGGCATTACTAAAATATACTAATCAATATCTTTTTTATCTATATATTGGTTGTTAGTAGCACAATACATAAATAAAAATTATTGTGCCAAAGATAAGAAAGTAATAATTTTCTAATCAAGTTTTATGTTTTAATATATCATATTCTTGTGGTAATAAAAATATTTCTTTTATTTTACTATATCAATACCTTAAACACTTTTACTTTTTTTCTCAAAATAGTAGAATTCTATTCATGTAATGCAAATATTGAATTTTTAATTTCAAGGTATTGTTTTTATTAAAGTATATTAACTTTCTAAGAAGTTGGAAGGAAATTGAATTTTATAAATTATTTTGACAATACTTTTAGAAATTAAAGAATAACAGAAAGGTTGGAAAAATATGAGAGATCATGGATCAATTGTTCGAGTTTGGCAAATTGTGGAAGACGAGAGATCTAATGAAATTGTTACTCCAAACACACACACACACACACACACACACACACACATATCTATTGTGCTTGTACATTACAATTATCCATATTACTGAACTTGCACCTTTGATGACTAATATAAAAATTCGTAAATTGAAGAGTCTCAAAAAGACCTCAAACTATGCTTGTATTATTTTTTCACCAAAGGTTTTCCGAATTTTGGAGGAACCATCATATGCCAACAACCAAGATTTATCTTTTGTGAGTAAAACTTTTGTGGATAATCTATGTTTTTCTCATTGTTTTTGCTCTTATAGTGTTTGCTTTCTTTCTTTATTGACAAAACTGATCGCTTATGGAAATTTGGACGCAATCAGTGCCTTAAAGTTTATCCATATAGTAATTATGGTACAAATATGGCTATTTTTTTCATGTGATCTAATGGTGAATTTGGATAGCCTGTGAATGTAATCTTTAATTAAATGCTTATTCTTTTCCTTGTGGATATGATGCAGTGACGTGCACTTGATGGCAAAGTTCGAATTTGAAAAATTAGTGCTCAAAGAGTTGTTGACTAGAGTGATATAAAAGACATCACCACTGTTATTTGTTTTCACCTAGACAGGCAGGTCAATAATCCTGAACCACCCCCCCTCCTCTTCTTGTAAAAGGAAAGCACACTATGATAGAATACAATGCTTAATGGTGCTAATTTGGTAAATAATGTCATGCCAATTTACATACGATTAAATATGTATGATAACCTAAATGTCATAAGCCTATGTATTTATTAGTTTATCTAAATATTTATTAATTAGTTTAAAATGGAATTTAGGACCTAATATTTATATTCGAAATATGCTAGGAATTAAAATGCACTATTATATATGCAAGGGACTGAAAAAGTAATGCGCAAATGTAAGGCGCAAATGTAAGGGACTATTTATGCATTTCTTAAAAAACAATCCTACTTCATTATTTTACCTTTTTTTCATGTCTTTAATATGTTTGCTCTGTTCATATTAATTATTGTGTTATAGAGTCTCTATTTGAATTACAAAATTTGTTAAATTAGAATAGTAATATAATTTGACTTATTCTAGGTAAATACTTTGAGGATGTTTCAAATAAGATAGTGTAATTTTTTTTCAAAGTAACTGTTACTATCCCTTTACCTATTACCATTCATTAAATATGTTTTTCTCTATATATGGTTATTTAGCTTTCAATTATGACAACGAAGTGCATCTTAGTTTGTATGACGCTTCAGTTGGAATCTATAGGTTTCGAGTTTGAGTCACCAAGGGGTATGTAGAGTCCCTCTATTGATCATTTAAAAAAAATACCTTCAATTATGTTTTTGGAGTCAAATCTACACTTTATTCTCAATATTAGGTGCAACTCGCAACTTTCTTTTCATTGTAATACACAATTATAAATTTTTTCTTTTCTTTCTTTTTCAACTATTTATATCTTTTTATTTATTGGCATTCTTTATTGACAAGTATTTATAGGTCCGCTCTATGTATTCATAGTTTAACCAACAAAATTTATAATTTTTTATCGTTGTTTTGTCCCTATATATCTACCATCACTATGCGTTTTTTGCTCAAAATTTTATTTCTTATTTTTGGCTTAGTAATGTATCTAATTTGTGGTTAATTTTGTATGTTAATCACATATTTGTTCAAAGCTACTTGTTATGTTTAATGCTTCCAATTGTATTCAGTTTCATAGATTGATATTATTTTAGCTTTTAATACTTTATTTGTATGTTCTATACGAACATTGAAGAATATAATAAAATAGATAAATTGTTCTAATGGAATACGGATAAAGTCATCCCTCACCAACTACTAACTCAATACATAAGTCTACGAATTTATCATCAATCACATCGTCACATTTAGATTAATCCAAACATTCGTTAACTATTTATCCAAATTTTGGTTTCACATATTTTAATTTTTCCATATTTATACATGGGCCTACCATTATATATAGTCAAATTTATTATTCCTAACAAATATCAATTGTTCTTATATATATTATTTTGTTTGAAGCTCCAAAGTAGGTGGACTATAAGGCCCTTCAAATTTAAGTTCTTTATTGTTTTCTGTTCATATGAACTATTGTGTTATAGAGTCCCTATTTGAATTAGAAAATTTGTTAGATTGGAAAACTTTGTAGTTTCACTCCTTTTTTTGGTTCTTATTGACGTGGGGTAGATTAGGTATAGAAAAGTAAGTTAAATATACACAAAGGTGAAGTAATAAAACCTAATCTCCAACTATTGCCGCAAGTATACGGGTTGTTGTAGTAATGGAAATTAGGGTCGAATCCCACAAGGAACCACTTGTAGACACCAAATTTTGACACACTATCTATTTTCAAACACTGGGGGGCATGTTTGCACTTTTTAGGACAAATTTTAAATTTTTTAATAATCTCAGGGGGTAAAATAGTAATTTTATCTGTAAATATTTTTCTAACAATTTTTGGGGGTTTTAAATTCATATTTTTACTTTTATATGAATTTATTAATTTCTTATGATTTTTCTAGATTTAATTGGTATTTTTTATATTTTTACCAGCATAAGGGCAAAATGGTAATTTCGTCTCGCGAATACCATTTTAGCTCATTTTAAGTTCCAAATTTCATTTTTCAAATTCTTGAGGCATGTTTCTGAATTTTCTTGATTTTTTCAGAGCGATTACTATTTTTTCTATGAATTTTCATTGCTCGAGGACAAAATCGTCATTTTACAAATTAAATTTATTTTTCACCAATCAATTTTGAAGTCAAAAAATGCATTTTCTAGTGTTTAAGCATATTTTTAATTTTTGGTAATTTTTGAGGTCAATAGCTATTTTTCTGTAATTTTCATTGCCCAAGGGCAAAATCGTCATTTTACAAATTAAGTTCTATTTTTTATCAATTTTGAGTCAAAAATGCATTTTCTAGTGTTTTAAGCTTATTTTTAATTTTTGGTAATTTTTTGAGGTCAATAGCTATTTTTCTGCAAATTTTCATTGCCCAAGGGCAAACTCGTCATTTTACAAATTAAATTTATTTTTTCATCAATTTTGAGTCAAAAATGCATTTTCTAGTGTTTTAAGCTTATTTATAATTTTTTGATAATTGTCTTAGGACAATAACTATTTTTCTGTAAATTTTTGTCATCCAAGGGCAAAATTGTCATTTCGCATCCCAAACTCATTTTTCACCAATTTTTGGGTCCCAAATTCGTTTTTTAGATTTTAAGCATGTTTCTAAGTTTTTAATTTTTTTCAGAGTGAATTAGTGTTAATGAATTTATTATTTATGTTTTTCTTGATTTTTTTTATTATTGTGAAAGGGAATAGATTTGTTTTAAAAGATAAAGTTGTAATTTTTATAATCAAGGGTATTTTGGTCTTTTAATCATTTCTTGGAGGTTAAGACTTGTGCAAGTATAAATACCCCACTTAAGGGGATGTAAAAAAAAGGATGAAAACCCTAAAACACTTCTTCTTTTGTTATTTTTTAGATTAAAACACACACACTCCACACCACAAAAAACACACAAGCAGCCGTTTCTTTCAAGAAAAGCTACTGTTCATCATCTTCGCAGCAGTTGTTCATCGTCATCCCAGGAATCATCACTATTCACCATCAGGTCATCTTGAAGCTTCAAAAGGTGATTTCTTGCCCTTATTTTATTGAATTTTCTTTCATTTGTTAGACAAATTTGATTGATTAATCTTTGTATGTTTGTTAATAATTTTATTAAATCCCTTGAATTGTCATTCTAGTTCTTGTTGCTGGGTCTTTATTTCTGTTTTGCTGAATTTTCCCTTTGATTTTATGAGAATTTTAGTTTTTGAATTTTCTATTTCTCTGTGCTCATGTTCCATCGTCTATCTCCCTCTCCCACCACCTCACCACCACCTCTTCTCCACTCTCCACCACCGAAACCACCATGCCTACAAAACAACCACACTCCACAACCTGCAAACCCACCGCTCAGGGCCAAAATCTAGATTTCCACTTCCCACATGCAAAAGCCAAGAACAGCCCTCTCCAAACCAAGCCGAAACAACCCACAAATTCTTCCCATCGTCCCCTCCTCAATCACTCTAAACCCCTGCCACCAATCTCATCTCTCCATCACTCCCTCTCCAAACCTGCCAGAAAATTACAGTCATCCAACCAGACAAATCTCACAAAACAATCACCAGATTTAGCTAGAATCAAAATCACAGACCATCCACAAAATTACAAAATCAACAAGCCACCACCGAACCCAGTAGATACCTGTAATTACCAAGCCAAAGCCACTACCCAAACCACAAAACCACCCGTATCAAAGCTCCACCTAAACAGCCATATTGCAGTTGAAACCACCCATATTCACTACCCCTGTCAGCCACCACTAGCAACATAATCTCACCGAACCACCTTGCAAAACAGTCCCCCAAAATCATCTAAAACAGCCACCAAATAGCTCAAGTTAGACCCAAATTGCAGCCCCCAAAATACTACCATTGCACTCCCAAAATTGCAGCTTCTCAACCCCTTGGCAGCCCTAAATCACCACCAAATCACAGTTAAATCAACTCCCGAAGCCCCAAACCGCACCTCCATAAACCTGTAAAAAAAAAAGGCAAAAAAAGAAAACAGCCCAATAACAATATTTCAAGGTACAATCACAACCCACACACCGTCTGTTTAATCGTACCAGCACCAATCAACTAAAACCACAACCAAATCTCCACTTGGGAATGGATAGAAGATGGGAAAGAAACAAAGGAATGAGAGAGAGATGAGGCGAGTGAGTAGAGAGAAAACAGAGGAATAGAAACAGAGAAAAGAAAAGAGCAAGAAGAGAAAGAAATGAAGTAACAGAGAAAGGCCAGCAAGAAGGCTAAAGAAGCCGAGAAAGAGTAAAAATGAAATTGGGGCATTTTTAAGGCTTTAGTCATTTTGGTCAAAGAAGAAGGGATTTGGTGTTTTTCCTTTGATTGAATCGAGAATTTCAGATTTGTGGGACCAATGTGGGTTCAAGGCATTTTGCAAGAACCGAATTGTGAGACACGCTTCATTGACGGGAAATCACATTTCTTTATTTGATTCATATCTTATTTGTCTTGTTTGACTAATCTATTTGTTTATTTGATTATTGGGTTTTGGGGGGCCATGGTGCTTTGTCCGTTTTTTATGTTAGTTTGTTTTTAGTTAAGTTAGTTTTTGTTTCTTCTATTTTTTGTCTCGTTTGTTTTTCTTTATGTTTTGGGTTTCCATTAGTTAATTAACTTAGTTATTCAATTTCACTTTATTTATTTATTTAGTTTTAGCATTTTAACTTTCTGAGTTATTTTACATTAATATAGGTATTTCATACTAGATCCCCTAAGTTTTGGTTCGACCACCATGTCCCTTAAAATCTTAGTTAAGCCCTTGGATTGTTATGAATTGACCCCTAGGTCCTAGTTTTTATTTTATTTTATTTTTTACACTGTCATCCCCTAGTTTACTTTAATTTTGCAATTGCACCCCTTAGACTTATGTGAATTTTTAATTTTGTCTCCCAAGTTTGGAAAAATTTATTTTAGTCCCCTTAATTGCTAGAATCTATATTTTATGCTGATTTTGTTAGGATTTCATATTCTGGCCTTTGTTTGTTTATATCAAGGTTCCTTGACTTGTTTGTTAATTTTGATTAGCATTGGTACCGGGTCTTTCGAGAGGTATCCCGACTTCTTGTTACTTTCCTCTTTACGTGCTCCAATATAGCTCCAATGTGATTTGATGCATTATTTTTATTAGTATTTGTTTATTTCTCATTTCATATACTTGCTGCGTATTTACGTGTTTAATTTATTTAATTTTCATTATTTTGAAAAATATAATATTTTGTATTTTAGCTAGTCAATGTAATAGTTAGATTATCTTTCTTATATTTTAGCAAAATTTTGTATTTAGATAGCAAGTGTAATAGATAGATTATTTATTATTTATACTTTTTTTTCCCTAAAATTGTAGCTAAATCCCCCCGATGTAATAGTTAGGGCTTGTGTGCTTTTGCGTGCTTACGTGTTTATTTCTTTTACGCTTTCCTTAGGATTTTTGCATCTAGAATATTATGCTTATGTGTTATGTGCTCCTATATGATCTTGTGTGTTTTTTTATATGTTTAATTTTCTTTTAATTCATGCTTTAATGTTTAATTCATGATTTATGGTATTCTGTCACCACACTAGTCTAACGCTAGTTGTGGCTTCATTCTTTTCCCGCTAGTCCAACGCTAGTGAGATTTTTTTTTAAAACGGGCTAGTCCAACGCTAGACCCTTAGGGCATTTTAGTAGTTAGGTGCCACTCGTGTTGCATTTTTACATCCCACTTAACACATTTTTAGTTTTCTTTTTATTTTGCATGATTTTTATTGTTATTATTACTATTATTTATTTATTTTGACACATCTTCAAATGCATGACATATAGGTTGCATCTCACTTAGAATTTAGGACACTTTGTGTGATTCGACTTAGAAATAGTGTCCCTACTCACGTGGGAAGCGGTGGTGTACTAGGCCGTTCCCCCCTCCGTGAGTAGAAATATTCAGTCACGAGATACTAGTCTCCCGTACTCGTCATGTTGCATACCCACCTTCTTTCTTCACTTACTATTTAT